>VWZI01003018.1:5190-28481 GCA_013396835.1 Psilopogon haemacephalus | reverse complement strand
CCCTCCAGCAAGTCAACTGTGCCACACAGCTTGGTGTCATCTGCAAACTTGCTGAGGGTGCACTCAATTCCTCTGTCCATGTCACTGACAAAGATGTTAAACAGCACTGGTCCCAGCACTGACCCCTGAGGGACACCACTTGTCACTGGTCTCCAGGTGGACATTGTGCCCTTGATCACCACTCTCTGTGTGCCACCATCCAGCCAATTCCTTATCCAGTGAGTTGTCCACCCATCAAGTCCATGTTTTTCCAGCTTGGTGAACAGGGTGTCATGTGGGACAGAGTCAAAGGCCTTACTCAGGTCTAGGTAGATGACATAAGTTGCCCTTCCCTTGTCCACTGCTGCTGTGACTTTATCATAGGAAGCCACCAAATTTGTTAGGCATGATTTGCCCTTGGTGAAGCCATGCTGGTTATCATCAGGCACCTCTGCTTTGTTCTCCATCTGCCTTAGCAGAGCCTTGAAGAGGCACAGAGGTGAGGCTGACTGGTCTGTAGTTCCCAGGGTCGTCCTTTTGTCCCATTTTGAATCATCATGTTAGATTTTATTTTAGACATCTTGCCAGCCTTGGTCCTTCATTTATATTCCTCACAGCTACTGGATTCTGTGCCTCTTAGGTTAAAAAAAAAGTCATTAATTTCATTACATTCTGAAATGGACTGTAGTGATCAGTAAATGATCATGACTTAAGTCTACATATAAAAATCTAGGACTAGATTTCTTGGTGTGGTGCAGTTATTTTATTCAATTTGATGCCAGTTTTAGTGTTTGTGTAAGTTCTCTATGGAGTTTCTGTCCTGGTATTGGTGTAATTAACGCCCGGAGTTCGGTCGGCTCTTGGGGTCCCCCCTTCCCCTTCTGTTACAAGGTCCAGAAGGGGTGGAGGGGCGGGGGGCACACCACGTGGCCCCGGGACCCAGGGAGACCTCGGGATGCACGTATGTGTGGGACTATTTTGAACCAATTGGTCAGTCTGTGAATGCTGGATACCTATTGGTCAGTTTCACACGACCCTAGGGGGTATTTAGGGAGGGTCCAGCAACTGTTAGGAGTTCTTCTTCACCTTCCCCTTGTGCTGTGAGGAGCTCCAGCCACGTGCTCGGCATGCAGCAGCAAAGGCAGCAGCAGCAGCAGTCATCACAGCTTATAGAGAAGTGGCAAGGCAAAACCCCCTTCTCTCTTTTCTCTCTCTATCCAGGATAAGTCGGTCCTTCTTTTCCCTTTCTCTCAGGAAGAAACGTTGTTTCCCCTCGTGCCCCGCAGGCATTTATAGGCGCAGCGGGATCTGTTTTCTATGTAGGCTCTCTGTTCCCTAAGTTCTGACTGTTTAAACTGTTTATTTGGTGTTTTAAGCAACTCGTGGGTGTATTTCTGCCAACCACGTATCTAGAGAACCCGGGGCACCCATCCAGTACCCCCTCCGCAGATATCAATACTAATTAAATTGATATCTCGAGACAGTTTCCATGTGATAAATTGAAGTGGCCAAGGCTCCCTTATCAGTCCCTGCTCACCACAGTCATGTATGGACAAATATCCCTGATGTTCAGAACTGGATAACACACCCTTTCATTGCTTTAGCTACTAGTTGCTGTTTTAGTCTACTGAAAACTTTAGCTTCAGCATAAGTAGGTGCTGCTAAAGTTTGATAAAGTTGACAATAAAGTGAAAACGTGGTCAGAATGCAAAAAAGAGAGAGTGTTTATTTCAAAGGATATTCAGAACTACAGCAAAGGCAGTTCAGATGCATAATAGCCTTCAAGCCTTGGTGTTCCTGTTACTTAAAGGTTCATTACTTGACCTTAATTTATTTGATTCATTTCAAATGACTTGGAATTATGAGTAGGCAAGGAGTAAAATTTCAGGCCTCTCAAGTGTCCTGAATAGTATGGGATGGCCCTGTACACTTAATGTCACAGTTCTAAGTGTACTAGCGGGTATTAATGACCCTGACAGAGCCTCCTCTGGGGCCTCAGCCACAGTCAGCATCAGGAGGGACATAGGATTGTTGTGATTTTTTTCTGTTATTTCCACTTCTTACTTAATAAACCCATTAGCCAGCTTTAAGTGTCATTGGCTTTCCCACCAAGATCCCAAAAGAACCAACACCTCCTTGATGCAGAACAACATTACATGTGGACCCAGGAGCCCCATTTAACCTTCAGTCCCAGAGTAATCTATGTTGTCAGTCTCCAATGCTGTCTCATGCTCCTTCAGGCTGGCCCTATGCGTAGACCTTCCTTCAGTCCCTTCTTGGGTACCCCCACTAGACATAGTTCACCCCCTTGCCATGTCTGGCACTGTTGATGGACCTGCCATATGACTATACCCATCCTACTTGAATGCTGTGGGACTGCAGAATATCAAGGAGGACCTGATTTGCACTGAGTGTGGTCTTGGTTCCTGGCTCTCCCTGATCAGCCAGCCTTCACAGCTCCTTGATGTTTTGCTCTACATGTTGCCGGAAATATTAAGCTTCTAGGAAAATGAAAACTCTGTGGAAGCACATTGAAAAATGGATATGAAAAGCTTCATGAAAACTCTGTGGAAGCACATTGAAAAATGGATATGAAAAGCTTCTGTTCTCACATGCTAGTGCTCAACACCTACTTTGATCCTACAAAAGGCCAGGCTGTGAAGCTTCAGCAACACTGTATACAGCTCATTGTACCCATATCCATGCTTTGATGATTTTAAAAATTATGCTGGTGATGGCAGCTCTCAGAGAATATATTCTGTTGGTTTATTCCTCTCCTGTCATCTTCAATGGTATAGATTCATGTCTAATTTTCAGACTAGAAGTATTAAACAAATTGATATGCCTGACTGAATTTAATTTTTTTTTTCAGTGCTAATACATATTTATTAATGCAAAAACATATAGTGCAAAAATATATGAGTTTATGAATATTATTCTTCTGATTAGAATGCTGATACGCTTCTCATAGAAGCATCAGACACAACCACAATATATTGATGATGGATATTGCTCTTAAAAAAAAAATCATGTCAAAGGATGAACAAAATTTAAAATGTTTATACAAAATACGCTGTCCTGGTATGGGCATAATTACTACCCAGAGTTGTTTCACTTCCTGGGACTCCCTCCCCGCTCTGTGGTAAGGTCCAGAGCAGGGTTGCAGGGACAGACCATGTGGTTCTGGAACCAGGAAGTCTTGGGCCACATGGAGAGGTCACGTGCACGAGTCAGGTGATCTGTGCTGTCTTTTAGGGTGTTAGAACCCACCCCTGGGTGTGGGACTTTTGAACCAATTGGCCAGACAATGGATGCTAAGTGCCTATTGGTCAGCTCCACGCTTTCCTAATGAGGTATTTAAGCAGGTGCAATGGCTGTTAGTCTCGTTCTCCTCTCTCTCCACCACTGCCAGGAGGAACAAATGTCTTTGCACCCCATCCAGCAGTGGCCACGTGTTTTGCAGCGAGCAGCGGCAGCACAGCTTATTGCAAAGGCGGCAAAGGCAAACCTCTCTTTTCCTCTTTACTTGGGACAAATCTTTCTCTTTCCTCTTTCTCAGGAAAAGCACTGTATCCAGCATGCACTTTGTGGGTATTTCCAGGCACAGTTGGGACTGCTTTTGTTATTAGGCTCTCTGTTTCCTAAGTTCTGGCTGTTTAAACTGTTTAATTCAGTGTTTTAAGTGAGTTTGTGTAGTTATTCTTGCCAACCGAACATCCAAAGAACCCAGAGGAACTATTCCCAGAACCCCCGCGATTATTAACAGTAATAAAAATTAATAATCACAACATACACTTAAAATTTTGGAGCATCCTAAAGCAAAAACTTATCTCCTACAAAAGAAGACTCTAGAGAAAACCTGATAATCAAACATTACAAAACCCTTCATTTTTGGAGGAGATGATTTCTCCAGATTATTTCTTCCCAAAGACAGACCTCACCACTGTGCTCTAATTCACACTCCAGTTGCTAGTGCAACAACAGGCAGAATCACACATTCAGCAGGTGAATTAAATTAATGGGGTTAACTAAAAAAACCTGTGCCAAAGTACTGCTCCTTGTAGAACAGATTAGCTGTACTTTTCTGATGCTCTGACTTGCTGAAATGGTACAGTCTCACAGAAAAGTATTTTGGAGATGGCTTTATGGTTTCTTTGTGTGGTATTGTTTGTTTATTTACTTGGCGGGGCTTTTCTTGGAGTGTTTTTATTAGTTTGTTTTGGAGTCTTTGTGGTGTTAGCAGGGTTTTTTTTTTGTTCGTTTGCCTTTAATGAAATATTTCCTGTTGCTGAGTTTCTATTTTTTGCTTGAAACTATGGTTATTTGTAGTTGCCTTGGGATGAGGTAGCTTCTTTGATATGCTTTGGTTGTGTTCTGTGTTTTTGAAGTACAGGGATCTGCTGTGTGTTTTAATTTTTTTTTTTTAAGTAAGGAAGCTTAATGAGATTGATGGCTTGTAGGCTGCTTCTCTGACAAATTCTAGTGAAGTTTTGAAATCTTGAGAAATTCTGTTCTGGTTTTGGATGTTGGGGCATTTGGTTCAGCTGGGTTATAGCTGCAGCTGTTTCTTGAGTATAAAGAGTTTGGAGAAATTATCTTCTGCCCTGTCATTGTTTCTTTCTATTCTAGTGTGTGGCTTACTAGACAGAGGCAAAGAAGCTGTGCTGACAAGATTTGAACAGCTACTTGTCGTGGTAGACCTGACCAGTCAAAATAGGCCTATACGTGTGTTGGCTTGTCCAGACATGTTTTTCTGTTCTGCTGCTCTCTGTTTTGGGGAGAGGCAACTGTGGGAAAAAGGGACAAAAGACCTGGAGCCATGGAGTCTAAGGACTCAGGCTTGCCCAAAATTGTTTTGCTGCTGCTTGCATCCTGTGGTAAACAAGGTACATGCGCTTGGCTTGTGCCAACCTTGTGCTAGGCCTATGCTCTTCCCTGATATGACAATAGCAAGCCTGTGACTTCACTCAATATGGTCAAACTTGACTAACTGCCACTCTGATTGGCTAACCTGTGTCCAAAGGCCCATTAGTCTCAGGCATTGGTATAAAACAGATGAGCAGGTAACACGTGCTTCACCATTGTATTGGTGCTCTGCTGTTGTGTCTGTGCCTGCTGCTGCTTTCCATCATTCTTTGCTGCCACTGGCAATGATAATGCCTTATTATATATAGCAATATAAGTTATAACTCAGCTCTGCTGAACAGCCTGGAAACTTACTGCTTCAAGTTTACCAGGAAGCAGCTTTAATCACCTTCACGCAATAGGCCTGCATAACCAGCAGCCAGCATGACACCATGTTGAGTCTACATCGCAAGACATCCTGCCTGCACCTGCTAAGACAAGCAACCCTGGAGGCACACAGATCATCCAGAGAAAGGCAGGACCAGGTCAGAGATAATTTCCTCCATGTCCCCAGCAACATATGAAGCCTGGGAAGAATCAGGAGTCTCAGAAACCAACAAGGCCATTGACAGAATTCCCTAAGAGTATTTGGGTGCTGTCTCAGTCTGTTGCTAGCCTTGAAAGTTGAGAAATAATGTTTGTGAGTAGATACCTTAAGCCTTTTGCAATTTACCTAGGCTTCTGCCATAAGCAGAAAGGACACTGAGTCTATCTAGTGGGCAAGTGGGATAACTAACCACAAGTGGTACAATTGACCTCTTTATTATTTCTTTTTGTAGTTATTTTTTATGTAGTTATTATTTCCTTTATGTAATGCATTCCACGACAACTGCAAACAAACCAATTATTATTAGAATTAGTTGTCAGGGGTGGTGAGAATTTTGAGTATCAAAATTAATAAACAATATTAATATTGAAAAATCATTTTGTATTCGTTACTCCCCTCCATTACACTACTACTAGTAAGAAAAAAAGCACACTGGTCTATTCACTGAAAGGGTTGTCAAGCATTGTAACAGGCTACCCACAGAAGTGGTGGACCTGTCATCCCTGTAGTTAAGGGATGCATAGATGTGGTGCCTAGGGACATGGTTTAGTGGTGAACTTGGCAGTGTTATGTTTATGGTTGTACTTGATCTTAAAGGTAATTTCCAAACTAAACAATTTTATGAAATTGATTTAAAATATTTCATGAACTGTTGAGCATACATATTTAAAACATTCAATTCACATAAAATATGATTCTGAAGTTCAGTTTGGTGTTCAAGTGGTCATGAACATGAAGTTCCTGAATTTAAAACCTTACCGATAAGGAAATATATAGTTGGAAATAATCCAAAGGCAATAGCTGTCTATATAGAATTGTGATGATTATTGTCATAACATGAGCAGTTATACTGATATGTCTTGATACGTCACTATCCAATAAATAATCTTATGTCAGGCATACAATTCAATGTAATACTTTAAGGGGAAGGGAGGAAGAAAGTTGCTGGACTTGCATATTTGACATATTACTCTTGTAGTGAATTGGATTTGTGTGTCACAATGAAGTTTTTTTTTTCTGTAATGAGACTCTATTGGGTGTCGATTGCATCCAATAAGAGTAGCTCATATTAAATATACCTCATTTCAATCCTTAAGACATGACTTAATAAATATTCTTTCTGATACTTTTATATAATGAAACTTTTTGTGTGTGTTTGTCTTTAAAAACACAGGTTTAAAGGATAACTGCTGTTTCTGTAACTTGTATGTGATTGAGGATAAAGTGATAGAGAAACTGCCTTTTCCCTCAAAATGCACTGTAGCTTTAAGGCTTTTGCCTTAAAGGTGCTTGCCTCATTTCCAAACTATTATTCATAGTTGTATGAAACAGATAATTGCATTATTTTGTGTATAGCTGGTTATTTGTTGTTTTATTTTTAAGTCTCTGTTCAGCAGTCAGTATTTCCTATATGTATGTGCTGATAATGCCTGTGGTGCATCTCACCTTTTAAAGAATCCAGAAACTGCATCTCATTGAGTTGACTTTTAGGATAATTTAAGTACTCGCTTTCATGTTGGCATATCTCTGTTCTGATCCAGTATAGCAATTAATTTGTTCTTGGAAGATCCAATTACAGAAAATTGGAACTTGATGCTCCTAGGTACTTCACCAGCAGGAGATCAGAGTGACCTTCAGGTAGTTAAAGGGAGGAGGCTGAAGTGGCTATCTTGTGCTGGACAGTAGTCAGTAGTTTGAAAGTGCAAGCACAAGAGAGTTGGGATAGATTGTACTACCTAGATGCAGATGTGGTTCATTTTCTTTACTGTCTTAGTTACATGGCCCGAATCAGATGTCTGCTTGCAATTTGAATGCATCTGTGGTTTGAATACACATACAGCATATGCTTAAGTGCAACATAAGTTCTATCTGAAACACCATTTTAAAAAAAGGAAAAAAACCCTCATCAATAGTTAATGATTTTTCATGCATTCAAGGAAGTATTTATTTTCTATTGCTTCTATTATGTGATACTGAGTGGAGGATAATTTTAGAATTTTCAAGTCCCTTTTCTGACATAATGTAATGTTAATTCAAAGTCTTCAGAAGCAGAAAATGACAATGAACTACAAAGACATGCTCTTTTAGTAAATATCATGTTTTGCATATTATTAATCTCACACATTCTTTTCTGAATCTCTAGTGCAACATAACATGAATTTTACCTCAGCTACAGATAAATAAAATCTTTTTCCACATCAGCTTTCTAATTTATTAATAAAGTAAACATGTGAACTAACTTTGCTGAATTTCAGAGAACAGCAGGCATTGCATGGAAAATTTACAGAAGTGCATTCCTTCACTTGTAGTAAACTCATTAAATAGTATAAAATTGCAGCAGAGCTGAGATTTCTTATTTCAGTGCTTCATTTAAACCAATGTTTTCCTATGGTGAAGAATGGTAGTGCCTTCATGAAGATTTTTGTGGTAATAGATTAAGTTGGGGACTTATTAATATAACTTCTTCAAGAGAGTAGATGCTAGGAAGTAAACTCCCATTCACATGTTTCTTTCTGTACTCAGAAAATATATCCCTTGCCATTGAGTAGGTACTTACAAAGCAGACATATGTGAAAGCCCATGTGGTAGTACACCATGGAGAAGGAGGTGTGCCCTGTTCTACTAGCAAACTGTTGCAAGGTTATTCAGAGTGCTGTTTCTGAGAGTGTTTTCACATGGCACGTTTACAACAGTGAGACCTCATGGGCAGCATTTTATTGTAACTTTAATACTTCAACTTAATGAAGTTTGATAGTTGCTGTTATCATTAACCTAAATATTTCATTGGATGCTGAAAACAGTTGCACACTGTTGATGGCTGAGCACAATGAAGAGGTGTGATTGATGGACTGGCACAAATTCTGTGACTCTCATTCACTTCAGCTCCCTTGTATATACACATCTTCCTTGCAAAAATCATACTGCTTGACTGCTAATTATAAGATGTTTGTGATACTTTGAAGCCAGAGTGGAAAAGAACTTGCGACATTATGTTTATATTTTGAGATTCAGTGGAGGTGATTGCATGGAAGTCTCTTTCAATGCTTGAAAACCTAATCATGTGATTTTAAAAATTGTATTTTAAAATAATGTTTATGTGCTATTTGCTTGTCAAGCTGATTTATTTTCTACAGACTAGAAAAGTTTTAATGTGCATCTTCACGTGAATCCAACTTTATCTCTGAAAAATTTGAAATGTGGAACATGTTGGAACAGATAAGACCATGATGGATTAAGTGAAAATC
This sequence comes from Psilopogon haemacephalus, assembly GCA_013396835.1. Lineage (NCBI taxonomy): Eukaryota > Metazoa > Chordata > Aves > Piciformes > Megalaimidae > Psilopogon > Psilopogon haemacephalus. The sequence goes on along the minus strand of VWZI01003018.1, from coordinate 19,805 downwards.
CATTCATAACTGGTGATAGGGAGCTGTGATCTATGTACAGAAATTTTGAAAAGTGATTCATATTTTCAATCTGAGCATGTAAATGTACAGAGCTCAAATAATCTGAGGCTGATAAGTGGATTTTGTGACCTCTTCCTTGAAATAACAGAATTTGGATGAATACAGCAATACAAATGTAAATAACCTTGCATTATAGATGTAGCATCTCAGTTCACCAATTAAGCTTTGTAACAATACAAGGCTTATTTCCAAGGGAACAGGAGTGCAGTAATGGCAAAAAATAAATTAAGCTGCCGTGCATTTCCTGGGCCTCAGTAGGGTTAGAATGTAATCTTCATCAGTACAGATTGAAACTGATGCTGTCAATAGTTTTGTTCTTGTCTCTGTGGCACTGCTTCATACAACTTGTAGGAAAATAAAATTAAATACAGAAGTCATCAAAGGAGCAGTTTTTAATTTCTCAGAAGAACCAAAATGTCTCCAAATCATTTTAATACAGTAATGCTCTCTAATCGGGAGAGTCTGTCTAACATTAAAAAATCTGTCATGAGGTATTATTTATTTTCTTTCTGAAGTCTAAAATGGTACTAAAATTTATCTATTTCTTGGTATAGCTGAATGACTGAATATAGATGCAGGTTCTATACAGCTTGTTGAATATAATCTCAGTGATGGATGAAAGAAATCCCCTTTGTGAGACATTACTAATGCATAGGACTTCAAGTAGACCTGATCTGCTAGAACCAGTACTCATTTTTCATGAATGTCTAGGTACTTTTCCTAGAGAAGCTTCAAAATATTTTTGCTGTACAGTAACTACTTGGAAAAAAACCCACAACACATTCGTTAAAACTGTTGGAGCTTTCAAGACATCTTTAGTATCAGATAAGACAAAGCATTTAGGAAAAAAAGTGAATGCTACCTCTACTTCATTGAGCAGTGTTTGGCAGTGTTAGTAGCAGATAAATTTTGACATAGTTTGTGAGCTCATGAAGGCACCTCATGTCTTTTCTTTCCCAGGCATTAGTGAACTGTATACTCATTTTACAATCTATTCCAGTATCTCACAAAGATTAGCAATGACCAGAGTGAACTCAGATGTTACTGAATATGTGAATATCACCAAAAGATGCTGTTCCAAATACCTGAGCAATAAAGAATACAGGATTCCACTATGGTGACTATATACCTTTCAATATTAAAGCATGATGCTAAGTACTTTTACCATAATGGTATTGTGGGTGCACAGAGAGGAGGCAGGCTTTAGAAATGTGTTTACTTAGCCTGGCTGTTACGTTTTTACTGTTATGTTTTATTTAAATGATTGTATTTAAAATTGATGGAAGGTGAGATCAAGCATTGTGCTTTGGGAAAAACCCCAAACCCTTCTATTCAATATAACCATCTCAACTCTTGCTTCCCAGTACTCTTTCTTAAAGGTAGTACATTTTGGATTATTAATAAAGGGAAATACGTTCTAAGTATCATGCATGCCTAGGTATCTGTGGTAAGCTATTTTAAACAAGACAAGGCTGTTAGATGAAACAAATGTAAAATGGAAGAATTGTTGGGTGCTAGTAGGTACTTGGTGACTATTTGCAATACTTATCCTTCCCATAAAGGGCATTATGACTGAATGTGTGAATGGCATCCTGAGCTTAAGCACAGTGTGAACATCTTGAAGAGTTCAGTGAGTGGGAAATAAAATTCTCTTGAAAGCCATTAGGCACTTTGATCTTAACATTGCCTTAAGAAAGGCAAAAATCAGGTCTTTTAAATATTTTCTTTGAAAATAAGTTTTTTGCAAGGAATTTATCTCAAGAGAAGTGAATGTACAGTAAGGGAAATGGTTCAGTGTCCACAGTTTTCTTTTTTCAGCATGAAATGGTTTAAAGATACAGCTGTGGTATGTAAATGTGTCAAAATATATAAATGTTTTCAGTGATGTTGTGTGTGGCTTTGGGTTTGTTTCTTTCTCTCCTGTAATTACTACTTACTGAAAGAAGGCAAATGGGAGGAATTTCAGAATTTTTGTGTGAATCTCCCTAGGAATGTGGGAGCAACCTCCCCAGAAATGTAATAGTTCTCATCACCGAACATTTTTGCCATGTAACTGGACAAGTCCTAGCTAATCTCATATAGGCTTCCTTTCCCATTAAAGGCTAGACCAGATATCTGTCAAGATCCTTTCCAATCTGAGCTTTTCCATGATTCCTGTGAAATAAATAACCTTTACAAGATTTGTTCTGTACTGAGGCTCATGCTGACTAGTTGATGATTCTTGTTAGTGACTTCTGAAGTGTGTTCATTCGCTGCTAAGGCTAGAGAAAGCTTCCCTTGACAGAACAGTTTTGGAATGTGGTTTGGTATATTTTGGTGCATGAAGGATTTGTTGCTTCAGCTTTGCTTTTTTGTTTTTTGTGGGGTGGTTGTGTTGGGGTGGATTTTTTTGTTTTTCTGGCTGGGTTTTGGCTTTGTGTTTGGGGTTTTCTGGGGTCTTTTTTGTTTTGAGGTTTGGGGTTTTTTTGGCTGTGGTTTTTGTTTGTTTGTTTGGGGTTTTTTTTCTGTGTGTGGTTTTGTTTTGTTGGGCTTTTTCCACTGGTAACTTGTCACTCAACTATGATTTAAGATCAGTAGCATTTGAAATCTGAGATCAGTTGCTTTCCAGATAGTGAAATGTACTAGAAAATGGCCATTTTGAGTCAACTCTGTTTGTTTATGGAAATGCTTATACTATTTCCCTTATCTAAATAGCTCTAAGATTGGGTCATTCTGCTATGGCAATGATGAATTGAACTCCTTACCAGTTCATAAAAATAACTGAAACACAAAAACATTTACTTGAGGTGAAGTGAATCTAGATAAAATGTAAGAGTGGCTTTCCAAAGCAGCCTGTGAAATTAATATGTACTTAAAATGAGGGACTCTAAGAGACACATAGTTTACCTTTCAGAGGAAGATTATTTTCCAGATAATTCTTTTGCATCTCATACATTATGAAAACTAATTTATACTGTGTGGCTCTTACACTAAACTATTGAGGACACTAAGTAGATATGAAGCAAGAGTCCCTGCCTTGGCAAAGTGAGCTTTTTCTGTAGTTTTTCTTACCNGTTTTTTTTTTTTTTTTTTTTTTTTTTTTTTTTTTGTTTCCCCATGTAGTGGAAAACAGAAGCTGAAGCAGCAATGACTATTAAACATTACTGCTAAATATGAAGATAGTCCACTGGGAAAACTTGTAAATATTTGTGCATGTTTCTTCAGAAGGAAGAGATGTGAACTGGCTTTGAAAAATGTATACTTGTTCCCTATTTAACTCTACTTAGCATCCAGCAGATGATAGGAAAAAGTCTAATAGAAATGTTAGACAGCGGCTGAAAAGGTGCTGAATATACTTCACTTAATCTAGGAAAATTTCTCTCTGATGGACTGACTTCCTTCTTTGATGTTATTCTCTTACAAATTATATTTGTCTCTGTATCCAAAAATCTACCAGATTCACAGAGCTTCCCTTCCCAAAGAGAAAACAATTCTGCATTTTTTAATAGCTTGTGAGAATTCTCAGTGCTTGATTTTCAGCTCAAGGCTAGAGAGAGGAAAATGCAAGCAAACCCTTAAAGTATTAATAAAAAAAAAAAAATCCTTGATGAGTTTTAATGCAATAATATTTCACCAAAACCTTGGAGAAACTTCTTCAAAATCTGTAAAGATTAGTCTGTGCTGATTCTCCATGTACTCAGAGTTTACGCATGTAGGAGACTGTAAGCACTTATCTGTTATTGCTAATTCTAACTGAATTCTGACATATGGTGTTGCACTTGAGATCACTGACACTGTGTTGCCTAACTGCCAATTTTCAAGTAGTATGTAAGAGGAAAAGCTGTTAATGAGCTATGAATTTATAAAATTTCTTTATGATGATGGGTTATTATCTGAAGTGATTTCTCCAATGTGTTCAGCGAGATGCCTGGTCAAGGGTGTTGGCTAAACAACATCTATGCTGAATAGAAACAGAAGATTTGTATAAGTACATGCGGAAGAAGTCACAGCTTGCCTCTGACAGGCAGAAGGTTCCAAACTTGCAAAATAACCAAGACTGGCAGATCTCCACCTGCTGCAGGTGTTACTGCCATTGTCAATTCTAAGACTGTAACTAAGAAAATTCTCAGCTAGGTGACTGAAATTTTTGCTTTCCTGCCTCTAGAACAGTAGTGCTGTACTGCAGTCTTATGCAGGCAAAACACAGGCAATTCCCAGGGGAGAGAAATATAATGAAAATAATTCATTTGGATTCAATATTATTGAAAAGGAATCTACTTATAACCATTTAATGACTGTGCAGTGAAATACTGAACTCATTCATAGCAGTGTCCTTTGATCTCCTGTACTTATGCTTCCCATAAGAAATCTCTATGCACATAGTAACATGATACGCAAAGACAAGCTTTTATTCAACTAAACAGGAAGAATGAACTGGCTGACCTGCCTCAAGAATTAATACTAATGTGTTGGTCACAAAGATACAGTTGCATTACAGCTTAGGGTGCATTGAATACATCTACCAGATAAAACCTGAGTAACTGTACTGAGGCGGTGCGTGTAGACAAATGCCAAACAAGTGCACCTTTGCTCAGGTTTTGAGATACATGCCTTAAAGATTTAGAATTGTGGTATCTGTGTAGAGATAAATGTGTATACAAAACAGATTATGTAAATGCAATACACATCAGGCTAGAAATACTAGTAAAATAATACCCAGTGGTTTATTTCAGTAGAGAAAATAATCCAAAATCCAGATACTGAAGTGTTATCATTAATACTTACTGTTGAATCTTATAGTCTCAAGACTTCTTGAATTCACCAAGTCCACCCATCCTGTTCAAGCAGAGTCATGTAGAGTAGATTGCCTAGGACAATATCGAGAAAGCTTTTGCATATCTCCAAGGATGGAGACTACCACTTCTCTGGGCAACCTGTAACAAACAAATGCCTGTTAGGTAATCCTTGACAGAACAGGTGCTAGAGGGTACACAGCTGTGGAGATATCTTCTGTGAGTTGCATGGAAAAAACATTTTATTAAAGCTTCTAGCTGCCCACTAACAGCTTCTGACTTGTATCAATTCAGAGAGGATTTTTTGTTTATTCTTTTATTGTTTCCTGTGCTGGTTTGAACTAATTGGAGAATTTGAATGAGAAAAATAGACTATAGGCTGAGAAATGAAAATACATGATGTCACTTCACTCACAACTTTACTGAGAAAGAAAGAAAAAAAATGTTTTAAGAGTTGTAACCCAAATATAGATGTCAGATGGTTTCAGACCACTCTGGGCTGTAGCTGCTCTCCTTACATGGCTCCGTTTCCCTGCCTTTTGCAGCTGATTCTTAATAATTCTACTAACTTCTTTCTTCTTCAGCTTTATTCCTTCCCCTCCTTTAGCAGATACTGAAAAATGCATGGTGAAAACGGACATATCAAGAAACTAGGAAATTACTGAATATCAAGTAGTACTAAGGACTGAAATTTTTACTTAGAAGTATGCCCAAGGAAGAGAGCTTCCTTCAAGAGATAAACAAAACATGATTTTTCTTTTGAAGTTAAGAAGTTAATATATCCTTTAATTATTTTAATTTTTTTTACAATTAGCATCTTTCTAAATAACCTTATTTTAAGGTTGCCAAGTAACTTTTTGCTAAACTTGATTCTGTGCCCTCAAACTTTATTTTTTTCATTTTTTGCATATGGGGTATCTAAGATGCACATAAAAATACGTTTTACAGATTTGGGGTTTTTTGTTGTTTTTAAAGTTGCACTTTAAAATTTTGTTGTACTGTATTTTAGTCTTACACATTCAAGAAGGTGACAGGCTTGTATACAGTGGCATGAGTCTTAAACTTGTGATACTGACACTACTGATGCCCAACTTTGAGGAAAAAAAATTCTTCATTTTAACAAAATGTGTTTGAAAATATCATAGAGTGTGTTATTGCAACTCTGTGGATTCATTAATTTTAATCTAATCTGGTTTAGCAGCTAGTTAAAATATTGCCAAGCACCGAGCTCTTGAAAGGCGTAGGTCTATAACCACAAATATTATCTGAGTTCTGGAAGAAAGTCCTTTTGATAGACTAGCTAGTGAACGTTTTTCCTTTCAGTGACTGTGAAAAGGGATGGCTGCTTCTGTGTTTGTAGAATCTTAAGAAAATGCTAAATACTTGGATATCCCCATATTGCTCTTTTGTTCTTGCCTATTTTTCTTTAGTTTCTTCTGTAGGGTGTTGGTGTTTTCCCTACAACCTTCTGTCTACCCTACAGCACTTCTAGTAGCAGATTTGTTTTCATAAATCACTTTGAGAGAAGCCAAGACTCATAAAGAAAATATATGTTGATTTCTGCACTGTCCTGACATCTAATGGAAAGTTAAAATAAAGGCCACAATAAAATTCCACTGCAGCTCATATCATGCTTTTTGTTTTGTGTTCTGTGGATGCGCAGTTTTTCTTTTAGACCAGAATATCATTCTGATTTTAATGGGATTTTCGTTTGTGAAGTAAGATGGTAATGAAATGAAACACAACTAGGTTTCAGTCCTGAAATCTATTCGCACTTTTTCATAAAGGCAAAGCTTTCACTGACGTCAATGACAGTTTTGCCTGAGTTAGAATTGTAGGATTGGGCTGATAGTGTCTGACTTAATGAATTTCAAGGAGATCTCATTTCATGACCAGACAGTTCATTTTGGAGTGTCTTTCACAGCCAGTGGAAATGCTTCTTATGATCATGTTATTGTTTGTTTTCTCTTTGCTTTCATTCTTCTTTAAAGTAATTTTTTTTTTTGTTGAGGTGGGGGATTTTTTGTGTCTTTATTTTGTTTGGGTGGTTGGCTTGTTCATTTCACTTTTTGTTTATTTTTCATCTTTTTTTTTTGGTTGGGTTTGGGTTTTTTGGGGTTTTTTTTTGGTTTTGGTTTTTGTTTTTGTTTTTTTTTTTTAATATGTGTAGAGGTGGGATGGTGTTTCTTTCCTAGTTGCTTTAACTCCAGAAATTGTTCCCTGTTCAGCATGATCAGCACTACCCTGCAACTGTGGCCATTTTTGGAAACAATAAATGCAACCAGTTCTATCCTGAAATCAGGCCTTACCCTGTGGGAGTTGATGAAGGGAAGGTACTTATTTTCAGTAGACCTGCTACATAGAACTTGTTATGATATTTGTGTGTGTAGTCTGGGGACTTGACAGGCAGTCTTTGTATATGTATCTCTTTACCAAGCTTTGCAAATGGCCTTAACCTAAGGTTGACTTTTGCTGAAATGAGGCAAGTCAACATTGTATTTCAGCTGCAGGCTGCTATCATAGATCATGCTGCCTGCTAGTATGCAGCCTACATCTTGTCATGATATTTAGACTTGAATCGTAATGACCAGCATTACCTCTTGGCCACACACAGAACTATGAACACCACAATGGAAAACAGGTTGTAATCCTTATTTAAACAGGTAATTTGCTGAACTACCATGCAAGGTGTGCTCCTTGTCGGAAAATTACACACTTTCTGGAGTGGCATCAGTGAAATATGTCAGGCCAATAGCGGTTTCCCTTTGTAGGAGTCATTCCTAGCTAGCTGAAACCTTTTCTATTGCTCCTGCTGTATTATTCCAGGCTCTTAAGTTGTTAAGTGCACAATGGCAAATAAGATATCCAATTTATGTATATTACGAACAGTATGCAACTGTCCCTCTGCATTATATTTTCATTACTCCATAAGGAATCTCTAGGAAATCCTTACATGTCAACTGTGGTCTTCAGTTCATGTTCCTCAGTCAATGTTCATTTTATTCTGTGTATTCTGCCCTGGAGTGATTCTTGAATTGCAGCTTTATTTGCAAATATATAGGTGGTCTTTGATGGCTTTATTTGTCAGTGTTGTTGGCATCTCTGTTTCCAAGTACATGGGATTCAGATAACCTGTCCAGATTTGAGTTGAATGCTTGAATTTGGTAGATAAGGCTTGAAATCTGGAAAAAAAAAAAAAAATCCATTTCAGGATTTTAATATCTATCTTGGCCTACAGGAGTTTACATAAAAAATATAAGCAGTGTTAATTTTGAGTCAAAACTTCGTTTATGTGTTCTGGAAGCAGGCATAGACAGAGATAAGGTTTTAGATGATCTAAATATCCTTTAAACTTATTGTTGTTCTGTCGTACTAATATGTCATGTTGGTGTCTGACAGATTTAGACCAGCAAGTGGACCTCCAAGTGCACATGATATGGAACACTCTTGGGTTCGGTTTAAAGTAGTGATATTTAGGATTTTCCAGATGGTTCATTTTACAAATATTAATTTATAATAGCCTGGATGTTTATAACACCTTAAATGTGTTTGGAGTTGTGAAAAGCTAAGTGGCTGTATAATACTGAATACATTTCTACAGTTAGTTCTTATACTGGTGAAAATCCTTGTGTCAAGGAATAACAATAATGTGCACACTGATAAGAGGAGAAAACTTTTTTCTTTTCTTCCTTTTTAAGCTGATAAAGGAAAGGCAACTTGATTTTTCACTGTCCTTTTATACTCCTCTGTTGTCTTACCAGAATACTGAGTACTTCCGTACATTATCTTTTTTTCCTGGGTCAGTGCAATCCCAAGCACAAATCCAGGCTGGGTGGTGAGTGGCTGAAGAGCAGCCTTGAGGAAAAGGACCTGAGGGTCTGGGTTGATGAAAAGCTCAATGTGAGCTGACAGTGTGCATGTGCAGCCCATACAGCCAACCATGTCCTGGGCTTCATTAAGAGAAGTGTGGCCAGCAGGGCAAGGGAGGTGATTCTTCCCCTTTACTCTACTCTCGTTAGACCCCACCTGGAGTACTGTGTGCAGTTCTGGAGCCCCCAGCACAAGAAGGATTTGGAACTGTTGGAAGGAGTCCAGAGGAGGGCCACAAAGATGATGGGAGTGCTGGAGCACCTCTGCTATGAGGACAGGCTGAGAGAGTTGGGGCTTTTCAGCCTGGAGAAGAGAAGGCTTCAAGGAGACCTTATAGCAGCCTTCCAATACCTGAAGGGGGCCTACAGGAGGGCTGGGGAGGGACTATTCACAAGGTCTTGTAATGACAGGACGAGGGGGAATGGCTTTAAACTGACAGAAGGGAGATTAAAATGGGATATTAGGAGGAAGTTCTTCACAGTGAGGGTCGCAAGACACTGACACAGGTTTCCCAGGGAGGTTGTGGCTGCTCCCTCCCTGGAGGTGTACAAGACCAGGTTGGATGAGGCCTGGAGCGACCTGATCTAGTGGGAGGTGTCCATGCCTATGGCAGGGTGTTGGAACTGGATGATCTTTGAGGTCTTTTCCAACCTAAACCATTCTATGATTCCAAGAAAATCCTGGTAAGATGTAGGTCTGCAAGGTAGTGCTTTACCAAGCAAAATCCAGAAATACAGTTAACCACCTATTTTATTTACTCTGTCAAGAAGCAGAGCAGACAATGTTTGTTAACAGGTGTTTCTCCCAACAGAGTCTTCAGGCATGCTTTTTAGGAACTGAAAATACCATAAAAACACTTGGTAGATTTTTTTTCCCCACTGTTACATAGTTTGGGGTACCAGGAATTCCTTGTGGTAAACAGTTTTGTGCCCGGAATACACATTCTCTATTGGTGATTACTGTCCCCAGAACTATTTATGAAATGTGCAAGTTATGCCTTGTAATAAATCAGGAGAGCTATGAATTTATTTTTATTTACTTCTAGGCAGATTTGCCAAAGTAATCTGAAGTGGTTAGCAGCAGTCCTGTGAACTTCACAGTGCTATGGGTTATTAAATGTAACTTGCATGTCAGTCTGTCAATATCATGTTCTTTCTGTATTCCCTCTGACCTGATTTTGCTAGGTCAAATCCCTTACTAGGGGAAAATAAATGGTTTCTCCAGGGAAGATTAAAAATGGAAATGTTTGTCACTAGGTCTTCCTCCACCTTGTTGCTGCAGCTCTATGGTTACCAAAACAAGTGCTGTATAGCCAACTGTTGAAAAATATCCCTCACTACTAATCAAAATCCAGAAAGCTTCTCAAGGCTGCTAGAAAGTTAATGTGTAACCGTTTGAAATCCTTCCATGATATATAGTCCAGCATAATAAATGAAGATATCTATCTTTATAAAATGTCACATAGCTGACTCTTGGCCACATGCAGAATCTACTAAATCATATTTTGCACAAGAAAAAGAGACTTTTTTTTTCCTTTAGTTTTGGAAACCTCATGTAATCTCTAACCTACAAGAGGCTGCCTACTTGTGGCAAGTCCCTGCTGAGCTTGGTCTTGCTTCTGACAAACTTTCAACAAGATACCACTGTGAGACAGAGATGTATTGCAGCAAGTTATTTTTAGTTTTGAGTCTTGAATCTTAACATCATGTAGAGAATCTTATAGCATTATAAAGCTCTGTGCTGAGTAGCAAAATTTTGCAAGTTATTAAATTCTTAAACTTTTTTCCTGAAAAATCACAGGATGTTAGAATTTGTAAGAGACCCCCATAGATTGAGTCCAGCACCCCTGCCAGAGCAGAGCCATAGAATCTAGCTCAGGCAGCACAGGAACACATTCAGATGGATCTTGAAAGTCTCCAGAGAAGGAGGCTTCACAACCTCTCTGGGGAGCCTGTTCCAGTGCCCCATGACCCTTTCAGTAAATAAGTTCTCCCTCATGTTGAGGCAGAACTTCCTGTGCTGCAATTTATAGCCACTGCTCTTTGTCCACACAACTGACAAGAGTTTGTCCCCTCAGATATTTATAAGCATTGATTAGATCCCCTCTAACTCTTAGCCAGACCAGAAAGCCTCAGGTGCTTCAACCTCTCCTCATAGGGCAGTGCTCCAGCCCCTTAATCATCTTCATAGCCCTCTGCTGGACTCTAAGTAGATCCCTGTCCCTCTTGAACTGGGGAGCCCAAACCCAAATGCAATATTCCAGGTGAGGTCTCAGCAGGGCAGAGTAGAAGGGGAGGATAACCTCTCTCAGATCTGCTGTCCACACTCCTGTTAATGCACCCCAGGACTCATTGGCCTTTTTGGCCACAAAGGCACATTGCTGTCCCATGGATAGCTTGTTTTCCACCAGGACTCAGATTCTTCTCCACAGGGCTGCTTTTCAGCATATCACCTCCCAACCCGCAGTGGTGCAGTTTAGTGTTCCTTCCCAGATGCAGGATTCTGTACTTAGCCTTGTTGAACCTCATTAGGCTTCTCTTTGCCCAGCTCTTCAGTGTGTCCAAATCTTGCTGGATGGCTGCACAGCCTTCAGGTATATCAGCCAAGCCTCTCAGTTTGATGTCATCAGCAAACTTGCTGAGCAGACACTCTGGCCCCTCATCACAGCAATGTAATTGATGAAGATGTTGAATAGGACCAGACCCAGCACTGATCACTGGGGGACTCCACTAATTACAGCTTTCCAGCTGGACTTCCACCATTGATCACCAATGTTTTTAGGAAGAATATGCAAAGGAAGTTTTTAATATGTGAAGATTAATAAAACCTTTTGGCCAATATTTTGGCTTAGATTTGCTTTTACTGAATTTCAAACATTCTGTAGTACATTTTGAATAAGTGTTGGAAGAGATGAGTTGTTAATGAGTCAGATTTTGATCTTGGGCCTCACAATGGGGTGCAGAAACAGAGAAGATATTAAAAAAAAAAAAAAATTTAAAAGCAAGCTTTCAGTTTTAGCCCAGTAGCCAAAAAGTAGGCTCAACAAGAAATATGATTGTAGGTCAGACTTGTTTATTGTTGCAATGAGTCGTGGTTTAATCACAGATCACAGGATGTCAGGTGTTGGAAGGGACCAGAAGAGATCATTGAGTTCAACCCCCCTGCCAGAGCAGGACTATAATCTAGCTCAGATCACAGAGGAATGAATCCAGATGGGCCTTGAAAGTCTCCAGAGAATGAGACTCCACAACCCCTCTAGGGAGCCTGCTACAGTGCTCTGTGACCCTTACAGGAAAGAAGTTCCCCTTTGTGTTGAGGTGGAACCTCCTGTGCTGCAGCTTACATTCATTGTTCCTTGTCCTATCCCAGAAAGCGAGAAGAGCCTGTCGCCCTCCTCCTGACACACACTCCTCAGATATTTGTAAACATTTATTAAATTCTCTCTCAGTCTTCTCTTCTCCAGACTAAAAACTCCCAGGTCCCTCAACCTCTCCTCATCAGGCAGTGCTCCAGTCCCCTAATCATCCTTGTAGCCCTCTACTGGATGCTCTCCAGCAGATCCCTGTCCCTCTTAAACTGGGGAGCCCAAAACTGAATGCAACATTCAAGATGATACTCAAGATCACATCTTAATAGCTGATACAATATCAGCTGACATTTAGTTCTCTGGAATTTAAAAATGTTATTATTTTGCAGGTTTGAGGGTAATTAGAATATTTTAATACGAAAAACCATATTATAGGATGTGCAAAAGAAACTATGGTGATGTCACCTTCACTCATAGGTTTACTGAGATGTACAAAAGCAAGGAGATAAACATAGATAAGACAGAGTTACTCTGGTCTGAGTTCTGGCTGTTGGTATCTCTTTCTCCTTGGCTTCTAACTAGATCTGTGTGAGCCAACTAATCGATTGTGCTTCTAACCCCCTGGCCAATCTTCCCTGTTTACCTTGATTGGGAGGTGGGGGGAAGGTGGAAGGGTGGTTTGGAACCCCTCTTGAGGACTCTGATTTCTGGGAGGAGTATTGTGTATCTATATTACCTTTTTTGTATGTAGCTGTAAATATTTGTAATATATTGTAAAAATCTGCTTATATATTGTACTAAGCTGTGAATATAAAGCTTTGTTCCTTAACTTCCATCTGGCTGAGTCTAGTCTGCATGAATTCAAATGTGTGGGGAGGTTGGTAGTTCCTGAACCATCACAATTATGAAAGAAAAAGCAATATATCTAGTAAATTGAGGTGGAATATTTTTATGATCATGCAATCGGTTCTATGTCAGCCTTGAGCAATCTGTTCTAGTGGGAAGTGTCCTTGCCTATGTCAGGGGGTTGGAACTAGATGATCTTTGAAGTCACTCCCAGCCTAAACCATGCTATGATCATGAGTTCTCAGGGACTAGTGAACTATTTGAGAAGCTTCAGTTCAGTTGGAAGTATGAGCTTTTAAGACAGACTGTTCATGAGTGGTCTTAATATCAGCCAGGAAAAAAAAAAATTCTATGCATAGACTTCATGAGCAGAGAGGAAATTTTCTCTAGGCTAACACTTCTACCAATTATATTATTTGACTATTATGGTAAAATCTCACTCCTCTCTGTATCTCTCAGAGAAGATGCTGGTACAATTGATACCATAGCTGTGTTTAACTATGAAGAAGATGATGGTATGAAATGGAAAGGAGTATGAGGATATGAGAAGTGTTAATGAGGAACAGCTGTAGGTTTTTATGATGCTAAGAAATCATCAGCAAAAAGCAGCTGAAAGACTCAGAAGTTATGAGAAGAATAAGCTAGAAGAAACTTGTGAGCTTGCAAAATAATGAAATTATTGCAAAGAGACATAGGTGCTGGCAATTAACATAGGTAAGGAGGAACACCCAAAGGGTGTTGCCATAGGGTACTGCAGGGGTAACAGCAGCAGGAGGCAAAGCCTTGGGGTGCCAAAGAGCACAAGGAGCCAATCTATTTGTGACTTGTCTCTAGTGAGTCTGCAAACAAAAGAAATTCTGCACACAAGCATTTATTTTGTGCCCAGGTCTCCATCACACAACCATTAAAATGTGTTTTATTTTGCTAACCTGCTCCAAGCAGTGCCTAGGTTTTGCTCAGGAAAACACAGTAAGTGGTCTCAAATGCTTTAGCTCTGTATCATTCTGACTATAGTGTCAGCAACAGACCCAGTTAAGGATGGGCATTAATTTTAATATATCATTGTCTGTACCTATATTGGTTTAACTGCTGCCTTAGCTGTAATATTAATAAACAATATTAATGCACAAAAATCATGTTTTTATAAGTTCCTTAGTTGCAAAATAATGTCACATGAACTAATCCAGTATATTTGACAGTTTCACTGAATGAATTTCATCAGTGTCCCTAGAAATTGTTAGAAAACAGAATGAATTATTGACTTTTTTTCAAGCCTTCTGTAACATGAGGCTAGTGAATAAAAGTGGTACGACAGCAATGTTATTGAATTAGGTGGCTATTTTTTTCACTTGAGTCCACTTGAATAGAATCTAATTTTATTTAATGGGACAAACTGAATGTAAAAATCATTAATAATGATCTGAACTGGCATAAATGCATAGCGTGAAGAATGCAGATCCTGAGAAGTTGGTGGAGTAACATGACCTGGAGAGATAGCACAGACCTGTAGTATTTGCTTGAGTGCTCAGAGCCTCCATGGAGCAGTGGAAGCACTCTTACTCTGTTGTCTGGGAAACTCATGCACATTACTTTAAGAGAGAAATCTGAGCTCTTTGGACCATTTCAGAAATCAAGACATCGATCTTTAAGTGGCATCATGCATGCCTCCATACTCTCATTCTACCTGTCTTTAGAGTATTCAGGGGCTGCTATTTTTGCTTTTCCAAAACAAGTGCCCTTTTTTTTTTTTTTTTTTTTTT
>VWZI01003016.1:32814-43598 GCA_013396835.1 Psilopogon haemacephalus | reverse complement strand
TCTATTCTATTCTATTCTATTCTATTCTATTCTATTCTAAACAGGGTGAAAGATGTGGGGTTGTTCAGTCTGGAGAGGAGAAGGCTCTGAGGAGATTTCATTGTGGCCTTCCAGTATCTGAAGTGGGCTACAAGAAAGCTGGGGAGGGACTTTATAGGGTGTCAAGGAGTGATAGGACTGGGGNGTCAAGGAGTGATAGGACTGGGAGGAGGAATGAAGCAAAACTGGAGGTGAGGAGATTCAGATTGGATGTTAGGAAGAAGTTGTTCAGCATGAGGGTGGTGAGAGCCTGGAAGAGGTTGCCCAGGGAGGGGATGGAAGCCTCATCCCTGGAAATTTTTAAGGCCAGGCTAGATGTGGCTGTGAGCAACATGATCTAGCGTGAGGTGTCCATGCCCATGGCAGGGGAGTTGGTGTTGGATGATGCTTGTGGTCCCTTCCAACCCTGACAATTCAGTGATCCCCCTTGCACTGCACTCTGATTCCCCCTTGCACTGCACTCTGATCCCCCTTGCACTGCACTCTATTCTCTTAGTGCCATTGGTTAGTGCTTTGTGATAGGTTGCACTTGATGTTCTTGGAGGTCTCTTCTATCCTGGCTTATTCTATTCTATTCTAGACAGACAGGGTGAGAGATGTGGGGTTGTTCAGTCTGGAGAGGAGAAGGCTCTGAGGAGATTTCATTGTGGCCTTCCAGTATCTGAAGTGGGCTACAAGAAAGCTGGGGAGGGACTTTATAGGGTGTCAAGGAGTGATAGGACTGGGGGGGAATGGAGCAAAACTGAAGGTGAGGAGATTCAGATTGGATGTTAGGAAGAAGTTGTTCAGCATGAGGGTGGTGAGAGCCTGGAAGAGGTTGCCCAGGGAGGGGATGGAAGCCTCATCCCTGGCATTTTTTAAGGCCAAGCTAGGTGTGGCTCTGAGCAACCTGATCTAGCATAAGGTGTCCATGCTCATGGCAGGGGAGTTGGAGTTGGATGATGCTTGTGGTCCCTTCCAACCCTGACAATTGAGTGATCCGTTCTGCACGGGAGAGTAGTCTAGTCTGAAATGTGTGCTGTGGAGTCACACTGCCAGCTGCACGTCTTTATGAGATGTGACAAGCTTAATAGTTAATTGCAGTGGAAAGGCTTTTATGCCTAAAGATTATTGTACTATTAAATGACACTATTTCCTTGAAAATAGTGCATAAGCATTGATCTGTAGAACATTGAGGAGATATTAATTCTCTAAAAGCAAAGAAAAAAAAATCCTTTCTGGAAGTACATTACTTGGGGCTAAAAAGCTGCATACGTACAGAATCTTTTCCCTCTCCCACATAGATTAAACTTAATGTACCATGGTCTGGGAAGATCTCCCCTGAAGATCTTTTGTGGCTCACTCTTTGGCCTGAAGACCACGTGAGGAGTTCTGCTGGTGGTGGAATTTTGTCTAACTGAAAGCCCAAATGAAGCAGATGCCTAGGAGGAAAGGAGTAACATGGACAAGCCATAAATAAGTAGGCTCTCTGGAGACTTAGGGGTGTCAGTTGATGATAGGATAGGACAGAATAGGTTAGGATAGGACAGGACAGAATAGGTTAGGTTAGATTAGGTCAGGACAGGACGGGACAGAAGAGGTTAGGTCAGGACAGGACAGAATAGGTTAGGTTAAGATAGGATAGCACAGGACAGAAGAGGTTAGGTTAAGATAGGATAGGACAGAAGAGGTTAGGTCAGGACAGGTCAGGACAGGACGGGAAAGAAGAGGTTAGGTTAAGATAGGATAGGACAGAAGAGGTTAGGTCAGGACAGAAGAGGACAGGACAGGACAGAAGAGGTTAGGTTAGGTCAGGACAGAATAGGTTAGGACAGGACGGAATAGGTTAGGTTAGGTTAGGACAGGATGGAATAGGTTAGGATAGAATCAGCCAGGTTGGAAGAGACCTCCAAGCTCATCCAGTCCAACCTAGCACCCAGTCCTAGCCAATGGCACTAAGTGCCCCATC
This sequence comes from Psilopogon haemacephalus, assembly GCA_013396835.1. Lineage (NCBI taxonomy): Eukaryota > Metazoa > Chordata > Aves > Piciformes > Megalaimidae > Psilopogon > Psilopogon haemacephalus. The sequence goes on along the minus strand of VWZI01003016.1, from coordinate 41,611 downwards.
CAGGCTTTGCTTCAACACCTCCAGGGATGGGGACTCCACCACCTCCCTGGGCAGCCCATTCCAATGTTCCACCAGTCTCATGATAAAGATCTTGTTCCTAATGAGGGGACACAGTCTCAAGTTGTGCGGGGGGAGGTCTAGGCTGGATGTTAGGAAGAAGTTGTTGCCAGAGAGAGTGATTGGCATTGGAATGGGCTGCCCAGGGAGGTGGTGGAGTCCCCATCCCTGGAGGTGTTGAAGCAAAGCCTGGATGGGGCACTTAGTGCCATTGGCTGGGGCTGGGTGATAGGTTGGACTGGATGATCTTGGAGGTCTCTTCCTATCCTAATCCTATCCTATCCTAATCCTATCCTATCCTATCTTAATCCTATCCTATCCTATTCTATCCTACCTCTCATGTGTGCTGTTCAGCCTGGAGGAAAGAAGGCTCTGGGGAGACCTTAGAGCAACCTTCCAGTACCTGAAGGGGGTTTACAAGAGACCCAAGAAGGGACTTTTTGCAAGGGCTTATAGGGACAGGATGAGAGGGAGTGGATTGAAACTTGAGGAGAGCAGATTTAGACTGGAGATGAGGAAGAAATTCTTTCCAGTGAGGGTGGTGAGAACCTGACACAGGTTGCCCGGGGAGGCTATGGATGCTCCCTCCTTGGAGGTGTTCAAGGCCAGGTTGAATGAGGCCTTGAGCAAGCTGGGCTAGTGGGAGGTGTCCCTGCCTATGGCACAGGGGGGTTGGAACTGAGTGATCTTTGAGGTCCCTTCCAACCTAAACTGTTCTATGATCTTGAAGGTCCCTTCCAACCTAAACCCTACTGAGAATCTACAAAGTCAGTATATGTGATGCTTTTTATTTCTACAAGCTGAGATGCTCATTTCAAACAAGAACCTACAGAAGATGGAAGAAAATGACAAACCACTGTCACACTCAGAAGGTCTGTGTGGAGGGGAAAAAAAGCAGGTGGAAGAAAATAGGATATTACAAAGGAGATATTTTCTCAAGGGTTAAAAGAAGAAAGGTTTTATCCACACTACAAATAACCCCAAAATGAGTAGAGAATCTTTTGCCTTTGGAAACGAGGGGCCTGAAGCAGTAGAGGGAGTTCCCTGGTCCAGCAGTGCTGCACGGATGGGCAGGGTTGTATCCTATTTATTGCATTTTAATTTCTCTCTCAGTTGAGGCCCCTTGTTCTTGGGCAGAGGTGATCTGATTATCTGGTGATTCAGACAGCCCATTAAGGCACTTAATTTGCAAGTGTTCCCGACCTGGAGCATCTCACTAAGCAGCTGATAGCCTGAGGAAGAGTGAGAGGTGTCAGCTCAGCCTCCTGCCAGGCAGGGATCTTGCTGGTAGCAGCAGCAGCTGCAGAAGAGGAAGACATCAAGTCAGGCTCAGAGCTTGGAATTAAATCAGGAGGTGGATGAGTGTAGGACTTTTGGTGTTCTTCAGGTAGCCACACAAGTGACAATGCTTTGAGGAGTGGAGTTGTCAGACTCTATCTGAACAGTGCTCCCTTGTGATGGTTCTGGAGGTCCCTGCCCCCGCTCCACACAATTAATTCACCCAGAGTAGACTCAGGTGGCTGGAAGTTAATGAATGAAGCTTTATATTCCCATCTTAGCACAATATACAAGCAGATATTTACAACATATTGCAGATATTTACAGCTGTATACAGAAATATGCAAGTTAAAGGTAATACAGAAATATGATGTCCCTCCCAGAGATCAGAGTCACCAAGAGAGGTTCCCAACCACTCTTCCACCTTCCCCCCACCTCCCAACCTTATGCCAGAATCTGCCTTATGTGTAAGGTAAATTATAAGGATGAGCCAGGGGGGTTAGAAGCAGAATGGATTAGTTGGGTTACACAGATCCAGCTGGAAACCAGGGAGAGGAAGATCAGACTCTGCAGACAGAGAGCAACTCTGTCTGATCCATGTTTGTGTCTTTGCTTTAGCACATCTCAGTAAAGCTATGAGTGAAGTGGACATCACCATTATTTTTCTTTCCACAGCCTATAATTTTCCTCATTAGAATATTCCAATTAGCCTGAAACCAGCACTGAGCAGCTGATAGCATGAGGAAGAGTGAGAGGTGTCAGCTCAGCCTCCTGCCAGGCAGGGATCTTGCTGGTAGCAGCAGCTGCAGAAGAGGAAGACATCAAGTCAGGCTCAGAGCTTGGGATTAAATCAGGAGGTGGATGAGTGTAGGACTTTTGGTGTTCTTCAAGTAGCCAGGCAGGGGACAAGGCTTTGAGGAGTGGAGTTGTCAGACTGTATCAGAGCAGCGCTCCCCTGTGATGGTTTGGGAGTTACACACCTTCCACAAGTTTGAGTTCACTCAGACTAGGCTCAAGTGGCTGGAAGTTAAGGAATGAAGCTTTATATTCAAAGCTCTGCACAATATACAAGCAGATATTGACAATAGATTACAAATATTTACATTAGAAAGATAATATAGAAACACAATGACCCTCCCAGAGATCAGAGTCCCCAAGAGAGGTTCCCAACCACCCTTCCACCTTCCCCCCACCTCCCAATCTTACTCCAGAATCTGCCTTATGTGTAAAGTGAATTTGAAGGATCAGTCAAGGGGGTTAGAAGCAGAATGGATTAGTTGGAGCAGTGCTCCCCTGTGATGGTTCTGGAGGTCCCTGCCCCCGCTCCACACAATGAATTCACCCAGAGTAGACTCAGGTGGCTGGAAGTTAATGAATGAAGCTTTATATTCCCATCTTAGCACAATATACAAGCAGATATTTACAACATATTGCAGATATTTACAGCTGTATACAGAAATATGCAAGTTAAAGGTAATACAGAAATATGATGTCCCTCCCAGAGATCAGAGTCGCCAAGAGAGGTTCCCAACCACTCTTCAACCTTCCCCTCACCTCCCAGTCTTATTCCAGAATCTGCCTTATGTGTAAGGTGAATTAGAAGGATCAGCCAAGGAGGTTAGAAGCAGAATGGATTAGTTGGGTTACACAGATGCAGCTGGAAACCAGGGAGAGGAAGATCAGACTCTGCAGACAGAGAGCAACTCTGTCTGATCCATGTTTGTGTCTTTGCTTTAGTACATCTCAGTAAAGCTATGAGTGAAGTGGACATCACCATTATTTTTCTTTCCACAGCCTATAATCTACTTTTTTCTCATTAAAATATTCCAATTAGCCTGAAACCAGCACTGAGCAGCTGATAGCATGAGGAAGAGTGAGAGGTGTCAGCTCAGCCTCCTGCCAGGCAGGGATCTTGCTGGTAGCAGCAGCTGCAGAAGAGGAAGACATCAAGTCAGGCTCAGAGCTTGGGATTAAATCAGGAGGTGGATGAGTGTAGGACTTTTGGTGTTCTTCAGGTAGCCAGGCAGGGGACAAGGCTTTGAGGAGTGGAGCTGTCAGACTGTATCAGAGCAGTGTTTCCCCAGAACATAAGACTTTGTATCCACCATTCTCCAGGGAGGGCTGCAGAACAAGGGGATTAAGTGGGAGAGTGGATTTGCTGTGTAGACAGGAACTCTTCCTGACATGATGGGAATGGATAATTGATGGGAGAACAGCCACTGCAGGCTTCTAAAGCAGAGAAAGTTTGCATTTTCACCTCCTGCTGGCCAATGCAATGGCAATGGAGGCACTTGGTGCCGTTTTCTGCTCTCCTCACAGTCATTGCATTGCAAATGTTACCACTTTGGATTTTTTCCCTTCACTTTTTACATTGCTAGGGCTGGGAATAATTATAATTTTCTCATAATACATTCTCCATTTCAGTGTCTTCATTTAAGAAAAAAATAAATTTAGCACTGGCAAGGTGTTGTAGGAAATGATGTTCTTCCCTGACAAGCTGTTTGAAGGAATAATTAATTGGCTTAGGAAGCCACTTTGATTAAGGCCTGGTTTTATTAGCTGGTTAAGCATAAAAAGCCCCCAAAAAGTAGTGATAAGAGTTTCCCATGGTTATTGAGGAGAGAAGTTGATGCTGAATTGCTTCGGTCTGACTTCTACCATAAAAGGGATCCAGGGATTCAGAGAATCATAGAATCAGTCAGGGTTGGAAGGGACCACAAGGATCAGCCAGTTCCAACCCCCCTGCCATGCCCAGGGACACCCTACCCTAGATCAGGCTGCCCACAGCCTCTGCCAGCCTGGCCAAAAACACCTCCAGGGATCTGGCCCCAAACACCTCCCTGGGCAACCCATTCCAGGCTCTCACCACTCTCATGCTCAACAACTTCCTCCTCACATCCAGTCTGAATCTCCCCACCTCCAGCTTTGCTCCATTTCCCCTAGTCCTGTCACTCCCTGATAGCCTAAAAAGTCCCTCCCCAGCTTTTTTGTAGCCCCCTTCAGATCCTGGAAGGCCACCAGAAGGTCACCTGGGAGCCTCCTCTTCTCCAGCCTGCACAGCCCCAACTCTTTCAGGCTGTGCTCACAGCAGAGGTGCTGCAGCCCTCTGAGCATCCTCGGGGCCTTTCTCTGGACACCTCCAGAATCTCCACATCCCTCTTGTCCCAGAGGCTCCAGCACTGGATGCAGTATTCCAGGTGGGCTCTCAGCAGGGCATAGTAGAGGGGGAGAATCTCCTCCCTCGACTCTGCTTGCCAGACTTGCTTCTGAGTCTGTATTGCCAAAAGGTCATAGAGTCATACAGTAATAGAGTGGCCTGGGTTGAAAGGGACCTCCAAAGGTCACAGGATCACAGAATGGCAGAGGAAGGGACCTCAAAAGATAATCCTAGTCCAACCCCCTCTGCAGTCAGCAGGGACATCCTTCACTAGGTCAGGCTGCCCAGAGCCCTGCTGAGCCTCACCTTGAATATCTCCAGGGATGGGTTCTCAACTGTCTCCCTCAGCAAGCTGTTCAGTGTTCCAGCACCCTCACGGTGCAGAACTTGTTCCTAACATCCAATCTAAATCTGCTGATTTCAAACCATTGTCACTTGTCCTGGAGCAGGCTGCCCGGAGAGACTGTGGAGTCTCCTTCTCTGGAGGCATTCCAAACCCACCTGGATTTGATCCTGTGTGCCCTGCTCTACGTGGTCCTCCTCTGGCAGAGGGGTTGGACTTGGATGATCTTTCCAGGTCCCTTCCAATGCCTAACATTCTGTGATCTTACCTTTCACATAGCTCTTCTAACAACCTCTGCCTTCCTTAGACATTTCAGTTTCGTGCCCATTACATCCAAACCTCATAATGGCTTCAAACAGGCTCTCCCCCTTTTTGGAGACAATCAAACTTTATTTCAGCAGCTTCTGAAAAGCATTCTGGAGGAGAAATACCTCTAGACTGAAGAGAGAATCCTGAGCACAGCAAAGGCACTGCAGTGCAGAACATAATTCATAGAAAGCATTTGACTGTAGCATTTGTGATGATTCATTCTTCTGACTCAGAGAGAATCACAGAATCAGTCAGGGTCGAAAGGGACCACAAGGATCAGCCAGTCCCAACCTCCCTGCCATGCCCAGGGACACCCTACCCTAGATCAGGCTGCCCACAGCTTCTGCCAGCCTGGCCAAAAACACCTCCAGGGATGTGGCCCCAAACACCTCCCTGGGCAACCCATTCAAGGCTCTCACCACTCTCATGCTCAACAATTTCCTCCTCACCTCCAGTCTTAATCTCTCCACTTCCAGCTTTGTTCCATTCCCCCCTAGTCCTGTCACTACTTGAATGCCCCAGAAGTCCCTCCCCAGCTTTTCTATAGGCTCCCTTCAGATCCTGGAAGGCCACAAGAAGGTCCCCTGGGAGCCTCCTCTTCTCCAGCCTGCACAGCCCCAACTCTTTCAGTCTGTGCTCACAGCAGAGGTGCTGCAGCCCTCTGAGCATCCTCGTGGCCCTTCTCTGGACACCTCCAGCATCTCCACATCCTTCTTGTCCCAGGGGCTCCAGAACTGGATGCAGTACTCCAGGTGGGGTCTGACTAGGACAGAGTAGAGGGGGAGAATCACCTCCTTTGACCTGCTGGCCACACTTCTCCTGCTGCAGCCCAGCCTCTGCTTGGCTTTCTGGGCTGCAAGTGCACACTGCTGCCTCATCTTCAGCTTCTCCTCCACCAGCAATCAGAGGCATGAAAGCTGGGGAGGGGCTTGGGGGGCAGGAGGTTTTGGCAAAAGTAAAGAAATAAAGAGAGCTGTCAGATCACACTCATTTGGATGACCCTGGCCATGCTAGCAGGTTATTCTGTTATACCTTCAGGTTGCCACGGGTGAGGAGAGGGAGAGCACAACCAGTAAATGTCTTAAGCAGGGTGAGGAGAGGGAGAGCACAACCAGTAAATGTCTTAAGCAGGATGAGGAGAGGGAGAGCACAACCAGTAAATGTCTTAAGCAGGATGAGGAGAGGGAGAGCACAACCAGTAAATGTCTTAAGCAGGATATGTATTAGTGCAGGATGTGGGGGAAGACATCCAGCTAAATATAGCTGCTGCCTTCTCCTCCTGGAAGTTTGGCTGGCGAAGACAGGCTCGATAGCTATAGGGCATGCAGCGTGCTGTGACGCTCTCATTTCTGTCCTAAATTGCTCTCTGAGCCCGGGGAGGGGACACTGAATTGTGCAGCAAGATTGTTTTGGTGGGGTTGTGTGCTGTATTTGCCTTGCCCTCTGACTAACCAGCAAGCGAGGTGTGCCCGAAGCTTTCCGCGCTGCCGAGCGGCAATGAAACCTCTCTGCCCCCTGAGCGCGACGCTTGCTCTAATGGCATCATTTGTCCTTGTAGAAGGCAGCTGGCTTAGGCCTCCCCCGCCTGCCTGACCACGTTTGCTGGGGAGCTTGGTGGAATTTAGGAGCTTGGTGACGCCTGCTGCCTTGTCACAGGGATCTGAAGCCAGCCTATGTGTTGGGGAGGGAAAAAAAACCCAGGTCCCTTTCTGCCGGCAGCTCTCCAGCCTGCAGCATTGCTTGGGGTTGTTGTGACCCAAGTGCAGGACTTGGTTAGGCTGGACAAGGCTCTGAGCAACCTGACCTAGTGGAGGATGTCCCTGCTGATTGGAGGGGTTTGGACTGGGTGAGCTTTGGAGGTCTTTTCCAACCCAAAGCGTTGTGGCAGAGGGGGGATTTAAACGGGATGTTAGGAGGAAGTTCTTCACAGTGAGGGTGGTGAGACACTGGCACAGGGATGGAGGAGACCTTATAGTAACCAGGAGACCTTATAGTAACCTTCCAGTATCTGAAGGGGGTCTACAGGAAGGCTGTGGAGGGACTGTTCACAAAGTCCTATAATGACAGGATGAGGGGGAATGGGTTCAAACTGGCAGAGAGGAGATTTAAAGGGGATGTTAGGAGGAAGTTCTTCACAGTGAGGGTGGTGAGACACTGGAACAGGTTGCCCAGGGAGCTAGTGGAGCACAAGCTCCTCCCTGGAGGTGTTCGAGGCCAGGCTGGATGAGGTCTTGAGCAACCTGATCTAGTGGGAGGTGTCCCTGCCTATGGCACAGGGGGGTTGGAACTGGATGAGCTTTGAGGTCTCTTCCAACCTAAACCATTCTATGATTCTATCTTACCTGGCACAGGGGTGAGACTGCCTGGCCTGGAGTTCCTTGGGGGTTATGTTTCCCCAGGGATCTGCCCTTGGTGATGCAGAGAAAAAGAGGTTATGGTAGAGAACAGCAGGTGCCATTGGAGGGGTCTCACACCAGATGTGGTCCAGGAAGTTGTCCATTTTCCTCCCCTCCTTTCCTTCTGCTGCTTTCATAGAATCATAGAATAGAATCATAGAATGGTTTAGGTTGGAAGAGACCTCAAAGCTCAGCCAGTNTGTCTCACCACCCTCACTGTGAAGAACTTCTTCCTAACATCCAGTTTCAATCTCCTCTCTGCCAGTTTGAACCCATTCCCCCTCTTCCTGTCATTACAAGACCTTGTGAATACTTCCTCCCCAGCTCTCCTGTAGGCCCCCTTCAGATACTGGTAGGTTGCTATAAGGTCTCCTGGAAGCCTTCTCTTCTCCAGGTTGAAAAGCCCCAACTCTCTCAGCCTGTCCTCATAGCAGAGCTGCTGCAGCCCTCTGATCATCTTCGTGGCCCTCCCTTGTACTTGGTCCAACAGTTCCATGTCCTTCTTGTGCTGGGGGCTGCAGAGCTGCAGACAGTGCTGCAGGTGGGGTGTGAGGAGAGCAGAGCCAAGGGGCAGAATCCCCTCCCTTGCCCTGCTGGTAATGCTGCCTCTCCCTGTCTGTGCCCACTGCCTTCACCTAGGGGTGGTAGTTTGTGAACTTTGCCTTTCCTTCAAAGTTGGCTTCCCCTGGCCAGGGAGCCTTCAGCAGGCCTGCATGAGTCACAAAAAAAGAGTTTGCAATATGCTGAGTTAAATACAGTAAATGATTGATTGATCTCCTCTCCCTCTGCTTCGTGTGGTGAAACAGCCCCGGCACGGTTTGATAGCTTCCTACCACTGCTGCCAGGCCACCTGTCCTGAGCCACCGCCAAGCCTTTGTCTCCAAAAATACCACTGCAGCTCAGACAGGCAGCCTGGCAGCCCTGCCAGGGGACATCTTTAGAGCCACCATCTCCTGTCGCCCCAGTGGGAGAGAAAGATCCATTGCATGTAAGGTCCTGCACCTGGGTCGCTGCAATCCCAAGCAGGGTGGTGAGTGGCTGGAGAGCAGCCCTGAGGAAAAGGACCTGGGGGTCTGGGTGGATGAGAAGCTCAACATGAGCCAACAGTGTGCACACACAGCCCAGACAGCAACTGTGTGCTGGGCTGCAGCAAGAGAGGCATTACCAGCAGGGCAAGGGAGGGGATTCTGCCCCTTTACTCTGCTCTTGTCAGACCCCACCTGGAGTACTGTGTGCAGTTCTGGAGCCCCCAGCACA
>VWZI01003014.1:1756151-1829565 GCA_013396835.1 Psilopogon haemacephalus | reverse complement strand
AATGTGCCCTCTTGAAGGTGCCCTCCGGAAGGTGCCCTCAGGAAGGCTCCCTCAGGAAGGAGCCCTCAGGAAGGTGTCCTCAGGAAGGTGCCCTCAGGAAGCCACTTCAGGAAGATGCCCTCAGGAAGATATCTTAGGAAGGAGCTGTCAGAAAGGTACCCTCAGGAAGCCATCTCAGGTAGGTGCCCTCAGGAAGGCACTTCAGGAAGATGCCCTCAGGAAGATATCTTAGGAAGGAGCTGTCAGAAAGGTACCCTCAGGAAGCCATCTCAGGTAGGTGCCCTCAGGAAGGCACTTCAGGAAGATGCCCTCAGGAAGATATCTTAGGAAGGAGCTGTCAGAAAGGTACCCTCAGGAAGCCATCTCAGGTAGGTGCCCTCAGGAAGGCACTTCAGGAAGATGCCCTCAGGAAGATATCTTAGGAAGGAGCTGTCAGAAAGGTACCCTCAGGAAGCCATCTCAGGTAGGTGCCCTCAGGAAGGCACTTCAGGAAGATGCCCTCAGGAAGATATCTTAGGAAGGAGCTGTCAGAAAGGTACCCTCAGGAAGCCATCTCAGGTAGGTGCCCTCAGGAAGGCACTTCAGGAAGATGCCCTCAGGAAGATATCTTAGGAAGGAGCTGTCAGAAAGGTACCCTCAGGAAGCCATCTCAGGTAGGTGCCCTCAGGAAGGCACTTCAGGAAGATGCCCTCAGGAAGATATCTTAGGAAGGAGCTGTCAGAAAGGTACCCTCAGGAAGCCATCTCAGGTAGGTGCCCTCAGGAAGGCACTTCAGGAAGATGCCCTCAGGAAGATATCTTAGGAAGGAGCTGTCAGAAAGGTACCCTCAGGAAGCCATCTCAGGTAGGTGCCCTCAGGAAGGCACTTCAGGAAGATGCCCTCAGGAAGATATCTTAGGAAGGAGCTGTCAGAAAGGTACCCTCAGGAAGCCATCTCAGGTAGGTGCCCTCAGGAAGGCACTTCAGGAAGATGCCCTCAGGAAGATATCTTAGGAAGGAGCTGTCAGAAAGGTACCCTCAGGAAGCCATCTCAGGTAGGTGCCCTCAGGAAGGTGCCCTAAGGAAGGAACCCTCAGGAAGGCGACTTCAGGAAGGTTTCCTCAGGAAGGGGCCCTCCGAAGTTGGCCTCAGGAAGGTGCCCTCAGTAAGCCATCTCAGGAAGGTGCCTTTAGGAAGGCTCCCTCAGGATGGCACCCTCATGAAGGCACACTCAGGAAGGTGACCTCAGGAAGGTGCCCTCAAGAAAGCATCCTCAGGAAAGAGCCTTCAGGATGATGCCCTCAGGAAGACATCTCAGGAAGATGCCCTCAGGAAGTCATTTCAGGTAGGTGCCCTCAGGAAGGTGCCCTCCAGAAGGTGCCCTCAGGAAGGTGCCCTCAGGATGGCTCCCTCAGGAAGGCAACTTCAGGAAGGTGGCCTCAGGAAGACATCTCAGGAAGGAGCTCTCAGGAAGGTGCCCTTCGGAAGGCTCCCTCAGAAAGGTGTCCTCCGGAACGTGCCCTCAGGAAGGTGGCCTCAGGCAGGTGCCCTCCTGAAGGTGCCCTCCTGAAGGAGCCCTCTGGAAGGTGCCCTCTTGAAGCTGCCCTCCGAAAGGTGCCCTGAGGAAGGAGCTCTCAGGAAGGTGCCCTCAGGAAGTTGCCCTCAGGAAGGAGTCCNAGGACCCCTCAGGAAGGATCCCTCAGGAAGGTGCCCTCCAGAAGGTGCCCTCAGGAAGGTGCCCTCAGGATGGCTCCCTCAGGAAGGTGCCCTCAGGAAGGTGTCCTCCGGAATGTGCCCTCAGGAAGGCTCCCTAAGGAAGGTGGCCTCATGAAGGTGACCTCAAGAAGATGCCCTCAGGAAGTCGCCCCCAGGAAGGTGCCCTCAGGATGGAGTCTTCAGGAAGATGCCCTCAGGAAGCCATCTCAGGTAGGTGTCCTCAGGAAGGCGCTCTCAGGAAGGCACATCAGGAAGGAGCCCTCAAGAATATGCCCTCTGGAAGCCATTTCAGGAAGGTGCCTCAGGAAGCCATCTCAGGTAAGTGCCCTCTGGAATGTGCCCTCTAGAAAGTGCCCTCTGGAAGGAACTCTCAGGAAGGCAACTTCAGGAAGGATTCCTCAAGAAGGTTTCCTCAGGAAGGTGCCCTCTGGAAGGTGCCCTCAGGAAGGTGCCCTCAGGAAGACTCCCTCAGGATGGCACCCTCATGAAGGCAGCCTCAGGAAGGTTCACTCACGAAGGTGCCCTCCAGAAGGTGCCCTCTGGAAGGCACCCTCAGGATGGTGACTTTAGGAAGATGACCTCAGGAAGACATCTCAGGAAGGTGCCCTCATGAAGGAGCCCCGAGGAAGATGCCCTCAGGAAGACATCTTAGGAAGGTGCCCCCAGGAAGTCATCTCAGGTAGCTGCCCTAAGGAAGGTGCCCTCAGGAAAGCATCTCAGGTAGGTGCCCTCAGGAAGCCATCTCAGGAAGGTTCCCTCAGGAAGGCGCCCTCAGGATTGCACCCTCAGGAAGGTGCCCTCCGGAAGGTGTTGTCAGGATGGCACCCTCAGGAAGGCGACTTCAGGAAGTTGCCCTCAGGAAGGCATCCTCAGGAAAGAGCCCTCAGGAACATTCCCTCAGGAAGCCATCTCAGGTAGGTACCCACAGGAAGGTGCCCACAGGAAGAAATCTCAGGAAGGTGCCCTCAGGAACCATCTCAGGTAGGTGCCCTCAGGAAGTCACCCTCAGAAAGGTGCCCTCAGGAAGACATCTCAAGAATGAGCTCTCAGGAAGGTACCCTCAGGAAGCCATCTCAGGTAGGTGCCCTCAGGAAGGTGCACTCAGGAAGGCACCCTCAGGAAGGCACCCTCAGGAAGGTGCCCTCATGAAGACACCCTCAGGAAGGTGCCCTCTGGAAGGTGCCCTCAGGAAGGTGCCTTCTGGAAGGTACCCTTAGGAAGGTGTCCTCAGGAAGGTGTCCTCAGGAAGGTGCCCTCAGGAAGGTGTCCTCAGGAAGGCTTCCTCAAGAAGATGCCCTCAAGAAGATGCCCTCAGGAAGACATCTCAGGAAGGTGCCCTCAGGAAGGTGCCCTTAGGAAGGCGACTTCAGGAAGGTGCCTTCAGGAAGCCATCTCAGGAAGGTGCCCTCAGGAAGGTGCCCTCAGAAGCCGCCTCAGGAAGGTGCCCTCAGGAAGGAGCTCTCAGGAAGGTGCCCTCAGGAAGGTGCCCTAAGGAAGGTGCCTGCAGGAAGCCATCTCAGGAAGGTGCCCTCAGGATGGCTCCCTCAGAAAGGTGCCCTCAGGAAGGAGTCCTCAGGATGGCACCTTCAGGATGGCACTCTCAGGAAGGAACCATCAGGATGGCACTCTGAGGTAGGTGCCCTAAGGTAGGAGTCCTCAGGAAGATGCCCTCTGGAAGCCATCTCAGGTAGGTGCCCTCAGGAAGGTGCCCTCAGGATGGCACCCTCAGGAAGGCGACTTCAGGAAGGTTTTCTCAGGAAGATGCCCTCAGGAAGACATCTCAGGAAGGTGCCCCCAGGAAGTCATCTCAGGTAGGTGCCCTCAGGATGGTACCCTCAGGATGACTCCCTCAGGAAGGTGCCCTCAGGAAGGCGACTTCAGGAAAGAGCCCTCAGGAACATGCCCTCAGGAAGCCATCTCAGCAAGGTGCCCTCAGGAAGGCGCCCTCAAGAAGGTGCCCTCAGGAAGGTGCCCTCATGAAGGTGCCCTCAGGAAGGTGCCCTCAGGAAGGTGCCCTCAGGATGGCACCCTCAGGATGGCACCCTCAGGAAGGTGACTTCAGGAAGGTGCCCTCAGGAAGTTGCCCTCAGGAAGGTTTCCTCAGGAAGGTGCCCTCAGGAAGGTGGCCTCAGGAAGGTGGCCTCCTGAAGGTGCCCCCCTGAAGGTGCCCTCCAGAAGGTGCCCTCAAGAAGATGCCCTCAGGAAGGCGCCCTCAGGAAGGCGACTTCAGGAAGGTGCCCTCAGGAAGGCATCCTCAGGAAAGAGCCCTCAGGAACATTCCCTTAGGAAGCCATCGCAGGTAGGTACCCTCAGGAAGGTGCCTTCAGGAAGAAATCTCATGAAGGTGCCCTCAGGAACCATCTCAGGTAGGTGCCTTCAGGAAGTCACCCTCAGGAAGGTGCCCTCAGGAATGTGCCCTCAGGAAGACATCTCAATAATGAGCTCTCAGGAAGGTACCCTCAGGAAGCCATCTCAGGTAAGTGCCCTCAGGAAGGTGCCCTCATGAAGATACCCTCAGGAAGGTGCCCTCAGGAAGGTGCCCTCCGGAAGGTGCCCTCATGAAGACACCCTCAGGAAGGTGCCCTCTGAAAGGTGTCCTCAGGAAGGTGCCCTCAGGAAGGTGCCCTCAGGAAGGTGCCCTTCTGAAGGTATCCTCAGGAAGGTGTCCTCAGGAAGGTGCCCTCAGGAAGGTGCCCTCAAGAAGATGCCCTCAGGAAGGCGCCCTTAGGAAGGCGCCCTTAGGAAGGCGACTTCAGGAAGGTGACCTCAGGTTGGCACCCTAAGGAAGGCGACTTCAGGAAGGTTCCTTCAGGAAGCCATCTCAGGAAGGTGCCCTCAGGAATGTGCCCTCAGGAAGGAGCTCTCAGGAAGGTGCTCTCAGGAAGGTGCCCTAAGGAAGGAGTCCTCAGGATGGCACCTTCAGGATGGCACTCTCAGGAAGGAACCATCAGGATGGCACTCTGAGGTAGGTGCCCTAAGGTAGGAGTCCTCAGGAAGATGCCCTCTGGAAGCCATCTCAGGTAGGTGCCCTCAGGAAGGTGCCCTCAGGAAGGCGACTTCAGGAAGGTTTTCTCAGGAATGTGCCCTCAGGATGGCACCCTGAGGAAGGCAACTTCAGGAAGGTTTTCTCAGGAAGATGCCCTTAGGAAGATGCCCTCAGGAAGACATCTCAGGAAGGTGCCCCCAGGAAGTCATCTCAGGTAGGTGCCCTCAGGAAGGGACCCTCCGGAAGGTGCCCTCAGGAAGGTGCCCTCTGGAAGGTGCCGTCAAGATGGCACCCTCAAGAAGGCGACTTCAGGAAGGTGCCCTCAGGAAGGCATCCTCAGGAAAGAGCCCTCAGGAACATGCCCTCAGGAAGCCATCTCAGCAAGGTGCCCTCAGGAAGGCACCCTCAGGATTGCACCGTCAGGAAGATGCAATCTGGAAGGTGTTCTCTGGAAGGTGACCTCAGGAGGTGCCCTCGAGAAGGTGCCCTCAGGATGGCTCCCTCAGGAAGGTGCCCTCAGGAAGGAGTCCTCAGGATGGCTCCCTCAGGGAGGATCCCTCAGGAGGGTCCCTCTGGATGGTGCCCTCAGGAAGGTGCCCTCATGAAGGTGCCCTCAGGAAGGTGCCCTCAAGAAGGTGCCCTCAGAAAGGTGCCCTGAGGAAGGTGCCCTCAGGAATCCATCTCAGCAAGGTTCCCTCAGGAAGGCGCCCTCAGTATTGCACCGTCAGGAAGGTGCAGTCTGGAAGGTGTTCTCTGGAAGGTGCCCTCAGGAAGGTGCCCTCGGGAAGGTGCCCTCAGGATGGCTCCCTAAGGAAGGTGCCCATAGGAAGGAGTCCTCAGGATGGCTCCCTCAGGATGGCTCCCTCTGGATGGTGCCCTCAGGAAGGTGCCCTCATGAAGGAGCCCTCCAGAAGGTGCCCTCAGGAAGGTGCCCTCAAGAACGTGCCCTCAGGAAGGTGCCCTCTGGAAGGTGCCCTCTGGAAGGTGTCCTCAGGAAGGCGCCCTCAGGATGGCACCCTCAGAAAGGCGACTTCAGGAAGGTGCCCTCAGGAAGGTGTCCTCAGGAAGGTGCCCTCAAGAAGGCTCCCTCAGGAAGGTGCCCTCCTGAAGGTGCCCTCAAGAAGATGCCCTCAGGAAGGCACCCTCAGGATGGCACCCTCAGGAAGGCTCCCTCAGGAAGGTGCCCTCAGGAAGGAGTCCTCAGGATGGCACCTTCAGGATGGCACCGTTAGGAAGGCACCATCAGGATGGCACCCTCAGGAAGGTGCCCTAAGGATGGAGTCCTCAGGAAGATGCCCTCAGGAAGCCATCTCAGGTAGGTGCCCTCAGGAAGGTGCCCTCAGGAAGGTGCCGTCAGGAAGCCATCTCAGGAAGGTTCCCCCCAGAAAGTGCCCTGAGGAAGGCGCTCTCAGGAAGGCACATCAGGAAGGAGTCCTCAAGAATATGCCCTCTGGAAGCCATTTCAGGAAGGTGCCCTCAGGAATCCATCTCAGGTAAGTGCCCTCTGGAATGTGCCCTCTTGAAAGGGCCCTCAGGAAGGAANCAGGAAGATGCCCTCAGGAAGCCATCTCAGGTAGGTGCCCTCAGGAAGGTGCCCTCAGGAAGGTGCCGTCAGGAAGCCATCTCAGGAAGGTTCCCCCCAGAAAGTGCCCTGAGGAAGGCGCTCTCAGGAAGGCACATCAGGAAGGAGTCCTCAAGAATATGCCCTCTGGAAGCCATTTCAGGAAGGTGCCCTCAGGAATCCATCTCAGGTAAGTGCCCTCTGGAATGTGCCCTCTTGAAAGTGCCCTCAGGAAGGAACCCTCAGGAAGGCGACTTCAGGAAGGATTCCTCAAGAAGTTTTCCTCAGGAAGGTGCCCTCTGGAAGGTGCCCTCAGGAAGGTGCCCTCAGAAGACTCCCTCAGGATGGCACCCTCATGAAGGCAGCCTCAGGAAGGTTCCCTCACGAAGGTGCCCTCCTGAAGGTGCCCTCAGGATGGTGACTTCAGGAAGATGACCTCAGGAAGACATCTCAGGAAGGTGCCCTCAGGAAGGTACCCTCAGGAAGGTGCCCT
The DNA here is from genome assembly GCA_013396835.1 of Psilopogon haemacephalus. Classification (NCBI taxonomy): domain Eukaryota; kingdom Metazoa; phylum Chordata; class Aves; order Piciformes; family Megalaimidae; genus Psilopogon; species Psilopogon haemacephalus. The sequence goes on along the minus strand of VWZI01003014.1, from coordinate 1,822,831 downwards.
CAGGAAGGCATCCTCAGGAAGGTGCCCTCAGGATGGGGCCCTCAGGAGGGCACTCTCAGGAAGGCCATCAGGGAGGTGTCCTTAGGAAGATGCCCTCAGGATGGCTCCCTCAGGAAGGTGCCGTCAGGAAGGCATCCTCAGGAAAGAGCCCTAAGGAACATGCCCTGAGGAAGCCATCTCAGGTAGGTACCCTCAGGAAGGTGCCCTCAGGAGGAAATCTCAGGAAGGTGCCCTCAGGAACCATCTCAGGTAGGTGCCCTCTGCAATGTGCCCTCAGGAAGGAGCCCTCAGGAAGCCATCTCAGCAAGGTGCCCTCAGGAAGGCGCCCTCAGGATTGCACCCTCAGGACGGTGCCCTCTGGAAGGTGTTCTCTGGAAGGTGCCCTCAGGAAGGTGCCCTCAGGAAGACATCTCAAGAATGAGCTCTCAGGAAGGTACCCTCAGGAAGCCATCTCAGGTAGGTGCCCTCAGGTAGGCACCCTCAGGAAGGCATCCTCAGGAAGGTGTCCTCAGGAAGGTGCCCTCAGGAAGGTGCCCTCAAGAAGATGCCCTCAGGAAGACATCTCAGGAAGACATCTCAGGAAGGTGCCCTCTGGAAGGTGCCCTCAGGAAGGCGACTTCAGGAAGGTTTCCTCAGGAAGATGCCCTCAGGAAGACATCTCAGGAAGGTGCACCCAGGAAGTCATCTCAGGTAGGTGCCCTCAGGAAGGTACCCTCTGGAAGGTGCCCTCAGGAAGGTGCCCTCAGGATGGCTCCCTCAGGAAGGCTTCCTCAGGAAGGTGCCCTCCGGAGGGTGCCGTCAAGATGGCACCCTCAGGAAGGCGACTTCAGGAAGATGCCCTCAGGAAGGCATCCTCAGGAAAGAACCCTCAGGAACATGCCCTCAGGAAGCCGTCTCAGGTAGCTGCCCTCTTGAAGGTGCCCTCAGGAAGAAATCTCAGGAATGTGGCCTCAGGAAGCCATCTCAGGTAGGTGCCCTCAGGAAGGCGCCCTCAGGAAGTCATCTCAGGTAGGTGCCTTCTGCAAGGTGCCCTCAGGAAGGAGCCCTCAGGAATCCATCTCAGCAAGGTGCCCTCAGGAAGGTGTCCTCAGGATTGCACCGTCAGGAAGGTGAAATCTGGAAGGTGTTCTCTGGAAGGTGCCTTCTGGAAGGTGCCCTCAGGAAGCTGCCTCAGGAATATGCCCTCAGGAAGTCATCTCAAGAATGAGTTCTCAGGAAGGTACCCTCAGGAAGCTATCTCAGGTAGGTGCCCTCATGAAGGTGCCCTCCAGAAGGTGCCCTCAAGAAGATGGCCTCAGGAAGGTATCCTCATGAAGGTGCCCTTAGGAAGGCACCCTCAGGAAGACATCTCAGGTAGGTGCCCTCTGGAAGGCACCCTCCTGAAGGAGCCCTCCAGAAGGTGCCCTCAGGAAGGTACCCTGAGGAAGGTGCCCTCTTTAAGCCATCTCAGGAAGGCACCCTCAGGTAGGTGCCCTCAGGAAGGTGCCCTCAGGAAGCCACCTGGGAAGGATACTCTGTCTTGTCCCTGCAGCCTTCTCTTCTGCAGGCTGAAGAGCCACAACTCTGAGCAGCAGCAGAGGTGCTTCAGCTCTCTGATCATTTTTGTGACTATCTTCTGGTCCTGCTCCATCGTGTCCACATCCTCCTCCTGTTGAGGGCTCCAGAGCTGGACACAGTGCCGCAGGTGAGGCCTCTCCAGAGCAGTGGAGCAGGATCTTCGCTCTTTTTGGATGCAGCCCAGGCTGCCATTTGCCTTCTGTGCTGTAAGTGCCCATTGCTGGCTCATGTGCACCCTCCAGCACCCCCAAGTCCTTTTTTGCAGGACTGCTCATTACCCCTCAGCATCTATTGCTAATGGGGATTGTCCTGGCCCAGAGGCAGGACCTCGCGTTTGGCCTTACTGAACCTCATGAGGTTTTCCTCATCTCAATGTATGCCTCTATGTTTGGAAGTATACTGCAGGTGAAGATGTTTGGCAGCTCCTTTCATGTGTAAAAGCATAAAATTAACTAGAAAATGCTGCTGCTGTGTTTGGGGGTGGTTGAAGTGTGAGGATTTTAGGAGTTGCATCGTCAGAGTGACAGGAGCAAAACTGCTCCCAGGTCGGTTCCTCACAAGGAGCTCCTCTCTGCCACCTTCCAGGTGGGTTCAGTCCCAAGGAGCTCCTCTCTGCCACCTTGTGTATCAATCTCCGAAATACAGAGCTGGATGTGTGGAGGAAAAGCCCTTTCAGCAGCTCTCAGGAGTAAGTGCTGTCCCTTCCCCTCTCCGAGGTGTGGATTCCCTTGGAAAAATACCCACCGGAGTGCTAGAAAAATTAGGGAGAGAAGGACCTCCACACACATTGTGAACCTGTAATTATTGGGAAAACAAGGCTAAAATATTTCTAAGCAGTGATGTGATAAATGAAATACAGGTGGCTGGAGCAGGCCCTCCAGAGAGGCTCTGGAGTTTCCTCTGGAGAGATTCCAAACCCATCTGGACATTTGGATTGTGGGCAGCCTGCTCTGTGTCACCCTGCTTTAGCAGGACACAATGATGTCTGAAGGTTCTTTCCAGCCCTTACCATTCTGCAATTCTGTGACATTTATGACATTTATTTTGCTCCTTAGTTTTCCCTGTGTGGTTTAGGCTCAGTTTGCTATTTCAAAGCAAGGAAGATCAGCAAGGGGGAAGAACACTTAATTTGTTCAAAACCCGCTTGTGTGGCTCCCAGCTAAACAGCACCGTGCAGGATCAGTCCCCGTAACACCAAGCAGCTTAATGAGTGTTCTCCGTGAGCTGATCTGTTCATTGCTGCTGATCAAATTCTTGTGCTTGCTGTATGTGTGCTGCCAGACATTCAACGCCCCCAGAGCTGCCCTGTGCTACCATCCTACTCTGAAAGCTACACTCCCTCGGTCTGCTCCAGTTTATATCAAAGGGAGATTATTAAGTTATACACAGGGGAACAGGTGGGTGGAGCAGCTGGCATGAGAAGTGAGCAGCCTGACAACAGGAAAAGAAAAAAATAAAAAGAAAAAAGAGTAGATTGCAGCACAAAAAAATTCCCAGGAAATTGCAAATTTCACAATCTGTTCATGAGAACTGATGCTGTGGCTTTTGTGCCAGGTAGCAAGTCTGGGAGACTCTAGACTGCACTGGAAGCAGACTACTGAGGACCTTCAAAGATCTGGTCCATCCCTCTGCATCCCGCAGCCCTATGCTTTCTGGAATGCCATTCTTCCTGAGTTTCATCAGAAGATTGAAAAGGTCACAGTGGTTTTTCAGTCTTAATCATAGAATCACCTGGTTGGACAAGACCTAAAGGTCATCAAGTCTAGACAAAGTAATCATAGAATGGTAGGGGTTGGAAGGGACCTCTGGAGATCACTGAGGGCAAGCCCCCTGCTAAAGCAGGATCACCCTGGGCAGGTCACACTGGAACACATCCAGGTGGGTCTTGAGAATCTCTAGAGAAGAAGACTCCACAGCCTCTCGGGGCAGCCTGCTCCACTGTTCCATCACTCCCACAGCAGAGAAGTTTTGAGTTGTGTTGAGGTGGAACTTCCTGTGTTCCAGTTTGTCCATTGCTCCTGACTGGCCCCTTCCTCTTGACACTCACCCTTCAGATATTTAAAAATATTAATAAGGTCTCCTCAGTCTTCTCCTTCCCACACTGACCATCCCCAGGTCTCTCAGGCTTTCCTCACAAGCAAAGGCAGCAGGTTTCTTGGCTATCACAGAAGACAGTGAGTGGAAGAAAGGTAGCTCATGCCTGCACAGCCACAGGCAATGCTGCTAAAGGCAGGAGAACCTGCATAGCTTTGGGGAACATTTTGGCTCTTAGGGAACATGCAGTCAGTGCTGGTTTGAAACTGGAATATTTGGTTGCTGTTGGCATGCTGCTTTTGTTGAATAGCTTGGAAACTCCTGGTGTAATCTAAAGGCAGTGGGAAGTTTTACAGGGGCAAAGGCAGAGATAGAAAGACAGTGGTGATAACAAAAGAGAGAAAGCAGGAGGAAAGGCTCGGCACAAAGTGTGGACACTTAGCTGTGTGTTATTCCAAAGCACACTCAGTCTGGTAGTGTGGAAATTGCCAATGCAGGACTGAGACCTGTGCCAGCAAAAGCTGGGTGGCACAGGCAAAGGGCACCCCAGCTCTGACTCATTGTCTGGAGCCTGGTGAAGTGAGTGGCAGCTGGTAATGTTCTTAATAGCAGCAGCACATCCAAGGAAACCAGCTGAAGCATGTAGCTGGGAAAAGTCATCACCCAGTAAAAAAGCTCAAAGGGTACATGAGGAAAGGTAGAAAAAGACTTTGCCTTTTGAACACTCACCTCTCTCAGAGCAGCTTCAGGAATCATGTAAACTTGTGTGAGTGAGAGTGCCCGCTGAGAATATTTCATCTAAATTACTTTTAAAAGCTTAGCTTGCAAAAGGTGTGAACTCCAAGGCAATTGGCAAAATCCTTTAGCTGAGATAGAAAAAGGTCAAAAACACCATGAACCAAAGAGCTGAGAGAGAAAAGGCAAAAACCCTCCCACAAACCAAAAAGCTGAGAGACAAAAGGCAAAAAATCCCAAACCAAAATACTGAGAAAACAAACAAACATCCCAACCCATGTCATACTCATTTTCTGCATGTTGCCAAGTGAGCTCCCTGCTAATGTTCTAATTGCATCCTTCAGTGAAGTTGGTCTTACCTTCTTGTGTGGAGAACAGGTCTTATGAGGAGCAGTGGAGGAAGCTGTGATCTGGAGAGACCTCATTGCTCTCTGCAACTCTGGAGGTTGGTCTCAGTCTCTTCTCTCTAGTGGTAGGACCAGAGGAAATGGCTTGAAATTGAACCAGGGGAGGGTTAAGTTTGCCATCAGGAAAAATGTCTTTGCTGCAAGAGTGGTGAGGCACTGGAACAGGCTGCCCAGAGAGGGGGTGGAGTCCCTGTCAGTGTCTATAAAATGTGTAGAGATGGCAGTTGAGAGCATGATCTAATGGCCCTGGTGATGTTAGGTTGATGGTTAGACCTGACAATCTTAGAGGTCTTTTCCAACCACAGTAAATCTGTGGCTCTGGTGCAAGCAGGCCTTCATTGTCAAGGTTCTCTGCTTTAGCAGAAACAATTCCATGAATATGGCTTAATGCACCTTGCTGTTTCCCTGGAGGTGCACCTCCATGCAGCACAAATACGAATCTCTTCCTCCCTGGTGGGTTTTCCTGGTTTCAGTCAGCACAGCAGTTGAATTGATTTAATGTCTTGTTTTGGTCCCTTGTGCTTCCTTTTCCAGAAGAGAGTCTCCCTTTATTGCAAACTGACCAAAAATCATCAGAGCCTTCTTCCATTCCCTGTGCTTTACACACGAGAAACTGAAATGCTGGCAGAAGAAAGGTTGTCTGTGGTGACTGAAATGGTTTGGTCACCTACAGGAATAGAAATCAGCCTTGCATCCAGCCTGACACCATTAGGTGCTAAAAGGAAATGGCAGTGAGCTCTGTGTGTAGAAGATGGGAGCCCTCTTGCTCCTTGGCAACTTCCTTTGGAGCATGCAACTCTCCTTGACGATGAAATGCCACAGATAAAGATTAATGTACTCATTGGTCTTGGTTTTGGCCATGATACTCTGGCTGAATTTCTTATCCTATGCATCTTTGAGATATACATATATATATATATTTTGCTTTTCTAGGATTTCAGTGTTGGAAACAGACATAGCATGGATGGAAATTGGCAGAAAAATGTGAAAAGCTTCAGGATTTTTGAGTCAGGTGGCAGAACATTCGGGAAGCTTCTGGCACACCACAGATGGCTGGTATAAACTGTTGTGGCAGAGCAGCTCTGCCAGGAACCCCATGGAGTTTATTTCTAAAGTAAACTTCTAAAAAATACATGGAATATTAGAGCAGGAAAAAGGACTACAGTTTGAAAGCACTGTTAATATCTTAGGGTGTTGGTATGCAGTTCCTTAGAGACTCTTCTTCTTTTTCTTTCTTTCCCCCCCCACCCCCACTTAGTTACTGAAGATTTGTATCCTGAGTTTCCTAACTCCACCATCTTTGTACTTCTTAAAACGAGTATGTAGCTGGTGTGGAGCACACAGCACACTACTGAGACAAGAGGTGAGCTGAGCAGCAGTAGTAGAGACTTACATTTACGAAAGAGCCATGAAGAGGATAAAAGAGCAGACACCTGTTGTTGTACATAGTATGTGTCACAGGCTTGTGAGTGAAGCCAGAGCATTTAATTGAGATTGAATAACACTCATATTAATGATGTGTCCTAGCCTGACAGAATGGTCTGGGTTGAATGGGACTTTAAAGATCACCTGCTTTCAGCCATTTGCCTATGGGCAGGAGCACCTTTCACTAGGTCACGTTGCTCAAAGCCCCATCCAGCCTGGCCCTAAATACTTCCAAGCTAGGAGCCCCTGCATCTTCTCTGAGCAACCTGTTCCAGTGCCTCACCATCCTCATGGGGAACAATTGCTTCCTGATGTCTCACTAACTCCAGGTTCTTCCAGTGTGAAGCCATTACCTCTTCTCTTGTCACTCCATGCCTTTGTCAAAAGGCTCTCTCCAGCTCTCCTGGAGGCCCCTGGATTAACACAGAGTCTGGGAATTTGATTAGGATTTTTCAGGAATGATGTCCATATTTCAGAATTTCCTGCAACTGTGAGCCGTGGTCTGTGGCAAATCTCAGCTAACAGTTGGTGTTTCAAGAAGAAGTCTGCCTCCATTAAGTTAGTGTGAGAGTCTTAATCACTTCTTGTGCTTCTCTTATTAGCTTAGAGATGTCAGTCAAATTGTATATTTTTACAGTGACAAAGGGATCCCAGTCTGTGACTCATCTCTTCATAATGATTCCACTGCACACTACTGCAAAAATCTAAGTACTCTTTTAGCCCATTTAGGTGACAGCTAAACCTTTCTGTCTCCAAAATAGACCTTAATACTAAGTTGGAAAGAAATGAATTGCTGAAATGAAAAGAGGCTGACCTTTGTACCAGTGAGACATGCCCTCTAAGATAGCACCATGGCCTCTCCCAAACTTTGAGCACCTCTGTGATTTTCCTGCAACGTTTTGACATGAAGCCTCACTCAAGATTTCATTAGAGCAGGTCATGAGGAGGGGGAGGTGAGGTTATCTGGGCTAATTTGATTGTCTCTAAAAGCCACATATCTGCTGAATTTTCAGTGAGGTGTTTTTGGCCTCTGCACTTCAGCCTTTCAGTCTGGTTGAAGACCTTTGGCTTCACCTTTCAGGTGAAATCCCTGTGGAGTTGGTAGCCAAACTCCCTGGGCTAGACATTTTGGGGCAGCATGCATGGATCTGTACCAGGAACTCACTTGTAGGCAGAATGCCAATAGTTAGAGACTGATCTATTCCAAATTAATTACTTTATTTTTTTCTCCCTCCTCTTTGGTTGAAAGGAAGCAAGCAAAGTCCTTTCTAGGCTAAGTTAGAGAGCATAACCTATAACTGCTGTAAGAATGGACACGAAGAAGCCAGGTGTAAAGCATGGAAGGTGTCAAGGTACCTTACTGAGATCATATGAGGAGATGCACTTGAGGGAAAACTGGCCAGATTACTGCTGACATACATTTAGCAGTAGTTTCACAGCTTTTAGGTGGGATATGAATGCTGTCTTGTGCATATTTTGCCATTTTTGTCTTGCAGAATGGAACTGAGTTGAAAAAACCTCACCAAAACCTCACCAGAATGGAACTGAGTTGAAAAAAGCCTCACCAAAACTGGCCAGGTTACTGCTGACATACATTTAGCAGTAGTCTCACAGCTTTTAGGTGGGGTATGAATGCTGTCTTGTGCATATTTTGCCATTTTTGTCTTGCAGAATGGAACTGAGTTGAAAAAACCTCACCAAAATGGTTGTACAGCTACAGTAACCTCGTTATACAATTAGGTGTAACCATCCCATATTGTATTCTGTTTGTGGCAGATGCCTATGTGAAGGAACATTTTTATTTTCCACTCTCAAGACTGTTTGACTTGCTTGTTGATTTATTGTTGTACCTTTCCACTTCCATAGCAACATTTAACTATTCTCAGCTTGTGGTAGTTGTGAGAAAATCAAATTCCATCTGTTTCTGCAAACTGAAGTCTGAGTAAGCCTCCACCGATTTCCACTCCTAGACTGGCTAAGCAAAGCAGTGTCTGTTGGTGTGGCCCAGACTGTCCTGCTAGTGAGAAGTGTTGTGTGCTCACTCAGCAAGTACTACAGCTGATGCTGTGAACCTGGGCTCAGTGCAAGCACTGGGATAAGAGTAAGTTCACCCCTGAGACCGGCACCATGGAATCAGGCTCTACCCCTCATGCTCTACACTAATAGTGCTGACCAAGAAGTTCAGTCTCAACGTGAATGATGTTTCAGGAATACATCAGAGGTTCGTGGCTATGCAAACTGCTTACAATGTGCTTGCAGCACCTTCTATACTTTTCCACACCTACTCTCTGCTTGCTCATCTCTGGCATGGTGTTACCAAATGCTTTCAGTCTCCACTGCTGCTAAAACGTGAGGGAAGATCTCAGACCTTTCCACTTGCTGTGAATTGCTCAATCAAGATGGCATTTTCTAAAGCATCTTGGCCTGGAGTAGTGAGTTATGCTGTTCTGCATTTAACTTTCTCTTCAGAAACTCTTGAGCACATCTGAATCATCAGCTGAACGTGAATGAGCATTTCTTTGCTTCCTCATGGACAATTCCTGCAGTGGCATCCCAGGTGCTCTGTTGCCTCGGTACAGTTCCAAGCCTCTCTTAGCCTTTGCACAGACTTGGCACTGCTTGCAGCACGAGGATGTGAAGCTGTGCACCTCTGCCTCTCGTGGCTTTGGAAACCTACCAGCGAAATCAGTCAGAGCTCTGAAAACAATGTCCCTGGGCCCAGACAAAGCACAGACTGCAGGTGTGCCCTGGGCAGTGCAGGGGCATCTTCAAGACTCTTTATTTTCCCCGAAACTGAAGAAAGTTCTGCTCATCTCTTTTGCTTACTGTGCTCTGTGTGTGGCAGGACTGGAAAATCAAGATGTAATCACTGCTTACTCCATGGCCATGTCATCAAGTCCCCAGAATTTCTACAGCTGCTATCTGCTCAGGGCTCATCAAACACCTCCACCTCAACATTTCAAGTAACTCAAGCTGCTTCCTTTCTTGCTTGCTCTCCTGCTTGTCTGCCTAAACCAGAAAGCCTTTATTAAGGGCTCCCCATCAATTGTCCTGAAGGCTCCTTTGGATATCTGATTAGTGTTTGCAGCCCACGTTCAGGAGCAAGCTGAAGCTGTCTGCTGCAGTTTATACCAAAGGGTATGAAGGAAGGGAGAGATTTGACTGAAGGATGAAGACTTGTTTCAGTGCTGCTTGACTTGTTATCATCTCTGCAAGCAGGGAGGTTTTCAGATTGTGAAGAATTTACCATGCAGCAATTTAAGCTCTGCGATGTCATTTGGGATTGTTAGGGCTTGCCTTGACTTCACTCTGCTGGAGCTGGAGACTGCTGTGCTGAAACTGCTACTCGGTAGTTTGCAGTGAGCATGCACAGTCATAGACATCCCCTACAGCACAGGCATCCCCTTCATTTTGGCAAGCCTGTTTTGACTGGAGAAAGCGTTTTAGAGCAAGGTAAAATATTTCTGTGCCTAGTGCTCTGGATCCCACATCTTATGATTGCAGCTGAATCTTTACAGTTGAATTGTGTTCACCCAGGAGGATGGATAACAGGCTGAATTTCACTTTTGCAGGCACCGCTGGATGCTTGAGAGGTTCTGGGGTTGGGCTGGCTATGTACAACACATAATGAGACTCACCACTAACTCTCTGTCTAGGCAGACTGCTGCCTGTCCAGTCTATGCTGGTTGGTAAGGTGCTTGACATGAGCCACCAGAGTGCACTGGCAGCCCAAAAAGCCAACTGTGCCCTGTCATGGGAGGTGATTCTCTGCCTCTATTCTGCTATTGTGAGACCTCACCTGAAGCACTGCATCCAGCTCTGGAGCTCCCAGCATTAGAAGGACATGCATCTATGGAAGAAGGTCCAGAGGAGGGCCATAAAGATGGTCATAGAGCTGGAGCACCTTCCCTGTGGAGACAGGCTGGGTGAATTGAGTCTGTTCAGCTTGGAGAAGAAAAGGCTCTGGGGAGACCTTAGAGCAGCCTTCCAGTACCTGAGGAGTGCTACACGAGAGCTGGAGAGGGACTTCTGATAAGGGCCTGTGGTGACAAGACAAGGGGAAATGGTTTGAAACTACAGCAAAGTAGATTTGGATTGGCCATTAGGAAGAAGTTCTTTACCATAATGGTGGTGAAACACTGGAATAAGTTGCCCAGGAAGGTGATGCACATCAGTCCTGGAAGTGCTGAAGAGCAGGCTGGATGAAGCCATGAGCAAGCTGGTTTTGTGGAAGGTGTCCCTGCCCATGGCAGGGGGATTGGAAGAAGATCTTTAATGTCCCTTCCAGCTGAAGCCACCCAGCAAACACCCACTGAGCAAGGCAGCTGGCTTAAAAAAAATATTTGATGGAAAAGGGAAAGAAGAAATGAGTTGTGATGCCCAGAGCAGCTGAAGGGGGAGCTACATGCAGGACACGTCTTGATTGGTGCAGCCCTGCCTACTCTAATAAACTATGCTGAAGTGCTTTTCCTACCCTGTTACTGCTGCACATTTTGTTTGGAAATCAGGCTGCAGGGAGTTGATGTTTCCTGATGTAATTATGAAGCAGCAAAAGCAGAATAAGGAGACTAACTGATGCCTGACCAGCTTCAGGTGCTGCTGAATCAACTCCACGGAGCAGGAGCAGCAGCAGGACTGCACCTCCTCAGACCACACTTAGCAGAACCTGGCTGTTGCCTGGTAACAGGGACTGTTGTCTTTCTTTGCCCAGAGGTTTAGCAAACAGCTGAAGCAAACAATTTGCAGAGCAGCATAAGGTTTGCAAAGAATGAAGAGTTGTTGAGGGGAGAAAAACAGTTGAAGAGTGAAATCTGAGATTGTTACTTGGATACAGCAAAAGCCAGCATGATAGAAGGGCTGGGAGGAAAGGCAAAGGGGAAATAACAGTGGAGAAGGCTTATTTAAGAGCTGGAAGGATGTGTACCTCTAGTGGCAATCAACTTCTTTCACATTACTGATCCAGAAGCACTTTAACTTTTTTTTTTTTTAATTTTTTAAAATGCCTGCAGGGATGGTGACTCTTGGTCAGAGAACACAGGAAGGAGGGTAATGTTTTGAAGACTGACCCCTGCAGAAGTGCTGATTGGAGTTCTGCTTTACAGGTGAGGAAGGTGCAGTTGGGCTTGGCTCAGATTTTCCCTGTGCTTCCTTTCCATCCACGTGGCAAATGTACATTGTTAAGTTCTTCCAGCAGATCAGGGCACGGTAACAAATGATCACAGGAATTAATGTAGGGCAAAAGGCTGCTCTGTGGTGGCTTTATTAGGGATAGTTCAGGCAGATACCCAAGCTCACAGGCATGAGTTATCCTAGAGAAGACAGCCTGGATCTTGGTGTGTACTCATCTTGCTGCGGTACTGTACCATAGATTGGATATCAGAAGAACTCTTGACTGAAAGCATTCTCAGACACTGGCACAGGCTCCCCAGGGAGGTGGTCGAATCCCCATCCCTGAAGGCATTTCAAAGATGCACAAAGGTGCTGAGGGACATGACTTAGCACCAGCCTTGGCAGAGTTAGAGAATGGTTGGACTGGATGAGCTTAAAGGCTTTTTCCAACCGAAACTTTTCTATGATATACATCAGAATGGTCTCAAGTACCTTCGCTTTTGTTGGTTTTACATTTTCACTTACACATGCAAATTTATCTTGCACCTCAGCAACAGGTTGTGCAGCTTCCTCTTTGGGTCCATACTGCTTCTCTACTGGAGATGTCCCTAAATATAGGGCTGGAAGGGAAATGGAGCAGCAGGAGCTAGGTGTGGATGCGTTTCCCAGCCCAGCAGGCTTTTCAGGATAACTTCTTTTCAGTGCCTCCTTGTGCCTGCCGTGCAGCACTGAGCAGTTGCTCAGAGGTGCTCTGGTGGGTTCCCTTCCTGTGAGAAGCTACTGACCAGCGTGAGGGAGAGTTCATAATCTGCACTCAAGATGTGACATCACCACCATGCTGATGCTATCTGGCTTTTCACTCCTTGCCACCTCTGCTGGCAGTGGTTTCCTGCTTTGTGTTTCTGACTTGCACAGCACTCCTTTCTGCTTGCAAAATCCCATTTGTGCACCATCCTTTTTTCTCTCTACATCTGATCAGGTAGAGATAGATCAGGTATGTAAGGCCTGGAAAACCCTAACCTACTTTCTGAAGTAAGAATAGTTAGGCTGACTGCCTAGCTGTCACATTTATTCATCCCTCTCCTACCAGCCTTTCAGTATGCTATAATTCCTATGAAGGCATTTAGGAAACCACTGTCTTCTACTTGAAGCAGTTGTAGTTGTGCCTAACAGGTGTGTTAGTGCTGGTGCTCTTCAGTTGGCATCTTGATCCAAGAGGATTAGGGGACTAGAGCAGCTCTCCTAAGAGCAAAAGATGAAGTGCTTAAAAAGAGGCTGGATGTGGCACTTGGTGCCATAATTTAGTTGATTCGATGGTGTTGAGTGATTGGACTTGATGATTTTGAAGGCCTTTCCAACATATTTCTGTGGTTGTGTGACTTGGAGAAGAGTAAGAGGGGATCTTCTCAGTGCTTGTAAACACTTACAGGGTGCCTATCAGCAGCATGAGGCCAGTCTTTCCCAGGCAGTGCCCAGTGACAGGACAAAGGGTAACAGATACAAACTGGAACACAGGAAGTTCCATCTAAACTTGTGAAACAGGCTGCCCAGAGAGGTGGAGGAGTCTCCAGTTCTGGGATCCTTCAAAACCTGCCTGGACACCATGCTGTGCAACCTGCTGGGGTGAGCCTGCTCTCAAAATGGGGCTGGAGCAGATGGTCTCCACAGGTCCTTCTAACCCCCACCATGGTGGGATTCTGTGACAGGGAAGGTAGAAGAATAACCTCTTAATTCCAGGCATGCCTCGACTGCTGCCTGTGAACTCCCCATGCCACACACTTGCTTCTGGCTCTGCCTCAGGGTGTCAAATCCTGACAAGACTGGGCACTTTGCTGCTTGAATCTTGCCACCATTCCTGAAGTTAGAGTTCCTTCTGCCTTTTTCACTTGGAGGCCAACACTCGTTGCTGCCTGCCTTCAACACAGGGAGGTGCTTGGACACGCTGCGTAGCAGCAGCTCAGCCATCAGCAGCTTGCCTGGGGCAGGGGAGCCTGCGCTTTGACAGAGCTCTCTGCTCCCAGGCGGAGCCGAGCACTTCCACCCGGTGCTAAATGTTCATCGGGACCCTGAGTGCAGAAGAGAGAGAGAACGACGGGTTCCAAACCAGCAGACAAGAGCCTGGGACATCCAGGTGTGATATAAGCAAGTTAGGTAGAGGTTCTTATTGCAGTGACAGATTTGAGAGGTTCTGTGACATGTTCATACTTTCTCTCTGCTAAGCTCCAGATTTCTGCTTGCTTTAAACAGAAATGTTCTGCACTTGGTTGTGAGAGCCACCAGATGCCATGGCAGACCTTTGTGCTCACTCTTTGGATGCAGACATGACTTTTAACGCTGATTTTGATATCTAATTAGATGATGCTATTCTCTATACCATCCAAACCTTCCCCTTGTTTATGTTTAGCAGGATAAAAGCTCCACAAAAGTGGGTTTCTGGAGTTCTAGTCAATCATGAGTCACTTTTAAATGTTATTTGTTTTTATTTCCCCCCTCCAGCTTGATGTCAATGCCTGTGAGTTTATTAAATGAAGCGAGCTCTACTGAAAAATATTTAAGGATATGAGGGCATATTAATTTGGCAGCTTTGCTAGTGAGGAATGTTCAGGTTGTAGGTTGGTATTTAATATCCTTCAAGGAAATAATCCCTTCTACATGAACAGTTGCCTTTCCCTTGGTACCCCTGACCTCGATGGGCAGAATAGATAAATAGCTGACTGAGGTGAAAAGGCTTAGAAACACTTTAGACAGGCACAGGGTCTTAAAATAGGAGAATGTGTACCACAGAAACCATAAATAGGGGCTAAACCTCTCCAAAACTAGGGCTTTCCACGGTCACTGCTTCAGGACAGAGGGAAAACAGGCAGAAAGTGCAGTTTTCAGGAACTTCCAGAAGTTCTCTGCAGCCTCAGTGCAGTGGGAGTGGGGCAGTTTAGAACCAGACCGATGAACAAATGTCAGCTCTGGCATCTCCCAGGTTTGGTCTCATAACTGCTTGCTGCTTTGCAAATCCACATCCTGCAAATCCTCTCTTCTGTCCATATGCAAGAGTCCCACTGACGTGGACGGGAGGAGAAAGAGGGTTCTCGAGTCTGGAGTTTGCAGAGGCTATGATCCAGAGTCTGGGCCGGAGCTGCTGGGTGAAACTTCTGTCTACCAGAAGGTGGCAGCATTGGCGAAGGAAACAAGCAGGGCAGAACGCTTGAAGTTCACCCTGGTGTACATCCCTCTGTACATCCCTCTGTACTGCCAGCAGCCTTGTGGCAACTGAGTGCACAAGCAGCCTCGGCGCTGTGCAGCCAGGTGAACAGCGTGTGCCACGCTCACAGCTGGCAGCACAACCATTCAAACCCCCTGGCTGTGACAAACAGACTTCTTGCCCTTCCCCCCAGCTTTTCTCAGATTGAGGTTAACCTCTCCCTAATGTAGGCTATGTTTAAGCCTGCTAGTCCAACAGGAGGCTTAGTTAGGACTGGTTTTGCTCAACTGGTTGGTTCTTAGGTTCACTTCAGGCAGCAAGCTGTTTGACAGTCCTGCAGTGGCCTGGCTGTGCTAAGCTTGGCCTTATTGATGCCTGACATGCCTGACTAAATGTGTGCTGAGACTATGCAGAAAAAGCCTGTTCCTACAGTATCCTATTGAATTTCCCATGTCATATTGCTCTCTTCCTCCAGTTTAGTCCTGTAGCAACTGAGCAGACAAAGAGATTCCTGATTGGCCTGCCTGTTCAGAGGTTTCTTTAGTGATCTGTGCTCTGCATTGCTTTCAGCTCATCACCCAGACACTCTGGCATTACTTGGGTGAGGCCATCTTTGTAGTAGTGAAGGGAACCCCCGCATCATCTTATTGGCACCTAGATAAATGCGTGTCAGGTCCTTCATGTTGGTATGGGCCCAGGCAGGTGATAGTGGCAGTCTGGACAGAGCACCTGAGTTTTGTGGTTATGTCAGCGTGAGTGATGAGGTCATTTTGTTATTCCTTTCCACACTTCAGCCTGTGCACTGCTTCTTGTACTTCCCTGGTCCCCGCTTTTCAAAGGGGACAGTGGAAAAGCCTCTTGCAGACTGACTTGCAGCAGCTCCTGAGAGGTGGCTTTCAATCAGCAGCCTCTAAAACATCTGCTCTCCCTGTTTCTACCAGCCTGAGCTGCGTTTGTAGCAAGCATCTGTATGAAATTAGAGGCAATACTAAAAGCCTGTTGGCCTTGCAGCTCTTTCCCAATCAGCACGTAGTAGCAACATTTTAAAACGAAATTCCTGTAGGAATGAAGCCTACCAGTGGTGTTATATGTTTAAAATTAATTATAGTTTCCAGCCCTGGGTGCAAGAGCCTTGGCTAGCAGCTTTTCAGGCTGCAACGTTTGTCTGCATAATTAGATTTTAATGGATTTTTCTCCTGATATTGTGTTAATAATCTTATCAGAGCAAATATATTGTGTCATTGTAAGTACTTATTATGTACTAGAAGCCATGAACAACACCTCTTCGTAATAGGCTACTTGTCTGGTAGTCACTGGCTGTTGAACCGTGTGCTGCACACAGCAAAGGTTGGCAGGTTATGAAGTTAGCATTTTTAAAAGACAGATTTGCAGAATAGGAAGAACTTCTTGAGGGTTCCTGGGACATTGTATTTTTGGGTGAGGGTTTTGTTGTAATTACTTGTGATGTGTGTCACTTTGAAGCTGTTACTATGGGTGGGTGTTCATAGAGAGGGTCTCACAATTTTCATACTACCGGTACCTGTGCAGCAGTGGAAGCAAATAGGAGAGTTATGTCCTGGGGGTCTTTTTTTTTTGGTTTGGTTTTTTTTTTTTTTTTTTTTTTTTTTTTTTTTTTCATTTTCTGGTTTGTTTTGGGGCTTTTGCAGCTTTAATTTCCTTACTTGCATTTCTTTTCCTGTGTCCCTTGCTGGCTGTTTTAGCTGCCAGCTGCTGTTGTTTTACTAACACTTTACTCTCTCACAGACAAGTGGGAGGGATGCATTGCCCACACTGCTGCAGCTCTCTAGAATGGGTGCTGTGTGGAGTTGACCAGGTTACCACAGTAGCCAAATCCAGATATTTTATAAGCTTTCTACTAAAGCAAAGTGGCTAAATTCAAGACTCATGTTTACATTTCCTCAATTTGTTCACTGCGAGCTGTGCTTTCTGGTTTAGCAGAGAAAAGCCTGAAAATGCTATTTAAGTCTTAGAGAATGGAAGGCAAATAAGAGGATCCCTCAGATTGTCTCTAAAGCTTAGGGCATTGTAGTGTGGCTTGAGATTTGGAGTGCTTAAAGTCACAGAATCATTAAAGTGGGAAAAGCCCTCTAAGACAAAGTCCAACTATCAACCCATGCCCCATCCTGCCCACTAAGCCATGTTCCCAGTGCCACCTCTACACTTTTTCTGAATGCCTCCAGGGATGGGGAATTCACCACCTCCCTGGGTCTCCCCTCAGCCTTCTTTTCTCCAGACTAACCAAACCCAGGTCCCTCAGCTGCTCATCACCAGCCCTGTTCTGCAGACCCTTCACCAGTGAGGGCGCAAAGATGATCCCAGTGCTCAAGGTGTGGCCAAACTCTGTTGCTATGACCACAAATTGCAGTGACTGGTGGGAAATGCACTTCACGTTTTTTGCTTCTGATAACCCCCTTTCTGCTTTCCAATTCCACTCTGGAACTACTTTGCCTCTTAGGACACGGCAGTAGTAAGCCCAGAACACAATCAGTAGTTTCCCTTTCTGCTTAAATAAAATAAAGCTTTTATTTGGCACAGAAATGGCAAATAAGTGAAAGTAAAACTGTATCATAAAGCATTGAATTGCAGCCTACAAGGTTGTCTGCAAAGCCTTCTTGTTAAACACATTCACAGGAAATTGGAACTACTTCTGCCCATCTAGTTTGTGGCTGCTGCTTCTGGGGGTTCAGCTTGTGCCATGCGAGTCACAGTCTGGGCACCCAAACCAAAGAAAGCAGAGGAATTATCTGGGAAAATGGAAACTTGGCTCCAAATAGTCAGACCTGCCTGCTCAAAGCAACGCTCCAAACTCCTACTTAGGTGTGTAACTGAGGAGTCTGATGCTGTGCTGCACACAGCTGATAAATTCCAGCCAATTCGTCTCTGAGTCCTTGTTAGAAGTTTGAACTCCCACCCAGGAAGGCACTTGGCATCAACCCAGAGAATGCATCAAGCTGGAAGGGAACCTTGAAGGGCTTCTTGTCCAACCCCGTGGGTACCTTAAGTTTACTCAACCTAATTTTATATGTACTTGTGTGTGTGTGTATATATATATATAAAGTTTGTCCATTTATACACACATATATAAATGAAAAAAACCCTTGCATTTCTGGAGCTGCACACCTGAATGTGAGACCAGACCTGGGCTGGAGAGCAATAACTGGGGTTACTTGTGGCTGCCTGTTTTATTTATCACTGAGCAAATTATTCTTACAGGTGAAGTGAAAAGAAGCTTCTTGGAAACTGAGAGTTTCCTTCCTTTGCTGTTCCCTAACCTTGCACCATTTGTGTCTATTAATGAGTGTCTAACTGGCAAAATGGGAGACGGAGGAAGGGAGTAAAAGAATTTTGTGTACTTTTTTTCAGTCACAGAAAACAAATTAATAGAAAGATGGATCTTCATAGTTCATAGAAATATGAACTGTCATAGTAAGCATGGGCTTCACGTTTCATAGAAAGCACAGATCATCTCTAACCTACCAGAGGCATAAACCCAGCACCTTGGGGACTGCACAGAGCCTGCTCACTGGTTTTGGCCACAAGTGTTACCAGGTGAAATAACTGAAGACAAATCTACCAGCTATCCTGTCTTGGCCATCTCCCCCTCCACCCACCCAGGTTATCTCCTTGAGCAAGCTACAAAGAAATTAATCCTGCTGCTCATGGCAGGGCTCTGCAGAGATTCCTGCCAAGATTATTTTATGAGAAAAGTGTTTTTGTGAAACACAAATTTGCTTGGCTTTGCATCGCTCCTTTTGATCAGGGAGTGCCTCAGACCTGTAGGTACCTTTCTCATTGCAGTGGAAAAAACAGTGATCTCCTTTTGATGGGTTGTTGCTTTCCAGAGCTGTCAATCCACCTTGTGCATCCTCCTCTGCAGCAAGGAGTTGAATTAAGGCTCAGCTTGTCTGGTTTTGCCTTAAAACCCACAAAGCTGCCTGCCATATCTCACTGGTAGTAAAGGCTTCATGAACAGCTGGATGGAGACCTCGATCTGCAAAGATGGGGATGGTGAGGAGTAGTAGAATGCTGATGAGAAGGTTAGAAAAAAGATAGATTGGCCTCAGTTGTGAAAGGAAAGAGAAAAGATAGACTCAAGGAAGAGACTGTGAAAACAGGGGAGACGAGGAAATGTCTGAGCAACAATAAATATCAATAACAACTTCTTAAAGATGACTTAATGTCTTAAAAACAATATTGACTTCCAGGTCTGTATTCAAAGAAAGGAAAACTGAAGGGACAGGAGATAGATAAAATAGCTAAATAAGATAGCTAAAATGATTTCTCTGGTTACATGTTCCTCAAAAATTGGAAAATAAGGAAATGTTATCCACACACCAGAAAAAATCTCCAAAACCATCACAGATTCCCCAGTTTGAAGACTTTGGCTTACTGTGGTTCATAGACTACTGGATGGGTAACTAAGATGCAGTGGACAAAAGCTCAGAGTCTAATAAAATTATTCTTCCAGGAGAACTAAATGAGATTAGTAGGTCAGGAGAATTCCTTTGTCAAGGAATCATAGAAGTGTTATGTTTGGAACAGATCTCTAAGGCCATCAAGTCCAGCAGTCGACCCTACACCACCACAGCCACTAAACCATGTCCAGAAGTGCCATGGCCACACATTCCTTGAACACCACCTCCCCAGGCAGCCTGTTCCAATGTCTGCCCACTCTTGCAGCAAAGAATTTTTTCCTAATGTCCAACCTAAAGCTCCCCTAGTGCACCTTGGGAACATTTCTTCTTGTTCTATCACTCGATACCAGGGACAAAAGACCAACACCCACCTCACTACAACCTCCTTTTAGGTAACTGTAGAGAGCGATGAGGTCTTCCCCTCCTCTTCTGTCTCACTAAGAGCTTTGCTGAAACCCTTTCCAGGAGCCAGCTTATTCCTTACCCATGCCAGTATGGCTTTAGTTTTCAGGCTGTGTCTCCTAAATATAGAACCCTCATTATTATTTTTTTTTCAGATTTATTGAGCTGAAAACTTGTCTTGTGCCCACAGTTTGGAGGACTGCCTCTAGCATCTTGAGAACCAAGAGTGAAATATGAACTGCAGAAGTGATCCACTGGTGAGTTATTGAAACGTCTTTGTATTTTGTATTTGTCTTTTATGTCTCTGTCCCTGTCATGGAAGCTGCTGTTGAAATCTTTCAACATCAACACTCTGCCATTTAAAACTTACCCTGCCAGCATGCCATCTGTTTTGATCAGGGAACCACTTTCTACGTGAGCTGACTCCTACACATATTCCACTTTGTAAAAGAAAAATGTATTTGCTGAAAAGGGAAAAAAAGAAAGAAAGAAAAGAAGAAAATAATATAACTGTAACCCTCCCTTGGAAAGCAGTGCTCCTTGACTCGCTGGAGAATGCCACTCTTCAAACCAGGGAAGCAACACTCTCTTCCCTCCCTGCCTCCCTCTGGGGTGGGTTTGTAGCCAATGGGAAAAACATCACAGCAAAGTGAGCCAAGCCCCCTTTGTAACTGCATTCTGTACCCCCAAACCTGCTTGCCCACCTTGGTGTGTTTCCAGTCAGGGTACAGGTACTGACCTTGGAGTTTATTTCTATAGAAAGTTACCTTTGTAAGTTTAAGAAAAGAAAAAGTGGTGTTTTTTCTATGCATGGCTTCTTCCAAGTGCAATCAAAGTCCACTTCTCAGCAGTGCTCCAGCTTTGTGCAAGCAGCTATCATCAGTAGCCTCTGTCAGTATGAGACTGGAGTGTTCCTCTGAGGAGTGACTGAGAGCCCTGGGGCTGTGGAGCCTGGAGAAGAGCAGCCTGAGAGGGAATCTGATCAATAGCTAAAGGGTGGAGGTCAAGAGGATGGGGCTGGATTCTGCTCATTGGTGCCCAGTGACAGGGCAAGAAGCAATGGGCACAAACTGGAACCCAGGAGGTTGCACTGAAAAACTTCTTTCCTGGGAGGGTGCTGGAGCCCTGGAGAAGGCTGCCCAGTGAGGTGTTTGAGTCTCCTCTTGAGACTTTTGAAGCCCACTGAAGTAAAAAGGAAGCATGGTTGTGGGGTCTGGGGCTTTTTTGTGGTTCTGGGAGTAGTTCCACGTGACACTGTCCCTGAGTACAAATCTGTCTCGGCAGCATGGGAAGACAGAGCAAATGATGGCAGTGAGAGCTGCTGCTCTCTGTTGTGGAAAGACTGCCTGCCTGTGTTTTAAACTGGCTGGCCAGGAAGGAGGACAGTCACCAGGAGACAAAATACTCTTACTGAAGACAAGGGTGTCCTTTCTTTGGAGCTTACTGATGTTAAATGGCATGCAAGAGAGCTACACTATTTCCTTACCCTCCCTTTGAAGCTTGCACTGGAAACAACACGAGTGCCTCTAGATTCAGTTTCTTGCCTCTTCTGGAACTGTATCATGCAGTCCCTTCCGGAAACTTATCAGATCTTTTTCCAGCTGCTTAGGTTTCGTGTCAAGACCTGTGGTCTTCTATTCCTAGTTTTGAGCCTGAATGTTTTCTGTGGCCAGTGTATAACCAACTGTTGTGGTGGTGACAGCAGCCATTAGCTTAAACAGATCTCCTTCCTGTCAGTACTTTACCCTGGAAGGTAACCCTGAATGGCCTACCCCACCACATTACCAGTCTAAAATCAAGGGCACTTGCTTGGTCTCCCCTGCTTGGTGTCACTGTTCTTCCAAGCTGGCTTCTGTACTGTTTGCTAAGGGTCCAGTCGTGGCAATGTGCTTACTCCTCACGAGCTCAGCAGCAGTCTCACTTGCTATGGTCACACATCAGCAAAGGGAGCACAGCTTTGGCTGTCTTAGAGCTGTATGTGAAGTGCTGTGAAGGGCACAGGATCAGTCCTGTAGAGGGAAAAGAGCAACAAACCCTCTGACAGTGTTCCTCTAAGCCCTGTCCTACACTTTAAATCTGTTAAAACTCCCCTGGGCAGCTTGAATAGAATCCTGTCCTAAAATTTATTCTTTTATTTAATTTAGCTTCTTACTGTGCCAAAATCCCTAACAGAGTGGTGATGACACAGATGAAAACTCCCTGTCCACAGAAATAAAACCTCTCTTTAGAGGGCTTGTGAGGAGTGGCTCAATGTTAGGGAGATTGTGAGGCAAGCTGTTAGTGAATTATTGTCAAGGTCAGAGAATGCACATTTATTTTTCTGGTAGTTGTATCATTATCAGGCTCTCATGATATATCCACTTGTACTGGAAACGTAGCTAACTTACCTTGGTGAATTTGATTTATTAGCATGGCAGCTGACAAGGTTGCCCGTTTGTTAGTACTTATTTTATATTTGAATAGCTTTCAGCACATAAATTTGAGGAATTGCTTGAATGCTTCGGCTGTTCTGTATTTCATGAGAAAGCCAGGCCAGGAGAAGGCTGCTGCTGATGTTTCTATTTTGATACTGTCCACTTCTGATAAATTGGAATGCTGCCTGCATTTGTACTTAGGTGCACCTCGTGAGCAGGATTCATTGCAGGCACTAAAACTTAAATGTGGAAACTGATTAGCTCTATCCTGAGCAAACTGTGATATAACCTTGTGATCCAGGTTCTTTTACATTTGAAGCATAAAAACCAAATCCAGAACAAAAAAAACCCACCCCAAAATCGGAACAAATATCCAAATCAAACCCCCAAACCAGAAAACTCCTAAGCCCAAACCACTAAAACCCCAAACAAACCCCATCAGCACCTCACAAAACAAGCAAGCAGACAGCAAACCCGCAGAAAAACAAACCTGACAAGGGAATCCAAGACACTAAAAAGAAAATTACTAATAGTTAACTAATTATATGTGTTCTTCATACTAAACCTGAGCTAAATAGTGGATGGAGAAGAAATAAGTGAGTAATGATCTATAGTATATGGTGCAGCATCGATGAAGAAGCTCTCCAATAGGTCCAGAAGTGAGACCTGTAAGGTTCTTATTGACTTCAGTGGTGTTACATCAGGCAGAGGAGCACAGCTCAATTACAGCCAGTATTAGCTCATCCTCTTCCCAGAAGGATGCACTTTTAAGTGAACTCAATTGTGTACAGAGCCAAATGAAGAAAAAGCAAAAGTAATTACTGGCCCCTAACATCTTGTGAAGTTTCTTTAGCACGCCTCTATCCTTCCAGGCCCCTGTCTTTGCTGTGAAGGAGGAATGCTTCATTTAACTCACTTTATTCCCCTGTGTCATGGTGGGCCACTGCCTCTCTACCTCCAGCTGTAGAGAGTCCTGACTTCCCAGGAGACAGGGGGAAGCCAGTCAGAAGCACAATTTGTATGAACTGATAGAGGGGGTAGATTTGTTTAGGGTCCTGTCTCATCATGCTGACAGTTAGGGCTGCTCAGCTTCCAGACTACCTTCTCCATCAGTTCTCTCACAGAACTACTGCATTGTTAATAGTAGTGGAAAAGGAGGGCAGGGAGAACCTGCTGTAATGAATGTGAAGGACAGAAGGCATCATCCCCCTGCACTCAGCACTACTTTCAGGGCCCTCATTACAAGAAAGACATTGAGGGGCTGGAGCCTCAGCAAAGGATGACAAAGGGTCTGGAGTGCAGGGCTGGCAAGGAGCAACTAGGGGAGCTGGGGTCATCTAGCCTGGAGAAAAGAAGGCTGAGGGGAGACCTCAATGCTCTCTACAACTCTGTGAAAGGAGGCTGGGATCAGGTGGAGGTTGGTCTGTCTAGTAACAAGGGATAGGAGGAGAGGAGAGGAGAGGAGAGGAAGGGAAATGGCTTCAAGTTGTACCAGGGGATGTTCAGGCTGGATGTCAGAGGAAACTCGTTCACAAAGACTAAACCAGGCTCCCCAGGAAGGTGGTTGAATCCCCATCCCTGGAGGTGATTCTAAGGAACATGGTTTAGCAGCTAACTAGATGGAGTTAGAGAACAGTTAGACTCAAGCTTAAATGACTTTTCCAGCCTGGACAAGTCTATGGCTCTCTGAATGTCTCTTTCTCACCCAGAAGGTGAACATCCCAGGCTGACATCCACAGTGGTGGTGAGAGTGGTAGTCAGGAGTCTAAGGATGCTTGTCCAATATGCATGGCTTGGCTGTGATCAGGACAAGGAGCCTCTGGTTGAAGCTGCATCAGAAATGGGAGGATACAATGCTAGACTGAGCTGAACATGAAAGCTTAGTGCTTCTCAGCACTGAGGCCCACCAAGAATATTTAATCTCAGTGCTCTTTGAATCCTCTGGGTTCATGACATCCATGACAGGCATGGAGGTTTCAGGCATTCTCATGTACTAGTTTGCTTTAACTGAACAGAGCCTTCTGCAGAGCTTTCACCTCCTGCAAGGCTATGTCTGAGTGGGACAGCAGAACAGCCAACAGTAGAGCAGCTCAGTGTTTGGCAAGCAAGGTCAGAAGGCAAAGCAGGGATTCCTCAGCTGTCTCTATTCAGCTCTCAATATTTCTTGCAGGGACAAAATATTCTGCTCCTCCAGCCATCAGCAGTGCCATGATTGGTGGTGGCTGCACTGGTTGGTGTACAGAGCTTTATGAAAATGAGAACTAAGCTATTTTAATTACAAAATATCCACTGTGTAATTAGCACCACTTACTGCAAAATGTGCTCACTGTATTTCGTATGTAATTGAAAGTCTGTAAAATTAAACTGTAATAATATAAATAATTTTTTTTTTTCCAGGATGAAAAGTGGGTTAAGATAAGCAAATTTCATGCCTTAAACGTTGAGATAAATATTCCCCAGCGTATTAGAATATTGTGGTTTAGACTGTTAATCTTTTCATTGAATAATAAATAGGAGCTTCCTTTTATGTAATTAATGCAACCCATATTTTTCAGGAGAGAAATGAAATGTTGAATCATACATAAAAAGCAGCTATGAGTATTTCATTACCAAACTTAATTCAGTCATATCCACAGACTTGTGGAAAATGTAATTCACCTCTTGGGGAAAACTTTTGGCAGTGAAATGTAGATTTGCTTGGCATATATTTTTGAATTGCTTGACTCTCTGGTTAGTTGGTGGAGGGGTGAGGAGCTGTTATACACAGCCTGGTTCAGAGCAGTAGTGAGTTCTTGGCAGTGTTTTGTGTCTTCAAATCTTTATTGCTCCCATTATGTGAGGCATCCTTAATCACCATTCCTGAAAGGACACGGAGAGGTTAACCTGTACCCTCTGCCGTTTTAGTTTTCATTTGGTTATAAAACCTGCAGCCTAGCATCATTGTCTGGAATCTGCCTGGAAAACTGACAATTTCCCAAGCATTTTGGGGTTTCATAAGCCCATGAGTGCTATTTTATTTCCTCTGGCTCTTACTCTGTTTTCATGCAGCCATTGCTGTGATGTCAAAGGGAGGATGTCATCTGAAGGAGGACTTTGCTCTGAATACCCTGTGAAGCTTTCAAACTGATAACTGGCCTCCAGCTATGGATACACAGGGATTTCTTTAGCTATGTAATTATTAAATTAATAATAATAGTAATTAAAAATTCTGCTAGAATCCAACAGAAAGAGAAGAGAACAAACATTGGTTCCTTACCTTTAAATTCTCTGTGGCTGAGAAAGTCTTGCCAAAGACAATTCTGTTATGCTTCCCTGGTGCTGAGTAGGCTTTGGTAAGTAGAGCTCTAAGAAACAGTTAGATGTAGCTCTCTCATTCAAATACTCCTATTTGTTAATACTGTGGGAACTGATAGCTGGCACCCTTAGGCACTCTGGAGAATTAAGGGCTTGGAATTATTACTCTAGGATACACACACAGAGATCTGTGCTGTAGTTTTGAATTCTAAAAGGGTTCAGCATGGAAAAGACCTTTACAGGCATCACTTCTAACCCCTGCCCCAGCACTACCAGGTGCAAATCAGACTTCACTGCAATACTTCCAAAGCATTTCCTTCTCAGAGTCAGGACACAACTGATGCTACACTCTTCTCTCCTACAAAGACCTGCAGGAGGGGCGTTTAGGCAGAATCCTGCATGCTGTGCTCCTTGGAGATGAGGTCTTCTGCCATAGGTAAGAAGAAACTTGCCTTGTGTGTACTCCTGGCATAGCTGCAGGCAGTTTACACGTTCTTAGTCAGACCTCTAGACTGTGTAGGCTTAGCGTAGGCTTTCCTCTGCAAGGAGCTTGGTTTATTCTTTCACTTTCTATCTCTGTGTTTCAGATCCTCTGTGATATGCTTTGGCTGCAGTAGGCTCCTTATGGCTTTGGAGAGAGATGTCTTTGTTTTATCGCCTTTATAAAGCATCAAATTTTAAGCCTACTGCAAGCCATTAGACCAAACTGTTAGAGAATATCAAGGCATGAAACTTGCTCCAGTTATTTTTGCAAGTTAGTTTGGTTGAATTAAGTTCTCCTGTTCAGCTGTGAGCTTTGTAAAAAAACCCTAGAAATTGTTAGAAGTGTCTAAGTTTACGGTTTGGAGGGGGTTTGCCTGCTCTCCCCTTCCCTGTAGTGGTACTAAGCAGCACTTCTTTTCCATGCTGCTTTGCTCGTCTGCTGAAGATGTAACAGTTTCCTCAAGCCCAACAGGGCAGGAAGAGGTGCCAGCTTATTTTCTGGGTTTCCTTCTCATTTCCAAAAAGCACAGACTGTGTGTCCAGAGAAGGGCAACAAAGCTGGTGAAGGGTGTGCAGAACAGGTCTGGTGAGAAGCACCTGAGAGGAGATTGGAGCCTGATGGGTGTTGGTCTCTTCTCCCTAGTAACAAGTGATAAAGCAAGAGGAAATGGCCTCGAATTGTACCAGAGTGGTCAGGGGTTGGAAAAAGCTGCCCAGGGAGGTGATGGAGTTACCACCCTGGAAGTGTTAAAAAAAACATGTGGACATGGTGGTGTTAGGTCAGAGGTTGGATTTGATGATCTTCCACCCAAAAGAGTTCTACAATTCTGTAAGTACTTCTCTTGCTTTTCCCACACATTTTTTCTGTCTGTTTGGCTGCTTCTGTTCACACCTTTGTAGCTCTTTATCATCTTATAACGAGGTCTTTTCCCTCACACCACACTGGGCAGGTTTGTATGTGTTGTGTTTCAGAGGGAGCCTTGCTGCTTCTGGTATTCCCGGGATGTTCACAAGAGATGAACTTTGTTCTAGAAGCACTCCAGGAACGGTCTGGGGCAGCTCCACCCAGCTGCCTTTTCAGCAAGTGCAAAGGCAACTTGCCTTTATCTGAGAGATAAAGTGAGGGGAATCCTCATTTTCTTTATCAGCAAAAGAATGATTAACTCCAGAAGTAATTGAATCACTAATGATTAGAGAAATATAATTGTCAAGATTTATCATACTGTTATCATAGAATTGTTTAGGCTGGAGCAGACCTTTAGGAACATCAACTCAACACTGCTGAGCCTGCTGCTAAGCCATGTCCCTGAGCACTCTGCCTGCCCTTTTAAACTCCTCTGCCCCGGGCAGCCTGTTCCAGGGCTTGACAAGCCTTTACCTCACTTCAACCTAGCAGAAAGGGTGCCTTGCTTTTTCTTCTTGCTATCTCCTGTGAAGACAAGCCCATAGAGTGAGCTGTGATGCGGAGTCTGTGCTCTTGCCAGCATCGATCTCCTACCAGAAGACTCAGCTCCTCAGATGAGGAATTAATTCTTGTTCCTGGCATCCAAACATGACACAAAAGCTATGTAAACTGCATTTCTGTACACAGCCAAGAGATTTCTTCTCTGTAAGATCGAAACCTGGGGTGTCTGAGGATGGAGGAAAGATTCAGGAAGGAAGTACTCAGGCTTCCCTAAATGCTTACTAGAGGTTAAGCAAACCTGGTATTTCAGGAGTCGTCAGGGTGAAGTGGCCACTGTGTTTGAAAATCTCTCTCTCCAGTTTAGTCCTGGTTTCTTAGCAAATTAGCTTTTGAATTCGAGCCTCTCATCTCTTGGCTTGGCTGGGAAACAGCTCTGAGTGTGTGTGCCTGTGTGGGGGTGTATGTATATGTGTATGCACCTCTCTGTATGTATATTTTTAAGATTTGGAAAATATGAAGCCTCAATCCAAACCCCATTCATGTTAATGTTATTTGGCTTTATAGCCATCATTAGCTGGAACGTGATCAAATCCCAGCTACCTCACCGGACCCGAGCATGTGTTCAAAGCCAAGCATGTGCTGAAGTGTTTGCCTGAGTAAGGATGCTTTCCTCAATCAGATTTTAAAGTGAGTGTACTCCATGTGAACTTCCCCTTCCATGGTTTCTTCAGCATCATACCAAAGTCAGAGCTGCTATGAATTTACTTCCTGGTAAAGAAATGTATTCTTCCTGGAGAAGAGAAGGCTGCAGGGAGACCTTAGAGTAGCCTTCCCAGATTTGAAGGGAGCTACATCAGAGCTGGAGAGGGACTTGTTACAAAGGCATGGAGTGGCATGATGAGGAGCAATGGCTTCAAACTGGAAGAACCTCCATTTAGATAAGGTGTTAAGAGGAAATTCTTCCTTGTGAGGATGGTGAGGCACTGGCACAGGTTGCCCAGAGAAGCTGTGGAGCTCCAAGCCTGGAAGTGTTGAAAGCCAGATTGGATGGGTCCTTGAGCAAGCTCCTTTAGTAGGAGGTGTCCCTGCCCATGACACAGGGCTTGGAAATAAATGATCTTTGAGGTCCCTTCCAGCCCAAACTGCTCTATGATAGGTGGCATCTTGACATTCAAGTCCTTCCAGATCCAGTTACCACACAGAGTGCAAAATACAACTCCTGAGCCTTGCAATAGGCCACTCTCCTGTTTAGTAGCCCCCCAAACTAGCCAGGTAGCTCTGTCAGTACCTTGACAAGAGCTAGTGGCTGTAACACAAGAACAAATGTTAAGTAGGTGCTCAGCTAGTTAAACTTCCTTGTGAGGAGCTGCTTTTGGAAGCCCTTGCAGGAATGACAAAGCAGCTACATGATGGATTGCATCTTCTGCCATGATGTGCAAGGCTTTGGCACTCATTAATTCCATTACTGCTTCTGCTGCTTGTTTTCCACTGCAACTGCTTGTTGCTGTTTCTATTTATATTCTGCTGCTTTCCCTGGAGTGCAAGGTTAGCCCCAGACCATCCAGCATCCCTGCATGCCCAAGAGGAGCCTCAGGGCAGACCTCATTGCTGTCTATGAATACCTGAAGGGAGGTTGTAGCTAGGTAGGGTTGTGCTCTTCTCCCAGGCACCCAGCAACAGGAGGAGGGGACACAGCCTCAAGCTGTGCCAGGGCAGGTTCAGGCTGGATGTTAGGAGGGAGTTGTGCACAGGGAGAATGATTGGCATTGGAATGGGTTGCTCAGGGAGGTGGTGGAGTCACCATCCCTGGAAGTGTTCAAGCAAAGCCTGGATGGGGCACTTAGTGCCATGGCTTTTTGCTTGGCTAGGGCTGGATGCTAGGTTGAGCTGGATGAGCTTGGAGGTCCCTTCCAACCTGGCTGATTCTGTGATTCCATATGGAGACAGTGGGGACAGTGTTTGATGTTCATTGGGCAGGGCTTGCTCTGGAGCCTGTCAAGTTAGGAGAAAGATTTGAGTGGAGTTCTATGTATTTTGGATCAGGTAGGTGGTCCTGAAGTTTCACCCTGAAAAGTCCTGGTCCACTGGACATGATGAGCTCAAAGGTCTCTTCCAAACAAAACAGTTCTATGATTCTGTGATTTTGATCTGTGTCATTATCTGTGAACAGAGAAATTTAAGGTGATTGGAGAATGTTTAAAAGAGGGCATAGTGCTGTAATACATCTGACTCTTGAGGGTTTTTTTTTTTTTAGTAGTTGTTTGCTATTATATGAATGTAATTTATTGTGCCTGCAGCAACCTGAGGACATGCTGGAAAATTAGATGATTCATTTCAAGTGTTTTATCCTAGTGAGCAAAATTTTAATCAGTCAGTTTTCTAATCCCAGCGCTGCTGCTGGCACACTCTGTAAACTTGGCAAGGTCACAGAAGGACTCCCTTGTAGACACAGTGTTGCATCTCGCCTAAACCGCTGCTGCAGATGTTTGAGTTTACCTGCCTTGGAGGATGTTGAAAGAAATAGAGCTGTGGAAAGGCTCTTATGGTGAGCTGGGCTAAAGGGAGTCTGATTTGTGAGGAATGTGAGCTTTTTCTGGAGCTGTCATTGCCTTCTTATGCACATTTTCCTTACAAGCTCACCTTAAAAAACCCTCTAACCTTTCAGAGAAGAATGAAACCCCTGAGAATAATACACAAGCTGCTGCCTTCACTCTTACTAGTCTGGCACTGCTGTGAGCACTGAAGAGTTGAACCAGGCAGAGAAGAGGAGCCCCATGAGCGCTGTGCTGTTGGAAGATGCTGCTTTTGATGGTGTGCCTGCTAATTCACAAAGTAGTCCAGTACCTTAAAAAATAGGTTGAGCTTGTCAAATGTATGCTAATGATAGTGTAGGAGATACTCTAATTGCCTGAATTATCAGGTAGTAGGATTGGAGTAAAATCTTCAGAAGCATCCAATCTCCTAATTTTAAATGGAGTAAAGAAGTCTAACACCCATTGAAAGCAAACAGAATGAGGCTCCAAGAGACCTAACTGACTTCTGGAAATGGGACATAGACTCCTGAGGGAGGTTAAAATGTTTTGTCCACAGATGAGGATGCCAAACGCTTGCTCTGCAGAACCCTAGGCTGACACAGGCAGCACATGGAGCATCCTACCTGCTGCAGTTTTCAAAGTAAGGGCTCAATTACCTTAGGAGACAAATATTATTTATTTTTTCACCCCAGCTATCAGGGAACAGACTAACTACCACATTAAAAACAAACCCACACCAAACCACCGGTTGGATATGGTCAGCAAACGATAGAAAAAGAAAGAAGGAGCCATAAAACAGAAGAGGTATAAAAGAAAATTCATTTTACAAAGGCTTTAATAGTCCTAAGGTCTCTTCCAACCAGGCTATTCCAGAAATCTGTGACTCTGAGTTGTTTAGTGGGGCAGCAGCTCCAGAGCCCTCTGGCCTTATCTGCTTGGACTTTCTGCAGCCTAAGAAGTTTTCTCTGTCCCATGCTGAGCAAAACCCCAATCCACTGCAGCACTGTCACAGCTTGCACCTTTACCAAGCCTGCTGAGGTTTGCTGACCTTACTCTCACACTTGCCAAAGTTGCCTGCTCTACCAGGCCATGCATGACTCCTCCTTGGCAATCTCTTTACTCCCCAGCTGGGCTCATGGAGGGTTGTTTGTGGATTGAATTTTGGGAGTATTTTTCAGTAATGCTCACAGCCTTGTTGAACAGGATGGATAAAGGAGGTTAACAGGGCTATTAGGCAACATTGCTGCACAGAAAGGATTCTCAGGCACTGGAGCAGCCTGCCTGGGGAGGTGCTGCAGTTATCATCCCTGGAGGGATTTAAAAGCTGTGTGGATTTGGTGCTGAGGGACGTGGTTTAGTGGCAGTGGCTTAGCAATAGGCGTGGGATTGTGAGCTCCAGGTGAGCAGTAGGATTTGATGGTCTCAAAGGTCTCTTCCAACTTCACCAGAACTCTGGTGAGTCTATGATACACCATCCTGTAGTGCTTGCCAAGCAGCTAGCAGTGGTGCTTAGCAGACTGCCATAACAAACCACTCCTGTGTTTCTTATCACATTGTTTCCTCTTGTAATTAACCTGTGTGTACCCAGCTGCAAATGGAGTGCTTTATTTCTCTGGTGGAGTGTGCCCTTGGCAGACGACTACCTAGCAAAGCTCCTGCTTTTTCTCTTCCCATCCTTTTATTGCTAGCCCTGGTGAAGTTAAGGCACCTTTGTATAAAACCACAAAGAAAAATGATTTTCTCTGAACACAAATGGAGGGAGAAAGAGGAATTAAATGTGTCTCCCCAAAAGTCCCTTTCTTGTGACCCTTCCAAAATAACTTCCCAACATATTGTGAGCAGCAGTATCTTTAATGACAGCACTCCAAGGTTATTCCCTGCTCTTTAATAATTGATAGGAATCCAGGAAGGAGCACAGCGAGAGTGAGTTTAATCTGGGTTAAAATAACAGTTTGGAGGTTATAGCAGTGTGGTGGATTTACAAAGAATTGCAGATTTCTTTCTGAGAGGCATGCCAGGGAGATAAAGCCTTGCTTACCCCATCTGCTGAGAGCAAACCCTTCTCTGACTAAACCCTGGGACTTCAGCACTGGTGTTTGCAAGAATCAGCTCAGCAACTCTCCAGTTCTCTTTACCAATATTTCTGCTTTCATTCTTTGAGTTCCATCTCCTCAATGCCCACATGAGTGGTGGCTAACTACAGTCACAGTGACAGAAGTCAGCCTGAGAACTACAATCATGGAATGGTTTGGGTTGGAAGAGATCCTGGAGATCATCTGGTTCCAAATGCCCTGCCACAGACAGGGAGCCTTTCCACTAGATCATGTTGCTGAAAGTCTCATCCACCCTGGTCCTGGACACCTCCAGGGAATGAAATCCTCAATTTATTCCCTATTATCACACAGCAGTTTTTAGACTGTAATGACTTTAAGCACATCCAATAAGATAATCTAGTTTAGATGTTAAGGAATTGACCATTAAAAAGGTCTCAACCCAAAAGCTAGTGCTGATTCAAATGGCTAATTTTGACTTTCAAGCATTTGAAACCATATTGTGAAGTGATGTTTTACAGATTGTGAGAATTTAGCTTACAGTGCAAACTTGTAGGGGCCAAGAAAAGAAAACATTTTGCTTTGTTTTCATTTTTGTTAAGCAGATCTTTGGGCTTCTTCTGTGCTTCCCCTAGGCCTATGGCATTGTTGAGTTTCAGGTCACACACAAAGGTACAGAGGGGTAAATTCTGCTCTGGTGCAGCAAGTAGGTATAATCTGATTAACCTGTGCTGAGTATTAGAAAAGGCAATTTGTTTGGGGCTTTTGGAGGGGGATGTTCAGGACAACACTACCAACATTATTCTTTTTGATGTTCTGTAAACCTGCAGAAGTTTCACAACATCAGTGCTAGACAAACCTGGATTTGTTTGTGGTTTTTTTTTTTTTTTTTAGTTTCAGGCTTTTTTGTAAATCTCAGGGTTGATACTCTATATGTTAGCTTTTCTGAAACCTTTATGCTGTGTCCTTCAAAGTGAAAGGCATCTGCTTTCCTGCCTGCTGTTCCACATATTTCTTTCTTTGCATGAGCATGTACCAAGAACTTTGCTGCCTGACAGCACTGTTGGCAAGCCTCATTGTGCCCCCTCCTGTCTTGAGCAGTTATACCACCAAACCCCTTCCAAACATGACTTGGGTACCCGGGCACCTCGTCACTATCAATCCAAACAAGGGGTAAATGGCCTGGCCACAGTCTGTCCTCCAGGGCTTAGATACTGGCTGTTGCCTGATGCTTTGCCCATCAGGCACTGGATGTAGCTGTGGTCTATGATCATGAGACCTAGCCTGTGTTTATCTCCTCCAGCCTGGTTCTTACTCCTGACTGTTGAATATGTGTCCCTTTGCCCTGTCTCCTGTCCCAGCTGCCACACAGACAGCCTAATCCTGCTCCAGACCTCTTTGCTTGACACCTGCATCTTGCAGGAGCTCATTACCCTTAGTTGAGTCATCCCTTTGCCAGCATCTTCTTTAGCTTGCATTAGCTTTATGGTGGCCTGAGCTGCTGTAGTGCAAGGAGCAGTGAAGAGCCTGGTCTGCTACTCCTTGGTGGAGCCTCACTACAAGTAATAAGGATGAAAAGAGATCTGCATAAAAGCTGCTGAGGCAAAGCTGCCATCTTAATGTCCAGGGAACTTACTCAGTTCCATCTCTTGCAGTCCAAAGGCACTGAGAAATCACTAAAAAAGGTCTGACTTTCGTGAAGAAAGATGCTCACCTGACCCGAGTGTTCCTTGAAAAGCAGGAACAGTAGCAAAAACGTGTTTGCCATAATTGCTTCTCAGGGCTTTCACAGACTTAACTGGGCTCTGAATTGTGGTAGTCACTAAAGATTTTCTTAATCTACTGCATTTAGTAGTCCCCAGGTAGGCTGCCGCTAGCAGCAAAATGATCCTCCTGCTCTGATCTGCCTTTTTTTTCCTCTCTACCCTCCATAATCTTGGTATAAGATACACTCAGGTACCAAGAACGAGTTACCATCCCTTCTGTCTTCCAGTGCCTTCTGTTTGGGGCTTTTACACATTTCAAAATCCACATTTTCATGCAAGCAGACAAAAAAGAACTGACTTCAGCTACTATCAATAGGATAGTGCTGCCTCCATGAATGGGAGTGTTTAGACTATATCCAGTCTGGTTTTTGCAAATACTGTTTTAAAAAGGGCTAGAAAAAGGCTCTGAAAAGCCTTATTTGATTGTTCTTTAGGATTAAGTTGCAGCATGACAACTTGCTTTAAAGCGACTCAGCGACAGCCTATAGTTGTCCACCCCCGGATCAGATCAGGCTGGGAGTTAGCTCTCAATTGCAATTTGTGCTTTGGTCCCCCATTCATTACCAGGAGGAAGCAATCTGTTACAGTCTGCTCAGCACAGGGTTGCTTCTCCTTCCTAGCTGGGCTGGATCTGCTGGTCAGCAAGGCTGGAGAGTGCTCTGGTGTGGTGGTTGTTCTCTTGTCTTTAGCATCAAGCCACAGACAAAGAAAAAATGGCCTCAGGTTTCACCAGAGAAGGCATAGGCTGGATGTTAGCTGAAAAATTCTTTGCTGAAAGAGTGGTCAGGCATTGGAACAGGCTGCCCAGGGAAGTGGTGGAGTCTCCATCCCTGGAGGTGTTCAAAACACATGTGCACTTGGGGACATGATTTAAGGGCCATGTTGGTGTTAGGTTGATGGTTAGATTTAATCTCAGGGGTCTTTTCCAATCTTGACAGTTCTGTGATTCCATGTCCTGCTCATGCTGCACATATCAGAAGGATGGGGCTGGGCTCTTCTCAGTGCTTCCCAGTGGCAGGACAAGGGGTAACAGGCAAAAACTCGAATATAGGAAGTCCCATCTGATGAGGAGGAGAAACTTCTGTATGCTGAGGGTGGTGGAGCACTGGAAGGGGCTGCGCAGAGAGATGGTTGAGTCTCCATCTCTGGAGAGATTCCCAGCGTGCCTGGACACCATCCAGTGAAACCTGCTCCAGGTGACCCTGCTCTGGCAGCCTCCACCATTCTGTGAAGTGAGCAGGAGCTGAGAGGAACTGGCTGGGTTTAAACTGTGAAGAAGCCCCAATTTTTCTCTTGCATGCCTTGTGGCCTGCAAGAGCCTAAGGGGCATGCAGGTTGACCTAGGACCTGTCTCATTACTCCTCATCTCCGCCAGAGTGTGAACTCTTTCAAA
The DNA here is from genome assembly GCA_013396835.1 of Psilopogon haemacephalus. Classification (NCBI taxonomy): domain Eukaryota; kingdom Metazoa; phylum Chordata; class Aves; order Piciformes; family Megalaimidae; genus Psilopogon; species Psilopogon haemacephalus. Next base: position 1,788,190 of record VWZI01003014.1, on the reverse strand, counting down.
CAGAACTTCGAGTCTGTGTTTTTCTTTATTTTCTGCTATAATTTATTCCTCACAGAAAAGCAATTGAATGCAGAATATTTTTCTTTCAATGAGCTAGATAGCTAAAGATGTGAGTTAAATCAAGGGTCTAGCTTATCTCTATCAGCCAAAATCAACCCAAGCCAAAGGAGCTGATGACAAATATGTGAGAAATCAAACATATTTGATGATAGGGAAATAATGCCATAAACCTTGCATTGACTTGGTTCATCCTTATTCATGAACAGAGATGAGTCACAATCAAGCACTGGTTTGAACTTAGTTCAGCTTTTTCATTCTGTTGCCCACCTCTATTTCTGTCATATGGAATAATGATTTCCTATCAGAATACAAGGAGGCAAGTTGGAATTTTTGTCTAGCAGGCTGTTTTGGTTTGGTTTCCTTTGGAGGGAAGGGCTTTGGGGTTTTGTTTTGGGTTTTTTTTTGTTTTTTGTTTGTTTGTTTAAAGGTGCACATGCTAACCCCAAATAGTCAAAATTCCTTTAAGCAGCTGAAAACACAGCATTGGAATGGAAAAGCACTGACAAATTTTGCTGAAAGGGCTCCTGTTGCCCATTCCTGCAAAGAGCACGGCTGAAGGAAGGCTGAACAGGTTAGCAGCACTCAGTGCTGAGTGAGGTGCTTCAGGTAAACCACCTGATGTATTCTGTGAAAAAGTGAGCCAAGGACTGAAAGGGTTTACAGAGGCACTCACCCCTGGGGCTGGGCCCTGGGGCAGGCTGTCTGGGCAGGTGAGGCAGTCACCATCCCTGGCAGTGCTCAGAGGAGTCGTAGATGTGGTGCTGAGGGACAGGAGCTAGTGCTGGAGTTGGCAGGGCTGGGTTGATGTTTGGACTCAATAGTCTTGGAGGTCTCTTCCAAAGTCTCCCATTCTAGGACTTCACAAGGTAATGCTGCTTTCTCCAGAATGCCTCCCTCTGCCCAGCAAGGCCTGATTAAGATTCTTCACCTTTCTTTTACTGGGTTGAAATATTTCCAGGTTGCTGTTAGTATAAATATTTTTTTTCATAGTTGGGCTGTGACAGATCTGCTGCTGGAAAGCAAATGGAATCCCAGAAGCCATATACCCAGGAATATTTGCCAGAGCAGTGTTTGCTACAGCCAGGTCCTTTATGAAAGCCATGCATTAATGTTAGCACTGCTGAACGACCTGAGGAACATGAAGTCAGCTTCCCCCTGTGGCTTAGCAGATGATGCTAGTGAGACATCTGCTTTCTGAATTAAAGAGATGGTGAAGCAGAGGCCAGGAATTGAAAGGGCAGCTGTTGGATGGTTTGCTTTGCCTGAAAGTCTGAGCTGGAGGCTTCAGTGTTTTGCTTGAGCTCACTACTAAATTTGGGTTACTCAATCACACTCCTTGGGCTCAGCCAGTGTGAGAACATCTGCACCCCCTTCTTTCCTCTGCAAAGGGACATTGGGTAGTTGCTGAGCTTCAGCAGAAGCATAAATCTAGCTTTAATTCCCTTTTGTGTCACCATTTTAGGTGATCTGTAGTCAGTCACACCTGGGTAGAATGGAAAAAATCAAGGCTGGGATTCAATTTGAGTCCTCAATATAAATGTTTTTTTAAGAAACAATCAAATTACTCCTGTCTGCTTCAGGCACATTTACCTAATTTTTTCTTATTGTGTAAGAGAAATGGGCAGTTTTGCTGTCAAAAGGAAAAAGATAGTGTCCATTGAAAAGGTGTTATCCTTTTCAGATTCCAGTCTCACTGCTTCTCAACTACATGCTCCTAAAATTGTGGGGCTGTTGGTAATTAACACTGCTGGGAGTATAATTTCAGAGAATCTAGCACGATTTCTGGGCCTTACATTGCTACGATGGCTCACTTCCACCTTACAACAGGACACTCTGGACCTGGCAGCTTTTCTTGCCTCATTTATCCCAGTTCACGGTCAAACATCTATCAAAAAAGCCAAACTTGTTTAGTAACATGAAGGCAGACAACTTTCCTGGGAGAGGGGCTCCAGACTGAGAGATGCTGGCTTACATTATATTTTAGGAAGCAATTCTTCCCCACCAGGCTGCCCAGAGAGGCTGTGAGGGTTCCAAGCCTGGAGGTGTTCAAAGCCACGTTGCACAGGGCCTGGAGCAAGCTGGGCTAGTAGGAGGTGTCCCTGTCCATGGCAGGGGGGTTGCACCTAAATGACTTTTGAGGTGGCTTGGAGGCCAAATCGCTGTAGGATTCCCTGAGCTGATGGGAGGTGTTCATGGGGAAGCAAGCAAAGCACTTCGTAAAGGACGATGCCAGCTGGAGTAAGGTTTGCAGGAGGGAAAGCAGAAGAAAGAGCTATAGCACTGCAAATAAGCAGGGCAGTTTCAAATACAACCTGAATCATCAAATAAAAAAGGTGAGGAGGTTTTGCTAGCTAAGACAGGAAAACAATTTGACCTGTTAGAGAGATATTCACGGCACGGATTGTTCAGGCCCTCTGCTGCTTTGCTGATACAATCAGAAGCTGTTTAGAGCAAAAACCAATCTCTTTAATGGTTGGACTCAATCTTAAAGGTCTTTTCCAACTGAAATGATTCTATGATTCTATGATAAATTAGAGCTGGCTTTTGAAGGCACTGAAGAAATGCAGCAGGGATAAAGCAGGCTTTTGCTTTCCCCGGCGAAGGTGGTGTTGTTTGCTCTGCAGCCTTCCTTATTTCTTATGTTTCCTCTACCCCAAAATTATTTCTTCTTCGTCTTGTATTTTTGTATTAGGGCTTGACAGAACAACTTCAGTGAATGGAGCAGGGCTGGTTTGGGATTACAGCTTTGTGTGTGTTTCTAAAGGGGGCCGTAGGCAATCTTGATGAGTGCTGCTGTATTTTTAGTAGTCCTCTAACTTGCCTATTAAATACAGGGCTGAGCAATTGTAATTGCTGCACTAACACCCAGGTCCTGCAGCAGCACCATTCACACCAGTGAGGAGCTGCTGGGAAGGCACATTGGGAAAACCACCCCTGGTGATAAGAGGTGGGGGAGAAGGGGAAGGAACTGCAGCTCAAAGGGCTTTGTCTGAAAGAATGTAATTCACTTGAGTATATACAAGATTATTTTCCCTGTTGCTTGCATTTTCACAACAGTGAAATGGGCTGATGGAAGTGCCACGTGGGCAGAAAGGAAGATCTTTAGTGGAGAGGTTTATATGAGTAAAGCAAAGAAAGGCCATGAGGCAGGGTGCTGCTGGGAGGCTGGAAATGAACTGGGTCAGCTACACAAGGGAGAGAAGGAAGAAGATCAGCTGTGGGTCAGCAAAAGACCTGCAAGGTATAGCAGGGCAGGTGGCAAGGAGGGCCAGTGAGGACAGTGTCCTTTCTGAACTGGAAATTTTAGAGCCATCTTCCATCAGCATCCCTGTGGCAGGGCACTTCCAGTGAGAGCTCCCCAAGGTGTTTGGGTGTGTGTTGGTTTAGCTTTCATTTAGTTTGCTTTGGTGAGGGTGGGCTCTTGTACAGGATCATAAGTGGGGACTGCAGCACCGCCTAGGGAGGAGAGGCTGAGGGACCTGGGGCTGCTCAGTCTGCAGAAGAGAAGACTGAGAGGGGATTGAATCAATATTTGTAAATCTCTGAGGGCTGGGGGCCAGGAGTGGGGGGTCAGGCTCTGCTCACTTGCTCCCTGGGATAGCACAAGGAGCAATGGATGGAAACTAGCACAGGAGGTAGCAGCTCAACACGAGGGGCAACTTCTTGACTGGAAGGGTCCCAGAGCACTGGTACAGGCTGCCCAGAGTGGTTGTGTGTGGAGTCTCCTTCTCTGAAGCCTTTCCAGGCCTATCTGGATGTGTTCCTGTGTGCCCTGAGCTAGATTGTATGGTCCTGCTCTGGCAGGGGAGGTGGACTTAATGATCCCTTTGGACATCCTGTGAGCCTGTGGTAAGTGCACTGGGTTGAAAGAGACCCTTGAAGTCTACTCCAACTCTCCTACAGTACGCAGGGACACCCCAACTAGATCAGGTTGCTCAGAGATGCATCAAGCCTGACCTTGAACATCTCCAGCAGTTTGGCCTCCCTGGTCACCTCCCTGGACAAGCTGTTCCAGTGTTCCACCCCCTTCCCAGTGAAGCGCTTCTAATGGCCAATCTAAACCTACCCTGCTTTAGTTTCAAACCACTGCCCCTTGTCCTGTCACTGCATCTCCTTGTAAACACTTCCTCCCCAGCTTTCTTGTAGCCCCCTTCAGAAAGCCTCTGTAAGATGTCCCCTGAGCCTTCCCTTCTGCAGGCTGAACACCCACACTGCTCATTGGAGCACCACAATATTTTCATGATTTGCAGCCACTGCAATGGAAAGTTCCATTGATTTATTTATGCTTTGAATATGCTTCTGTTTTTTTTTAAGGCTGCTGCAGACTAACAACTGTTGACTTTATTAAGCTTTTCCCTTTTTCAGAAACAAAAGGCATTTTTTGGCAAGCACCACGCTTTTAAGGGCTTTTCTTGGTTTTGAAAAAAAAAAAAGGATATTTTTCTTATCCCTTTATTTTCATGCTCATGAAACTTACAATCTTTTTCTTTTAGGCTATAAAAACTATTAGGAAAGAAAGTTAGGAAATAAAGTAAGGATAGAGGAAAAGACATATGTGCCCTTTTGTCCCCAAACCTGAGGGATATTTGGGATAGGACATCTGGCGTAATTTCCACTCATTCCAGCTCACACAGTCACTCATACTTGCTGGTGCAGCCTTGAGGCAGTAATTCTGCTTACTTCAGTACATCATCTTCATATTGACCTCTGGTGTAGGGCAAAAACCAAATCTTTGCTCACAAAGAATCCTTCCAGCTGGAAAAGACCCCTCCCGGGATGTTCTGCCCTCTCCCTGGAAGTATTCAGGGCCAGGTTGGATGGGGAATAAAGGAACCCTTGTTTAGTGCAAGTTGTCCCTGCCCATGCCAAAGGGCTTGGAACTAGCTGATCTTTGAGGTCCCTTCTGACCAAAGCCATTCTATAACAATGACTTTCAAAACCCTCCAATCCAACTACCAACCCTGCAGCACCACAGCCTTTTGGTCAGGATGGCTTTCTTGTTCTCGCTCCATGAGACAGAAGTCACTACCCAAAAAACCCCAAACCAAACTAAAACAACCCAACCCCCCCAAATGAAACCAAACACTTCTCGACACCTGAGAAGTGCCCAGGCAAACGCTGTATGTGAAGTCTGCTTATAGATAGCACTGGGGTGGCAGGCTGCCTTCTCCTCCCTGCTGAGGTGTGGCTGTGCTAACCAGGCAGCTCAGCTGGGTGAATGATCCTCTGCTGTGGCAGGCACTTGGAGGAGATCTCAAGATTTCTGTGTGCAAAAATAAAGCTGATGAGACTGCCGTGACATAAACACTTAATAGTCTTCTTAACACCAGCAGGAAATGAGACCAAATTTCAGTTGTATTTCTGAAATTACTGTGGTTTTCTAAGTGCCCTTGAGATGTGTTGCCTGTAAACAAACCCATCCTCTGGGCTGGATAACAGGATTAAGACAAGTGATTGCTTTACTTGCCAACAGAAAACTCAATTCTGAAGCCTAGGAAAAGTTTAAGGATATAGAATTTCATCTTCTGTTTTGAATTTTTTTGTTTTTAATTTGTTGTTGTTGTTATTTTGGGGTGAGGTTTTGGGGTCTTTTTTTTTGTTTGGTTGGTTTGGTTTTGACGTTTTTATTTGGGTGTTTTCTGTTTGCTTGATTTGTTTGGGGGATCTTTGGTTTTGTTTTAGGTTTGGTGTTTATCTTTTTTGTTTGATTTAAAAAAAAAAAAAAAGCTTTTTTCTTTGTGCGTTTTGAAGCTTTTTAATAGAGTAAAAAAAGAACAAAGAAAAAAAAAAAACCAACCAAAATGTAAACCACAGTAAGAACTGTTCATGATTTGAGACATCTTTAGACCACACAACTTTAGCTGGAGGGAAGTTTGTTGTACCTCTAGAATAATCCTACCTTGTCTGTGCCACCTCTGTACAGTAGTTTTAGCCCAGGAGATTCTACCAGCATCTTTGCTAAGCAGAGAGCAGCAGCACACAAGGTTGTGCCTGCAGAAGGAATGTTTATTTCAAATATTTCATGCACGTAGATGTTTCCAGCCTGAGCTGGCAGAGCCACTTCCCATCAAACGTGCAACAATGCAGCTACCTTTTGGAAACAAAGCAAGGTTGTGCTGTTTGCTTGTTAAGTCAGCTCTAGCAGTTCTCCAAAATGTCATTTATTAAATGTCAAGCTAATTACTTGTAATATCAGCCCTGAAAAGCAAACCTTTGTGGGTGCACTTTCAGGAGCTTTATTCTTCTCTGTTCACAGTCTGCCTGGTACATTTCCAGTAAACAAATGGGTGTTTCTTCCAAAGAAACTGGACTATTTGTTAAATATCTCTCTTTGTTTAGGATATAGAAGGATGCTTCATGATGCCTTAATGAAAGGAAGTGCAGGGCATGTTTTCATTCGAAACAAGCGAGTTTTTAAGCATGGCTGTGATACACAGCAAATGAAAAGGTTTATCAGCAAATATTTTCAGATGAAGCTTTGAAAAGCAGCAGGGGCAGGGAAGTGACTGTTACTGCTGAGGCCACACCTTGAGTCCTGGCCCCTCACTGCAGGGACATTGAGGGGCTGCAGCAGGTCCAGAGAAGGGCAGTGAAGCTGGGAGAGGGTCTGGAGAACAGGGCTGGTGAGGAGAAGCTGAGGGTGTTTCAGCCTGGAGAAAAGGTTGGAAAAGACCTTTGAGATCATTGAGTCCAACCTGTTGCCTAACACCTGCTAATTAACTAAACCATGGCACACATTCCTCTCTACAACACCCTGAAAGGAGGTTGGAGCCAGCTGGGAGTTGATGTCTCTGCCAAGTAACAAGTGTTAGGACATGAATAATTTCTTCATTTAAAGAGTGGCCAGGCTGCCCAGGGAGGTGGTGGAGTCACCATCCCTGGAGATGTTAAAAAACCTGTAGACAGGGCACTTGGAGGCATGGTTTAGGGGGTATGGTGGTGCTGAGTCAGTTTCTGAATGTGATGATCTTGGAGATCTTTTCCAACCTTAATGATTCTATGGTAAAGGAGTTTATTAGTGTGATATTGTATCTTTAAATGCTGAGAGTTTCTAACGAGATCTCGACTGCTCTTATAGCTTGCATTAGTTGAGCACTGCAAAGACTTTGTGGCATTCTGTTTCTTCTGAAGTGCTTAAGTGCTTCCTTGCTGTGCCAAAGCTGTCGTATATGCACGTGTAATGTTTTACTCTACTTACATATAAATATATGTAGAGTATTTACATAAATTTTTATGAAGTTGCATTTAAATATCCTAATTGTAAGACAGCCTCGGCCACTGCAGCCATGCAGAAAATGTGCAGTGCTTGATAAGCAGGGGTATTGAAAATAAATGTGACAGAGAGTGATCACCTCTCCTGGTGCAATCTTCTTTGTGCTATCCTGCTTATGTGCAAGACGTCAGGGATACCTATCCGTGACCTGACAGCACCTGAGGGGGGGCCTGCAAGGATAGAGAGAGCCTGGGTACAGAGGTCTGCAGTGACAGGATGAGGGCAGTGGCTTCAAACTAGAGAGGAGTAGATCTAGGCTGGATGTTAGAAACAAGTTCTGTACCATGAGGGTCTCTGAAAAATTAAGAGAAACAAACAATGAACAAAAAAAGAGTGGTTCATTAAATTATGTTTTAAAATCCTTCCCCAAAAGACACCTGAAGAATAATGATAGATAGAGAGGCAGGCAGGTAGGTAGACTGATAGGTAGAAAAATGGAGAGATGGTAGATAGGTAGGTAGGTAGGTAGGTAGATAGGTAGGAAGTTGCCTCACCAGAATACCATTATTTGTAGGTATTTATTTTGTTTTCTTTGGGAGGGGATAGAACAAGACATTATTGTTCTAGGAGCTGGGATATCTTGACTTGCTTGCAATTTGCAGTTTAGTAGGGTTTTGCACTTGACTTAAAATAGGAGACAGTTATTTAGCTGGGAAGCTCTTTCAAAGCTAGCTGTGAATTACCCATTTCTGCATTATGATTCAAGGCTGATAAAGAGTCCTACTGTTTATCATGCAAAGTGGTTCAAATCCAACAGTTTAGACAGAATGCTGCAATAATCTGAATTGAACAAAATATGAAACATCCTTTTCCACTCTATCATCTCTGATTCACAACAGAATGATCAGCTTCTATTCTTCCCATTGATGACTGATGCTAGTTTCAACGTTCCAGCATGCAACTGCAGGTGGTTTTCCTGTCCTGCCTTGGAGGCTTGGCAGAAACTCCTTGTAGATGGTCCAAACCAGCACCTTCAATGCACTTGATGTTCATACTGAAGTTTAACCTTTAACACACTGTCTGCTCTGAAGTAGCAGCCGTTAAGATCCTGATCCACTGCAACAACTCTGGGCCATGTTAATCAAAGTTGTTTCCTTGGGTTATTCACCTGTCTGTATTTCTCTGCTGTCCCTTCATCTCTGAATTATCTGAGAGAATTGTCCAACTCATCGTAGTTAAGCAGTGCCCAGCATGATTAAGCACAGGGAGCAAGGCTAAGGTCTGGAGTTTTTGTGCTGTGGCACCACTGAATGTAACAGATGAGCTGATTTTGTGCTCAGCTTGCAACTCAGTCACCTCTTACAGCCTCTCACATGGCACTCTTAGCACTTTCTTCTTCTGAGCTGCAGTGATCTGTGGATTTTTGTGGGGTTGTATGGGTTTGGGTGTTGGTTTGTTTGGGTTTTGAGGTTTGTTTGTTGGGTTTTTTTTGCTTGGTTTGTTTCCTTTTTTAGCTTTAGGATAGAGGTTTTAAAAGCCTTTTGAGCCATCAGAATTAATAATTTTTCAGATTTGGGAGAAGCTGAAAAGCAGAAGTTTTAGAAATACTTAGGAAAATTTAAATTGCATTTTGAGCAATTTTTCATTCTTCTTGTAGACGGACTTCACTATTGCATCCATACATATCCTTGCCTAGTACTAAAATTCAAGGTATTCATGAATAGATTTTGAGCCTGGGCAGAAGAGGAAGAAGTCTAACAAAGCTGGAGTGGGATAAATCAGTTTGCTACTCCCGATCCTGGAGTAGGCTTCCATGCAGACCTTCTTCTCCAATAAAAGTTGCTTCCATTCTAGAATAATTATTCTACTCACAAAGCAGCACCGGCTCGGAGACAAAGCTGAGACTTCTAACACTTGGTAAGTTTATCTCTGAATTCCTGCTGTGCAGATGGCACAGTGGGCTGGGGAGCAGCAGGACTGGGAAGCAATGGAGGAGTTGGCAGGTTGGCGAGGAAGATAACAGGTGGCTTGTGAAGTGGAAGCAAGGTCTGTATTGCAGGCCACCCTTGTCTCAGGCAGAGTGAAATGTGGAATTCCAGGCAGGAGATGGCCTCACATGAAAGCATATGCAACCTACTGGGCCACCGACTGCAGCCTTGGAAAGCAGCTTGGGAGGCAAAGAATTGTGACCTTTTTGCAGAATCATAGAATGCATCAGGTTGGAAGGGGCCCTGGAAGGTTGTCTGGTCCAACCCACCCCCCAGTGAGCAGGGACAGCTCAGGTTGCTCAGGGTCCCATCAAGCTTGACCTTGACATTTTGGGTGACCCCAAGTGAGAATTGGCAATCTGAGGGGAGGAATATCTGCAGCTGCACACTGAAGTGGGGAACCACCATGAGCAGAGGGCTGTGAAACACCAGTGTGAGGTCTTCAGGTAAGATAGTTTGTTCCTTGGGATTTTTTTTTTTTCTTCCTTCATTTTTCTTTTCTCTCTGCAACCTTATCAGAGTACAGATTGCTGTAAGAGCCAATTAAATTCCTTTTGGAAGTGGGAGGCAGGAGACTGAACTCAATTGGCAAGTGGCTCACCATAGCGTGAAGCAGGAACAGCTCATTCCGAGTCAAACACATGCTGCAGTGCACTGCTGCCTGTGGAAGACTCAGGGAAGATAAAGGCAGTTGACTCCTTTCTTCCAGCAGCGTAGCAAATAGCCTGCCCGGGGGGATCGCTGAGAACCTTTCTGTGCCTTTCTCACCTCCCACTTCAGAGGGGTTGACGATGTTTTTCCTTTGTGTTAGAAAGGGAAATGCTTCAAACTATGTGGCTAACTTCTTCTAAGAAATAAGGTCAAATATACCCTACTTGAGGAAGAACACTTAATATGCAAGAAAATAAGGTGTAGAACAGTTTTCTCGCAGCTGAGTTAAGCTTTCTGGGTAGCAGTTTGCTGAGCAAAGGTGCATCTTCTCAAAACTGATTTTCGAAACGAGCAACACTTGTGTTTGGAACTGGACTCAGGACTATGGGAGCTATCCAGAGATCTGGCCCTGTCACACGCTGATTTTAGTTTCTATTGTCAGCTCGTATTCCACATAACCTACTGACAAGCAGAGCTGCAGGACCTAGGAGTCTTGCTAGCACCTGAGAAACCTTGTGTGAATTGCAAAGCTCTCCACTCTCCATCTTCCTCTGAGCTGATACATTTATCCACAGATGTGTACAGTGTCACTTAATGTAGTGTTGGATCCTGGCCCAGAAATTAATTTCTGGAGGATGACTCCTGAGATTTTATGCAGATATTATGCTTATTGCACCTCTATGTCCACTCTCTTCCCATATTTTGTCCCAGGCAGCTGGTGTTAACATCCAGATCACATTCAAATAACTGCTCACAGCTCAATTACACTGGAAGTGTTGATTTCACCTTCACATTAACTCATAGGTGGTGACTTTAGTAGGTGTTGGCTTGGCTTTAGACCACATTAACTAACCTGTAGATTGCCTTTCACCACGTACTTTAGGTACCTGACAAGAATTCCAAATGGCTGAATGGGGCTGATAAAATGATAGAATCATAAGGTTGAAAAAGACCTCTAAGATCATTAAGTTCAACCAGCAACCCAACACTGCTATTCCTACTAAACCATGTCCTGAAGTGCTTCCAGGGACAGTGACTGCACCACCTCCTTGGGCAGCCTGCTCCAGTGCCTCACCACTCTTTCACTGAAGACATTTTCCCTCGTGTCCAGTCTAAACCTTCTTGTTGCAACCTGAGGCCATTTCTTCTTTTTCTAACACTAATTACTTGGGCCAGGCTTTATCTGCTCTAGTTCTGGGAGGAGCAACTTCAGGAGTCAAATCCAGGCACTTTAGGGAGGTGGCAGAATGCCCATCCTTGGCTGTGTTTAAAGTAGCAGAGATGTGGTGCCAAGGGACATGGTTTAGAGTTAATGGTTGGACCCCATGATCTCCAAGGTCTTTTGCAACTGAAATGATTCTGTGATGTACCCTGTGTAAGAGCAGCCAGAGCAGAAGTGCATCACGAGAGCAGACACTGTGGTTGAGAGAAGTGGCAGCAGATGTTTGTGGGGTTTGTGTTGTCATAGTTCATTAAATGCTAACAGTGTTAGTGTTAAAAGGCAGCAGGACAGAGAATAGTCACTGAGGAGATGGAAAGGGACAAACAATGTTTCCTGTACATCCGAGCTTGAAGCTAAGTACTGCTAGGTTCATCCCTAACCTTTGCACTTGTGATTGCCTTGGGTTTATCTCTTTGAACTTTCCAGTTCTGCTCAGTAAAGCTGTAAGTGCTGTCTAAGTTGAGAAGATTTTCAAGCACATGTACAGTTCTTGACACATACATCAGTTATCAGCTGTCTATCATTTTACCTCATGGTCTGGGTCTTTCATCATGGTAGACTTTCAAGCCAACAAGAAGGAGAGCACCAGGTCAAATTCTGAGGCAGAAAGGAGGAATGTGGGGTGCTTTGTCCCTACTCATCTCTTGTAAAATTGGCAGCAGATGAAGCCTCTGGTGAAGGAACATGTCCAGAGAAGGGCGATGAAGCTGGTGAGGGACCTGGAGCACAGCCCTGTGAGAAGAGGCTGAGGCAGCTGGGAGTGTGCGACCTGCAGAAGAGGAGGCTCAGGGCAGACCTCATTGCTCTCTACAACTACCTAAAGGGAAGTTGTAGCCAGGTGGGGTTGGGCTCTTCTCCCAGGCACCCAGGCACAGAATGAGGGGACACAGTCTCAAGCTGTGCCAGGGCAGGTTCAGGAGGAAGTTCTTCACCAAAGAGAGTGATTGGCATTGGAATGGGCTGCCCAGGGAGGTGGTGGAGTCCCCATCCCTGGAGGTGTTGAAGCAAAGCCTGGATGGGGCATTTAGTGCCATGGTCTGGATGATTGCCCAGGGCTGGCTGCTAGGTTAGATTGGATGAGCTTGGAGGTCTCTTCCAACCAGCCTGATTCTGTGATTCTATGATACTACTTTCAGACTTATTCTTCAAAGCCTTTCTTTAGGGAATGAATGTTGAAAAGTGCCAGAGGCATTAGAAATCAAGGCTACGTCTTCCCTGTAGGTTTACATGCTTGCCAAGCAGAACCCACACAGCCAATTTGCCTAGGTTGCAATACCTCAGAATGGTGATTTTGAGTTCTTTTGTGGGCTGAATGAGATCTGTTTGTTTGATGAGGATATTAACATTCCCCCAACATCACTGCAGCCTCAGGAAAGCAGGCTGTGAGACCAGCTAATGTGGGCATGCTGAGGTTGGGGCTGGTGTCTCCAACTGGAAAGGAAAGCTGCTGCTCTGCCTGTCCTTGTGGCTTGTCTTTGTGCCTCCACGTCGCTTCGCTGTCACGTTTTGTCCTCTGCGTGCATCCCGAGTGAAGAATTTGGGATGTATTTTTGAGTTTAAGCAGGGCTTCATCACCTTCTTAATTTATGTCTGCAAGAATTGTAATTAGCCGGTCATCAAAATTCTGCTCAGCCATACATTGATTATGTATATGCATATCTTCAGATTTTATTTGTAAAGTGATAATTTCTGGATTCAGAACATACTGACACTTCTGAGTAATCACTGGGCTGCAGTTCAGCACTCCATCTGTATTCAGCAAAACACTTAAGCATATGCTTAATTTTAACTTTAGCTCAGGTAAGCATGCAATTGCCTCCCTCCAAACTCAGCACAGCAGCATTTTAAGTGCGTGCCTAACTTTAAGCACGCCCTTAAATCCTCCTAAAGCTAAAATCAAACGCATCCTGGAGTGGCTTCATGAATATGGATAACTACCGAATGAGGTTTGATGAAGCGAACTCTGTTGGCCATTAAATAACAAGAAATGCCCGGCCATGATTTCATTAACGTCCTATAGGCAGGGAAAATGGAACAGAAATAAAACCACCTCTCTCTGTCCCAACGTTCCGAAAGCTAAGCTGTGCTCTGTTGAAGATGAACCATTCTGAGAGCGGTGGGGGTCTTGCTGCCCCTGAAAGAAGACTGTGTCAGCAGGAGATCAAGCCTGCATTCTCAGAGTTTCATTAAGGTCAGGATGTTCAGTAGGATTCAGTCTTATCCTTTAAACAAGACGTGTCGGGTAATGTGTCTAAATGTGTTTAAAATGACAAACGATAATGGGAGTGCAACTGGGCACGGAATTGGGGAAGGCAAAGGAGCAAACCGTGTACGAGTGGTAAGGATGTCACAGTTTACAGCATGTTTGCTGGGGTTTTCTTCCATTTTCAGTGCTAGAGGCTTTGATTCACATCAGCATTCTTCCTATCAGTCCATTTCTACTTCGGCCTCTGCAGTCTTTCTGCACTATTTATGTGAAAAGCTCTTTGAATTTTTTATTTCAGCTCCTCTCCTATTGCAGTTCACGAAGTCTTTCAACAGTAGGCTGTTAATCCTTTGCAGATTAATATGATTTGGGTGATAATCCTTTCATTTGCTGAATTTTTAAGACATATAATCATTAAAGAAAGTGCTTGACAGATTTTCCATTGAAGCAGTACAAAGCAGGTGGCGTGTCTTTAATGTATGTTGGTAGCACTTTATGTTGCTCATTTACAAAATTAAATCTGCAGATGAAGCAACAGTGGTCTAGGGTAAGTTGCTGGTCTTTGCCTTTGATATTGCAGTTCAAATCCAGTCAAGGGGAAGAAGAATTATTCAGGACTTTGCAGGCAAACCAGGGTTAGAATATCTGTCTGAGTACTCTCTTCATGACTTTGTTGCTGCTTTCCATTTGGAGTAAGAGTGGCCTTGGGGTCTGCTCCCACAGTGCTGAGTACAGGGGCATGATCACACCTCTGCTCCTGCTGGTCACACTGTTCCTGATCCAGGCCAGGATGCTGGTGGCCTTCTTGCCCAGCTGGGCACATGCTGGCTCATGTTCAGCCAGCTCCCAGCTAACACTCCCAGGTCTTTCTCCACAGGACAGTTTCCAGCCACTCCATCCCACACCTGGAGTGTTCATGTTGTTGTTGTGACCCCACAGACAGGACCCAGCACTTGGCCTTGTTAAACCTCATATAAATGACCTCGACCCATCAGTGCATCTTTTCCAGGTGTCTTTGCAGAGCTTTTCTATCTTCAAGCACATCAACGCTCCCTCCAAAGTTCAGTGTCACCTGCAAACGTCCAGAGGGAGCACTCAATCTCCTCATCCAGAGCCTCTTGAACAGGACTGGCCCCAAAACCCAGCCCTGGGGACACCACTCGTATCTAGCTGGTGAGGTATGCCTTCAGGCAGGCCAATGGGTGTTAACGGTGCCCAGAAGTTGTTCCAGTGTTCCCTACAAGGCTAATTCTTCTCTTGTCTGAAAGAGTCTCCCACAGGTGGAACTGAGCTCTGATTATCTCCCAGTAATGGCACACAGAAGCTTCTTGCCACTATGGTTTCTGCCTTGGTGTTCATTCTGAGCACACTGCCCATGACTGTCCTTTCCATCCAAGTTCTTTACCCTCCTTTTTTGTCATCTTTTTCCTTTGATAATTCCCATATTGACTTATTCCTCATTTCTCTGCTCCTTTATGGACAATATGAAACACTGGGCAGGAAGAGAAGGGGCAGCTATCAAGCCCAGTGTGATTGAGTGCTCCCCTAAGCCCCACTTTAGTTAAGAAGCAATGTTTCAAAGTCAACATGCAAGGAGAAAAACTGCATTTTAGCTAGAGAGCTGAAAAAAGCATTCCAAATTCATTAAAGCCTCTGTTTGAACAAGTAGCCAGTAGGAGCTGCCTATCACAGTTTGCTGAATTTCTGCTTTTGTGTCCTGAGAACTCCTAAGTCCTTTAGGCAGCAGGGAAAGGAAGCAGACACCACAACTCTTTAAGAAAAACAGGTCCTGAACTTGGCAAACCTTTAGCTGGTTTTGTCACATATTTGCAGCTTGAAAATGATTTGGCCTTTGCAACAGCCAAAATAAGTGTCCTTTAATCGCTTCCAACCTATTAACAGATGGGCAAACAGCTTTTATAAATGGGGCATACAAAATACTCCAGCATCAGCCAAAACTCATTAGTATTATTATCTGAAGGGAAATTTGTAAGTGAGGGAATATGTATTAATGCAGATAAACTACTTGATGGAAACTCTTCAGGCATCATGCTTGCCGTTTGCTCTGCTCTGGTACCTTCTAAACTCCCCTTAAAGCCCACTCTTTTTTGGGTTGTTTTCTTTTATTAAGCAGCACATTTTCCTGTAATGGTTACCCTTTTGCAGGTCACGTAACTGAGAGAAAGAATCATAGAATGGTTTAGGTTGGAAGGGACCTCAAAGCTCATCCAGCTCCAACACCCCACCATAGGCAGGGACACCTCCCACTAGGACAGGTAGCCCAAGAACATTAAGCAAGAGGCAATATGCATTTTTTTAGTGGCATATAGGAGAGAGAACAAGGTTACTTGATCACAGCCTTAAAATAAATGGTAGGACTCCATGATCTTAAAGGTCTTTCCCCACCAAAATGGTTCTATGATCAAACATGATCAAACAAATCTTTAAAATGCTGATAAAAGAGATTATTTATCCAGCAGTGCCAGGGCACATTCAATATTTCTTTACACAGCAGTATTAATCACAATATGTAAATTGCATGAAATCAGATAGTGAGATTATGGGGGGAAAAAAACCCTGCCTGATGTATAATTCAGTAGGAAGAGCCTTTCAGTGCACTGCCATCAGAGCTGCAGCCTGGCTTTGATTGTACAAAGACATCTGTAGTGCAGACAGCTGCTGTACCTAAGTGAGGGCTTGATTGTACACTCCCATCTTGCAAGCAGCCACTTGTCCTTATCTTGCACAGCATTTTTGTGCCACCCTGGATCTGGAGAAGGTAACGGTTACAGAACCAGAGCTGTGCTGACAAGATGTTTTCTTCTGAAAAATGGGTAACTGTGCTGATTTGAGGAAGAGTTCCATGGCTTCCATCTCACTGCCCTGCCTGCCCCACATGACCCAGCCCCACCTCAGCTTACTCATTTGTGGACCTCTCCATAGTTGTTAACATCTGAATGGAAGAGATACTTAAAAATTTGGATGGAAGAGATACTTAAAAATCTGAATGGAAGAGATACTTAACAATTTCATGGTGTCTGCCTGCTGTGGTTGCAGCTTGAGCATCTTGGCCTGGTGGGAGGTGTTCCTGCCCATGGCAGGGAGACTGGCACTAGATGGTCTTTAAGGTCCCTTCCAGCTCAAGCCATTCTGCCATTCTCCCATTCTGTTATCCCTTCGAGTGTGGAGCTGGCAGGTAAGGGAATCTTGATCGACTTATTATTTATTTATTTTTGCAGCAGGGTATTTTCACACAAAAGATGACTTTCCCTTCTCCATTTTGTATTAAAAAAAAAAACTTCTAACAGCTGAATAGGAACTCAAAATGTTAACAGAATTGAAAAGAACAACTTCATCCTTGTAGTTTACAAAGCCATGGGCATTGTGCAGCTCTCGGCAGCTGCAGCAGAACAGTTGGCAAGCGGATTTGGATGCTAATTGTGTAATTGTAGATGGTAAATGACCAGCAGTTCCTTTTCAATCTTTTGCAGCTATTCTTGTAGATAAAGGGATTCTACGTGAGTCTGTCATTATTTTAGGTGCCCATTGCAATTTGTCTTCTGGGGCTTTGATCAAGCATTTGTCCACCAACCAGCAAATGCTTCTTCTGCACTTTAACGTCTTGTGACAAGCACCTTCACCTTCAAAACCAGAAGTAAATTGTGATTTGCTTGGAAGTTTCTCAAGCTGTTTGTGGTAGTAGAAAGTGCCCTAGCAATAGAGAGGAGCTTAAACCAGGCATTTGCATACAAAGATACATGAGAGAGTGGCTTGAACATGGAGCACTGGAGAGAGTGAAGACTAAGGTGGTGTCTTGATTGCTCAGTCTGTGTGCAGTGTAAGAACTCTTGATTGTGGCCGTGTTGCTCTGAAAAGAGCCCTGTGCTCAGCTAGTCTGTCTGTCAGGACTCTTCTGCACCTTCAAGGCTGGGAGAATCCAGTGACTTACCTGGGCCTTACAGAGTTCAACAAGGGCAAAGGCAGAGTCCTGGCCCTGGGGAGGAACAACTCCCTGCACTAGTACAGCTGACCTGCAGCAAGGCAGCTCTACAGACAAGCACCTGGGAGTGCTGGTGCTGGACAAGTTCACCATGAGCCACCAAAGTGCCCTTGTGGGCGCAGGCTGCTGGAGTGCATCAAGAAGAGTGTGAGCAGCAGGTAGAGGGAAGTTCTTCTCCCCTTCTGCTCTGACCTGGTGTGGCCACACCTAGAGTATTGTGTGCAGATCTGGGCTCCCCAGTTCAAGTGGGACAGGGCACTACTGGAGAGAGTCCAATGGAGGGCTATGAGGATGCTGAAGGAGCTGGAACAGCTCTTGCCAGAAGAGGCTGGGAGTACTGGGGCTGTTTAGCCTGGGAAAGACCAGATCAGCAGAAGTGCTGAACCCCTCTAAAGCTACAAGGTCAAGAGGATGAGTCTGGGCTTTTTTCAGTATGCCCAGTGACAGGACATGGGCAGTGAGTACAAAAGAGAGCACAGGAGGATTCACTTGAACTCAAGGTAAAACATCTTTCCTTTAAGGGTGCTGAAGCCCTGGAGCAGGCTGCCCAGAGAGGCTGTGGAGTCTCCTCTGCAGATCCAATACCTGCCTGGATCTGCAGCAGGATCTCGGCGACCCTGCTTAGCAAAGGGAGTTGAACTGGATGATCCTGGGGTCCCTTCCAAACCCCCACCATGCTGGGATTCTGGGATTCTGTCTTCTGGGACCCCTTTCCATCACTTGATGTCAAGAAGATGCTGTTAGTTTTCAGGAGGGAGTGAGCTGTGTGACACTTGACCCCTCTGCTTTCAGAGACCCTTGAGGCACACCCCTACTGTGCTGTTAATTCTGGGGCTTGCAGTCGTTCAGGTATAGAAACAAGCTGGAACTAATGGACTGTTTATTGCACTCCTCCTCTCCCACTCTGTTTTGAACTTCAACTACTTAAAAAAAAAAAAATCACGGATTCTATAATTATTGTTTTCCACATTTGTCATCTCGTGTGGCTGAATGGAGTGCCAGTTCCTGGGAAATTACAGACTGGAATGCCATAATATGCACTTTTGCCTTCTAGCTCAGAGTTTATACCAAGTTAAAAGAGCTGCTGCATGCTGCAGCATGAGTGCAAATGGAGGCTGCATAACTTCAATTAAAAGATCATTTTTCTGGTGCTGTCTAAGCTTCCTAGCTAAGAAATGCACCACAAGAGAGCCTTTGCCTAATTCAAATATGTGAGCCAAATAGGAATTAAGTCCTCCCTTAAACAGTCTAGTTGATTAATTTTCCAGAAATCTGAAGTAAGTGATAAAAATCAGGGGAGATTATTTGGTGATCATCAACCTTTAAATCCACTTCTTTGTTCTATATACCTGAGGAGAGGGAGTTTTGGCTGCTGATGTAATTCATGGTGAGGTGAGGCAGTGCTTGTGGATATCAGCTGCTGGGCTGTTGAAAACAAATATGTGTTTTCCCTCTCACAGTATACTTCTAATAAAAAAAAAAAAAACCAAAAACCCAACCAAACAAAAACCAAAAGAAGAATAAGAATGCTGAACACAGAGTTTCTCACCTTGCCAGGCTTCACTCTTCCACTTCTCCTCTGCTGAGTTACAGAACTTTGCCTTTCCCCAAAGACTTGGATTAGGTGAAGTTATTATTTCACATAGCTCCTGATCTACTTCTATAATTTGAGATAAAATGTGTTTATCCCCAAATCTGCTCCTCTAATTTGAGATAAAATGTGATCTGTTCCTCTAATTTGAGATAAAATGTGTTTATCCCCAAATAGTTTTATCCAATGGTTTCATCTAGTCACCTTTGGAAAGGATCATCCCTTATCAGCACTGTGGAGTAATTGTTTTCAAATGTATGTCTGTATCAGTTTACAGGAATGGAATTTGCTCTTGATTTCTTTTCACATTTTCTTCCATGCTGCACACCTCCTAGGTCCATCTTCTCATCCTCTTAGGTCCATCTCCTTGTCTCCCCTCCTACCATTTATTACTGTTGTGAAAGTGAAACATCTGTAATTAGAGCCTACAAGTCGTGGACCACCCCAACCAGCAGCTGTGAGGTGTTACCATGAACTATCAGCCCACATTAAATATCAGACTGGAGGTTTGGATCTCCCTCTGCACCACTTCAGCATTTTGAATTAGGGGGTGGATGGACAAGAAAAAAATGTAAGCAGTTCAGTATTTGTAGAGAATTGTATGTCAGTTTAATTCCAGTGATCTGCTCACTCACAAGAAATATCCCATGTCTACACTGCAATTATTTCAAAGTGTTCTTTGGTGCAAGGAAGGTTCTGTGTCTCCATATGCACAGCTGCACTCCAAAGGTGCCATTCTGGCACTGCAGACCTGCAGGCTTTAATCTGAATAAAGAGACCTTCTTGGTCACTTAATGAGGAGATTAACTTTTAGCTGCACTTTTTGATGGTGTCACAGACTTCCAGGAAGGAGGATGTCTAATGAGATAGTGTCAAGGTGCTGAGGGGCCTGGAGCATCTCTCATCTGAGGAGAGGCTGAGAGCCCTGGGGCTGTTAGGCCAGGAAAAGTGCAGCCTGAGAGGGGGTCTGATCAATGCTGATCAATATCTAAAGGGGCAGGGCAAGAGGATGTGGCTGCAGCCTTCTCAGTGGTGCCCAGTGATAGGACAAAGGGCAATGGGCACAATCTAGAACAGAGGAGGTTGAACTCAAGGGAAGAGATCTTTCCTTTCAGAGCACTGCCTGCTTACAGAGAGGTCATGGACTCGTCTTCTCTGGAGCCTTTGCAAAGCCTCCTGGACCTGTTCCTGTGCAACCTGATCTAAGTATAGCTCCTTTTGCAGTGGGGCTGTACTAGGCAATCTCCAGAGGGCCCTTCCAGCTCCCACCATTCTGTGATCCTGTGATTGAAGGTGAGAAAGTGCAAACCATTGAATTACCACTTTCTGCTTTTCATTCATTGTCATCAGGAGTTTTCCCCTATTCCACTGTTAGAGGATGGTGTGGAAAATGAATAAGACTTAAACATCTCCCATAATGACACAAGTAAGCTGTACATTTAGAGCCTCTTTAAAGGGGATCCCTTTGCAGATCTTTTTTTGAGCAATCTATGCAGTATGTATTTTATTGGCGGAACAGCTCCTTAGACCCGCTTTTGTTTGCTTTGTTTCCTCCATTTGATGGCTCTCTCTAGAGTCAAGCAAGTGTAGTAGAGTGGATAAATGATGTTGTTCAGCTGTACAGTAGAAAATTCATGGACAGGCAATAGAATAAAGAGCAATGGTCAGAAGAAGTATAAATGACAATAGCCCAAAGGCATAATCAAGAATCCAGAGACATGAGGGCTGCTTCTCCCCATACACAGTAAGAGAAGTGTTGAAAGCAGAGGAAATAGGTGACTAATACCAAAGCTGCCTGTTCCCTCACTCCAGATGCTCTGCTCACTGCCTTCTGCATTTTTCTGAATGTCTCTATTTGTGCAGTCCTTGTCACCCTGAGGATTCTGAGAAGATAATAAGGGAAATAAATAGAAGTTTAGACGACAAAGTTTAATCTAAACTTCTTTTTATTTAATTTTTGCTCTGATTTATTACCCTTTAAATTCCTCTCCCAGAGTAAGAGGTGGCTGTCTCATCAGACAGGATGTTTAAGGTCAGATGGGTGCATAGGCTAGAAAGCAGCTTTCGCTTTCCCTGTGGCAGAAAGAGAACTACTGAACATGTTCAACAGGGCACCTAAAGGCAATGCTGCGAGCTGGGTGACGACTGCCAGCCCTCGGCGTTAGAAATGGATTGCTGCTTTCTTTTTCTTTCCTTTTAGTTTTCATTAGCATTCCAGAGAAACAACCTGCCTCAGCAAGTGGGGTTGGACTAGATGATCTCTGGAGGTCTCTTCCAACCCCCACCATTCTGTGATTAAACACTGGCATTAGGCTGTAATTGATTTTTACGCCTTAAGAGCTCGAGAAGTATCAATTGTTTATGTCTAGATTCCCATTTCCATTCAGTCTTCCAATTCTGCATTCATAAAGCTTTGAACTTCAGGAAGATGCAGGAGGATTGTAATACTTATTTCAGCGTAGTCAGGGGGTAGGCTTTGAGTTGCCTCCAAATGTCTTAGTGATGCAAATCAGGGCACATGAAGATTCCCGGCAGAGTTTCAGCTTGTAAATTCCATAGTCGGGTCTGGTATTCCCAGTACAGATTGCTATGTCATAGGATGCATTGGGCTGAAAGGGACATTTAAGGGTCATCTAGTCCAAGCCCCTTGGAGCTAGCAGGGACATGCCCAGAGAGACCAGGCTGCTCAGCAAGCCTCACCTTCAATGAGGTCTCCACCACTTCCCTGGGCAACCTGTTCTAATGCTCCACCACCCTTCTAGTAATGACCTTGCTCCTCCTGTCATGTGTGACACTGCTTTCTCTAGGGAAGCAAGGAGGGGCTTAAATCTGAGAAGTGGTAGGGAAAACAAGCATAGGGAGAACAAGAGAGACCAGAGTGCAAAGTCTGCCCTAAATTGGGAATGCTGCTTTCCTGAAATGTCAGATTGTCACTAATCTGCTCTGCTGTGCAGACAGAGACCTGCTCCAGGCGCTGGTGCCCAATACGACCCTGTGCTGCTCTCACCCCTCCCAGCAATGGTGCTGTTGTTAGTCAGCAGTACATCAGCCCTGTCCCGGGGGGCAGACTTGCAGAACAACCCCAGTTTTGCACTAATCAGTGAGCTGGGCAGAGCAGCTGAACTGTGGAGGTGAGAGTCTAGGAAACTGTGAAGGTTTTTATTCTTAGTCTACATTTTTCCTTGCCTGAGCAGTACATAACAACTCACAGAACTCTGAGCTCCCTTTGACTGGAGCTATATTATCCAATATATTAAATTTATCAAGAAAATAATGGGCTGTTAGCCTACTGATACAAGTCCTCTTTGTTCTTCTAAGCAGCTTCTGCAAGGAATCTATGAGAATTTGCCTCCCAGTAGCAGTGGGGACAATGTCTCCCCCCTGCCTTTTACCCTGGGGGAAGCAGTTTAATATACTGCTCGAGGCCGGTGGAGGCTATTGCTCAGCAAACAAAGCACTGCAGATAGCTTTATGTATCAGCAATTCCAAGGAGTGCTCTTAAGGTATAACTTTATTTAGTGGGAGAAACTCGTGTTTGGCTTGCTAATGACCTCCACGTGGTTTCTTTTCAGGATAATTTTTTGTGGCACAATGTTTTGCAGACAGCTCTCTGTTCAGGCTGTGCATGAGAGCAAATGGCCTGAAGTTCCACCTTGAGTTTTAGGATGGACATAGGAAGAAAATTCTTAGAGCACCCTTTCAGTGAAGCCTGCCACAGGCTGGCCAGGGAGGTGGCTGAATCCCCATCCCTGGAGGAGTTCCAGAGAGGCAGAGATGTGGTGCTGAGGAATGTGGTTCAGCACCAGGCTTGGCTGAGTTAGATAAAAGTTGGACTGGATGATTTCAAAGGACTTTTCCAACTGAAATGATTTTATGAACCTGTGATTCTAAGGTGCACCTTTGAGAAAGTGACTTCCTTCACTGCCTCTTTCTCTTGCACATCATCTGCCTGTCGTTGTTGGCTCCTAGCAAGTGCAATTAACTTCCCCTGGAAACCCATGTATTACGTGTCACTTAGGTCACATTCCTAAGACTGTGTGAATAAGACCAGGTATTTTTAGTTGTTTGCTCAGTCCCCATCACTATGGTAACAGAGATTTTGTGACTGCGAGACAGATTTCTGCCTTATCTCCTAGATTTGGGAGACTATTGCCACTCTGCACCGTGCTCACAGACAGGCTGGGAAGGGTTCATGCTTCCCTACTCATTATTTAATTTCTTTGGAGTCTCCTAGCTGTGAAGTGCTATCAAGGCTTCCTTGGCCATTGGAGGCAGTGTGTTGGCTTTCTTGCTCATTCAGAGCACAAACCTCTCCCAGATTATGAACATGTAAATGATGAATAATTGCCAAAACGTGGAGATGTGCCTGTGTCTAAAGGGCAGCCATAAACCATTTCTAACAGGGGAGTGGTTTGAATAAATGGCACTTCTCTGTCGAGTGCCCCTTCTTCATGTATAATCCAAATGTCATCATTGCTGCAGTTATTAACAGGGCAAACCCCTGCTGAATTGCCTGGGAGAGACGCTGCAGCCGGGGGAGTGTTCTGAGCCGCTGAAGACTCATCTGATGCAGTGGTCTCCTGTGCTGATGCACTGTCCCATGCCACAGAAACAACCAGCAAGGGGTAGAGGAGGAGTGTGGCCAGAAAGATCACAGGCTCACAGGATGTCAGAGTTTGGAAGGGACCCAAAAAGATCATTGAGTCCAACCCCCCTGCCAGAGCAGGACAAGGCAATCTAGCCTCTCCTCACCAGGCAGTGCTGCAGTCCCCTCAGTATCCTCATAGCCCTCCCATGGACCCTCTCCAGCAGGTTCCTGTCCCTCTGCAACTGGGGAGCCCAAAACTGAAGGCAGTACTCAAGATGAGGTCTCAGCAGGGCAGAGTAGAGGGACGATAGAACCTCCCTGGATCTGCTGGACACACTCTTCCTAATGCCCCCCAGGATCCCCTTGGCCCTCTTGTCCCCCAGGGCACATTGCTGTGCCATGGATGTTCTCTACCAGCACTCCCAGGTCTCTCTCCCCAGGGCTGCTCTCCAGCAGTCCCCTCCCAGCCTGTCCTGCTGTAGTTTATTTTTCATCCCCAGGTGCAGGACTCTGCACTTGCCCTTGTTGAGTCTCATTTGGTTCCTCTGCACCCAGCTGTGTCTGCCCAGGTCTCAGTGGATGGCTTCACAACCAGGAGTGCTGTAACCTACTGGTGATGGCTATACAGAACACTGCATCCTGCGTGGCCAAGGTGACTGACCCAGGGAAGTTTAAAAGAAGAGATGAGCCCCTGGCCTTGTGGCTGTTGGGCTGAGGACAGAGTGAGAGGAGATTGAGCTTTTCTCTTGAAAATGTCCCCAGCTGTTGTGGTTTTACTGGGCTAGATGAACAGGTGAGCCCTGGTGTGCAAAGAGCTCTTCTGGGTTAATCAGCACAGTTGGCTACAGGTGTGTGCCAGGCCAGAACCATCACACCCCATACAAAAGAGGGAGGCTGAGGAGAGGAGAAGCTCCTTCCTGCTGGAGACTGCTGCCTGGGTTTTGTTCCTTCTCCTGAGGACTGCTTTCCTGCTCGTTGCACCTTCCTTGGATGGGTATGTCTGTATGTCCTTCCTGTTGCTACTGGGAGTGGTTTTATTGCTTCTTTGGATCCCTTTTCATCCCAGCTTGTGGGTCTTCTCTCCTTCTCCCCGTTTCCCTTCTCTGCTAGGGTGGGGTCATCAGGTATTGGAGCAACTGCTTGGATTTAGCTCCAGATATGGGCTAAGCATAAACAGCATTTTCCTATTGCTGTTGTCTTTATTGGCTCTGATCACTGCAGAAAAGCAAAAGCCTGAGCAAAGAAGTGCTCAGATGTTAAATGTCTTCCTATGTTTCCATTTCAAGTGGTGAAACGTTGAGTACTGTGTTTGGCTAACAACAGTTAATGTGGGAGAAGTTAAAGACTTTTTATTTTGTGTATTCTCTGGAGAGTTTTAATTAGAGCAGTCACAGCTAACTAGAGAGCTGCTTTGTCTGGGACCTGCTGACTTGATGGAAAGGTTAGGCACTGAAGAGAAGACAGCAACCTTCTCAGAATAAACAAAGTAGTTGTTGCAAGATGCTGATGCTGGTGTGATGAAAAGCAGGAAAGAGGACTGTGAGGAGATCTCTGTAGAATGGGAGATAGGAACAACAGGTGAAAAAGAAATCTATGGAAAACTTCTGGACATACTATTGTGAGTCTTTGTGTTTATACAAGCCTTGACCAAAAGATGCTACAGCAATGATACTGCTGGGAGCTAAAGGAGTGCCTGGAGTGTGTTTCTGAGGGCTAACTGGGGACCTGTGCAGAAAAGCATGGCTGTGGTTTCATTTTGAGCTTCTGGGGAGCAAAGGCAGATGTCTTCAGGTCAGAGGAGCTTTACTGCAGGTGGTTCTCTAGATGCACCCATGCCCATCTTGCTCCCGTGGTGTGAGGGAAAACCAGTGCCTGTGTTAGCAGCTAGCACGTGGCACCCCAGGGGTCAGAGGCTGGCTGGAGATAGCCAGAGAGGTTTCTGACAGTGCTGAGGTTTAGCTGTGGCTTCAAGAAATATGAAACACCACAAACCCCAAACCCAATTGAAGCTAAGGCCACACTGCAGTGATTTTCAGGTTTCATATACAAGTTGTGATGCTTGCTGTGGTTGGTATTTGTGACATCTTGTGCCTACGTCGCTAAATACAAGCAACACCTAGAGCAATTTCTGTGGCAGTTTTGCCACAACAGCCTTATTTATAGAGCAAGACCCTTCTGTGTTGAGTGCTGTGCACATTCTGAGGGAAAGGATGCTTCCTGCATTACTGATGGGGAATTGCCTCCTAAAGCTGTTTACTTTTCGTTAAGTAAAATCTTAGAGGCTAAGTCACAGGAAGCTGTGAACACAGCAATGGGGATGAAGGTGTAGTAGCTCTTGTGCATTGGACAGAATACAATATTTGGGGAGTTTCTCGTGCTGGCGTTTAGTTATCATTCTATAATGTTCGCCACAGCTATGTGGTGAAGAGGCTGAGGCAGCTGTAGGCTCTCATTATGGCCATTTAAATGAAATGTAGTGACAAAAATTTCAATTCCACCATGGAAGAGTTCTGTGAGTTAGTAATAATAGATATATTAATAAAATATCTTAATAGACCTAGTGCAAAGCTTTGCATTTCCTACATGGTGGTTGCTGGACGAAGGCTAAATGCAAATCTGATCTGATGGTGCCTTCAGGTCTTAAAGACTGTAGGTCACTCACAATCAGCTGCAGCAAAAGGAACCAAAACATGTATACCTCTCTCCTTGACTGCTGATTCTCTCCCTGAAGTATTACAGATTGACAAGCGTTCAAAAGGTTAAAAACCTCCCTTATGATCTGGAATGCTTCTCAGCAAGGATCCCTGCTGGATCCAAAAGCACTCAAATCAATTCTTGCCCAAAAGCTTCCTTTCTAACCTGCCACCTCCACACAGGGAATGAGCCTGTGGGGTTGGTTGCTTGGGGTCTTGTTGAGCGTTGGTTTTGGGGTCTTTTAAAGAAGGTAAATTTTGTGCTTAACTTAATTTGCTTGAGTGTTTTACTGCTAGCATATCCTTGCTGGTCACAAGTGGTGGGCCCCAGGGCTCAGTTTTAGGGCCAGTCTTGTGTAATACCCTCATCAATGTGTGCACACTCACTGACTTATCTTCAGCTTCTCCTCCTCTGTCTCTGGGCTCTGGTTTTAGGAGGGCTGGGTCTGATTCACCAGCTGAAGTCCGTGACTGTTGGTGAGTTAGTAAGTCATGCAGTCAAAAATAAAGTACTTCCATTAAGAGAGCTCACCGAGGTTACTCTTGGCTCCATGGCATCAGGTTTTTCAGCTCTTGTTTTTCATCTGGGCTTTGGCTTCCTTCATTGGATGATCTGCTCTCGAAGGGCCACTAAGTGCTGGAGAAGGTCCATGCTGCATGACAGTGCATCTGCTAGAGCAGCTCAGGGTAGCATTTGCTCTCTCTGCAGTGCTGTTTGTTGTCCTCTGTAGCACAAGTCTCCACTGCTCCCCCCATTCTTTCTTTCCAGGTTTCTGCTTTGCACCACTGCCCAGCTGTTCCCCGCTTGCCCCTGCCTCTAAAGCCTGCTGTCTGCTAGGCTGCACTGCAGCTCGCCCAGCTTTCAAGGTACTGGGCACTCGATGAGATCTGTTTATGCAGAGCTGCCTCAATTAGCTTTCAGGGTCTCAAAATGCCTGTTGGGGAATACAGTGAGCTTTGGATACCTCTACAGAACATTAAATACCAAACCACGTTTTAAGATATAAGCTGTGGCCTGCATTAGGACTTGCTCTCTTCAAAAGCAGTGGCCAAGCTCTCCTTCATCACAATGGTGAATGGTTAGGGGGTGATGGAGGAGACCCAGAGGTAAGCCCCATATGCTTTCTGTGTGCTCCCCTCCAACCTGCTCTCCTCACTTGTCATCAGCATGACAGATAAGGTTAATTCCTATGAGCTACCAACTGAAACTTTGGCATTTTGCTGTCTTTTGTTGGTTGTGTCACAACCTGGGTGTTATTTAAACATCTCTTTTCCCCCCCCCCCATATTTAATACTGAGTAATACCCCAGAGGCCTCTTTAAAACAGCTAATGTTCCCTTTGGCACTGAAATCCACTTACCTTAACTGACTTTTGTTATACTTCAACCTGATTCTCAGAGTCACAATGGTAATATTCATTTTAATGTCCCAACAGGCTCTTAGTATTCATCAAATATTTGATTTACATTTCTAATAAGGCTTATGGAATGCAGAAACATGAAAGCCATACTCTGCCATGGTTCTAAGTACTGTCTCTTTCATTAACACTGTGAATTATTTCTCCAAAATAATTAAAATCCATAATTGAATATACAAGAATAATTTTGAAGAATTAGCTTTAATTATTTCAGTGCTTCTATTTGGAAAGATCACATAATTTAAATTAACAGAATAGGCAAATATGTATTTGTTCTCCCGGAGTCCTTTTGTTTGTAGTTGCTGTGTAAGAAAAAAAAAAAAAAATCATATATAAGGGGGGGAAAAAAAATATATCTATACTTGACATGCATATGTTGCTAAGGAACACAGGTACAATGTTTTATGCTCCAGAATTTGACTGGGGAGGAGGAAATTACTCTCAATTATTGCAGCAGTTAATAGATGTGTTCTGCCCTTTAGGAATTTGGCTTTTCCTTTACACACTGATACATCAACACCAACTGCTCTCTACCTGAGCTGACCTGTGTCCTTCATAGAACCATTGGGTTGCTTTGGTTGGAAGAGACCTCTAAGATCATCGTGTCCAATCACTGACCCAACACCACCATGGCCGCTAAACTGTGTCCCCAAGTGCCATGGCCACATGTTTTTGAACACCTCCAGGGATGGGGACTCCCCCACCTCCTTGGGCAACCTGTTCCAGTGCCTGACAACTCTTGCAGCAAAGATTTTTTCCTGTTACCCAATCTAAACCTCCCCTGGTGCAGCCTGAGGCTGTTTTCTCTTGTTACATCACTTGATGTAAGGAGAAGAGACTAAGAGCCACCTAACTACGACCTCCTTTCATAGCAAAGAATTACACACCAGAAATCACTACAGTCTGTGTGCAAAGCCAAAAATGCAACAGAGAGAACCCTTTCAATTCATCTCCTAGTTAAAAGTTCCTGCTCTATCCTTGGGTTTGGATCTACGTTGCTGCTGTGTAGGCAACAGCTAACTCTTGCTAGGATTATCGAGAAGCTAAGAAGGTTTGTGGATTGTTCAAGGCATGAGCAGAAGGTCTGGAAAATGACCATAAACATCTCAATAACATTTTCCATCTGCTGCTGTAATACATTGAGTTGTGGGACTGCATGGAATTTTCACCTTTATAAACCCAGGGAGGAAGGGTTTTGAAGAAGGAGAAAAATAGGATAAGAAGAAACCTGAGCTGGCAAGTATGTGCCAATGCCTGACCACTCTTGCAGCAGAGACATTTTCCCTGATCTCCAATCTAAACCTCCTCTAGGGCAGCCTGGGAACACTTCCTCCTGTTCCACCACTTGATAATAACTACAAGAGATCATCACCCACATGGCTCCAACCTCCTTTCAGGGAGTTGCAGAGCAGGAGAAGGTCTCCCCTCAGCCTCCTTTTCTGCAGCCTAAAACACCCCCAGGTCCCTGGGCTGCTCCTCACCAGCCTTATTCTCCAGACCCTTCTGCTTTTTTTTGCCCTTCTCTGGACCTGCTCCGGTTTCAAATCCCTTGCTGGTGTTTTGTCACCTACCCTTGCATGGTAGCCCCAGATGCATTCTGCAGCACAGGAAAGACAAACAAAAGGCGGGTGAGGAGGGGCTGGGGTGTGCAGCAGGAGATGAGTAGGTTGTTTCCCTGCTTTCAGCCCACCAGGCAAGCAGTGAGGGGCTGATTTGCTCAGCCAACATCACTTCCTTCACCTGCCTTAGTCCAACACATTTTGCCAAGGTGGATGCTGACTATAAATAATAAGTGAGATTTTAATAGATCTTAGAAAAATACTTTAATGTAAAGGCTACTATGTGAGCTGTGTGTTTTCTCCAGAAAAAAAAAAAAAAAAAGGTGATTATGCTGGAGTTAGAATCACAGAATCGTTTTGCTTGGAAAAGATCTCTATGATCAGGCTCAAGCACTGAGTTCAGGCAGCTGGGACTGCACTGGGGGCAGGAAGGAGCTTCTATTGTCCTTTCAAGAAAGACTATTGAGTAACCGAAGAATTCTCAGAGTTGTTTAGCACTTTCCTTGTTCATGCTAGAGAGAATCACACATTTAGTGCTAATGAGCAAAATGAAGCTTTATGACTTTGAATATTTTCCCTGAGATGACTTCCTTTGCTGCTGAAAATCCTTGGCAGAACCTCTCCTGCCGGCTTTAATCAGGAGGGATTGGACTTTTAATAAGCACTGCAGTCACGTAAGCTGGGGGTTTGCTTTTTTAGCACCGTGGGGTTTTAAGTGTTTTCAGTTACTGCCTGCAGTGTATACAGCTGTGAACTTGGATAATAAATAAGGATTATTTCTATGAAGAAACCTTTGGCAGCAATTTTTGCTGTGCTGAGGTAAGCTGTTAGTCATCTGCCACCAAAGGGTAATCAGCTAGATTTTAAATATTGCTGTGTCTTTCTGCTTTTACTGTATTTTTGATTAGTCAATAAATACACGTTGGGTTCATTTCCAAAGCCCAGCAATCAGGAGGGACGCAAGGAAAGAAACAAACCAGCAACAGCTAATTGTAAGGCTTTGGGTGGCTGCAAGAAGAGGTTGGGCTGGCTCGGGAAAATCAGCGGAAGGCGGCGAAGCCTCCTCATAAAAACCTCACAGCCAAAAAATTGTGTTGACAGGTGGTAAAGTGCATTCTCCAGACTGAACAAACTTATTCACTGATAGTAAGAGTGACACCAGGGAAACTGCGCTCCCTGATATCCAGGGTGAATTCGAGCTTGGCTACCCTGCAGGCAAATACCATTCGGCCTCAAAAAGCCTAAATTTAAGCTCTTAAACCCACGTTTAGGAACCTGCCTGGCTTTCAGGAGTCGAGGAGGGTGTCTTGGGCCATGAGGTAAATATAGAGCTGAGAGAGGGCTCAGGTTTCTATTTTTGCTTGTTATTAAATATTCAGAGCCCTGAATCCTGACCTCTCTCTCTAGAATGCCCAATGTAAAAGTGCTGGGGACTCTGTGGGTGCATCTGAAGGCCTTACTGTGATACAAGTCTCAATGTTTTAATCATCTGCCTTATTTCCTCTCTTACCTCATAGCTGTCGAGGGCAACGTGGCCATTTGTTGCCTCCACGCATTTGAGGTGGTCCCAGGGAGGCCTCAGTAGGTTGAGGTTCAGGGATGATTCCAATTCTCTGGCTCCTGGTGGGGGTGGGGGGGTGTTTCTCCAGATATTTTGTGTTCCAGAATGAACAATTGCTGAAAATATGGTGGGCAGGGGGGAAATGATGAATGAAACCAAAATGTTAGGACTGCATCTAAGCTTATAAGCAGCATGATGTGGGGGATGGAAATCAATGTGGAGCCCAGCTGAAGAGTGTTGGCATAAGAACTCTTGACTTACAGCTGTTCCTTTGTTCTTTTTTGTTAGTTTTACAGCTTTTCTTGTTTTCTTTTCTGGAAAACCTTGCATTGCATGAAAGACAAATTCATATGAGAAGATTGTTTAGCTTTGTGCATCATAATTTAAACAGTGAATTGCAGTCTGTTTCCGTCGCACAGCATTCTGTTGGCACGGGCAGTTGAGTCTAATAGGTCATTTCTGCCCAGAATTAAAAGAGAGACTTCTCTGAAATGGAAAATTTGTGGAGTCAGGGAACAGAGTCACAGAATGCATTGGGTTGGAAGGCACCTTTAGAGGTCACCTGGTCCAGCTTTCCTGCAGTAAGCAGAGACATCCCCAACTAGATCAGCTTCCTCAGAGCCCCATCAGGCCTGACCTTAAATGTCTCAGGGGATGGGGCCTCCCCAGCATCTGTCTGCTGGGCAGAAATGACTCCTTGGATCTCTAGACCAGAGAAACAAACCAGGAGTGGTAGAAATTGAAGTCTGCAAGATGCAGAATTGTTAGGGTGGAAGGGCTGGATTTGTCTCATGGTTCAGGTGACAAAATGCCATTGTAGGCAACTGGGCTCCTCTCTCCTACCTTCCCTACCATATGGTGCTGGGATCAGCAGCAGACTTTTTCAGTTCTTGGGTTGTTCTACACAGTTTCTGGATTTGGACATACTAAAAGCTTGTGTGTAGGTACAAGCTCATAGAATAGAATCATAGAATGGTTTAGGTTGGAAGGGACCTTGAAGATCATCTAGTTCCAACTCCCTTTATAGCCACTGTGTCATAAATCCTGCATTCCTATAGGAAAATACTTCTCCTCCTTCTTGGTATACTTAGGTGTCTGCTTTGGTACAACTAAATGGATGGCCTTGGCCTCTCTGTACTTCAACATTGGGAGGATGGATTAATTGTGGGAGGAGCACCACAAAAACCCAACCCAACCAACCAAAACCCCAACAAATTATCCACCTCCCCAGCAACAGCATCAGAACCCACAAAAACAACAACAAAAAGACTTCAAACAAACAAAACCCCC
>VWZI01003014.1:1548453-1756112 GCA_013396835.1 Psilopogon haemacephalus | reverse complement strand
AAAAAAAAAAAAAAAAAGTGCTAAAACCTCTGAAGAAATTGCCCATTCTGTATTCAGTGCAGGGGCTGGATGATGTGCGCTAAATAAGGTCTGGAATCAAACACAGAAGAGGAAGATGAAGAGCCAAACTGAATAGCTCCCCACTTAGTGACCATTTCACGCACCAAGTAAGTCCTGCACGGGTGGTGGTGGTGGTGGTGGGGGGATGGGGATGGGATGCAAGATTAGCTCTCATATTTTATAACTTTGGAGTGCTTCCACCTGTGAGTTTAATATTTGTGTGGTGTGAGATTAGGGAAGGTGTACGGCAGAAGCGGCACAGACAAAGGAGTTGCTGCTCTCAGATTACATTTGAGCAAGATGCAGGAGTTCTGTGCAAGTTTTGTCATGCAAAGAGCTTTTGTTATTGCTGCTGGTGGAGGAAATGAAAGTGCTGGTTATCAGCACAGCTCTCAGCAGCTGCCCAGCCAGCAGCCTGCCTCCTCTGCTGGGGCAGCTCCTCAGGGCTGGGCACAGCCTGTGCCCCTGGGGGCAGTGACTGCACCCCTGGGGAAGAGCAAATATTCCCAGGCTGGCAACAAATTGCTTTGTGAGAAGGAGTTGAAGGGTGGGATTCAGAGATGTGGGAGCTTGATTTATTTTAGCTTTATGAGCAGAGGTGAGGTTATTTACTTCCCTCACCTCTACCCTGTGTGAATCATGGAATCATATAAGAGGGTCACAGAATCATTAGACCTCCAAGATCATCAAGTCCAACCATTAACCCCACACCACCATGCCCATTGAACTCTGTCCCAAAGTGCCATATCTAGATGTCTTTTGAATACCTACAGAGATGGTGATGACTCCACCTCCCTGGGCAGCCTGTTCCAAGGCTTGAGCACTCCTTTAGTAAAGAACTTTTACCTAAGCCTCCACCGGTTGAACCTGAAGCCTTTTTCTCTTGTCCTTTCACTAATTACTGGGACAAGAGACCAACCCACATCTCCTTTCAGGCAGAAAGTCTCCCCTCAGCCTCCTTTTCTTTAGACTAACCGAACCCAGTAGCTCTGCACAAGATCTGCTTTCCAGACCCTTCACCAGCTTTGTCCAGAATCAAAAGGCAAAGGAAGCCTCAGCTTTTAATTTCTGGCTGTCAGTCACTGAAGAGAACTGGTGACCCATTCCCAGGGATTAGTAAGGCTGCACAGGCAGCAGCCCATTAGACAGGTAAAGAAAAACTGTTTGGTACCTTCATGGCTGTAATTAACATTTCTGGTTCGTTCTAATTATAGTTTTTGTATCTTAGCCATTATGCTAATGGTGTTGTTCAGTAGTATGTGAGATTGCATTCATTATCACTGGTGAATTAAACCTTTATTAAAGAAAAAATCCCCCAGGCCTCATTCTGAAGTTAAGTAATTATTCATTTGGTTTTATCCTGGCAATTAGCTTATATACTGTAGCACTCATGATTGAGTTTCTATACCCACTAGATGAGATTAACCCACCACGGTAAATAAATACCTAACAGCTCCCAACAACTTGCTTTAAGCTCATTATTATATAGAAAAAAAAAAAAGTCTCCTCATCCAGCAGACAGCAGTCAGGAGAAGGTTGTGCTGGATGTGTGGGGCTCTGTGGAGCAAGAGCAATAACTAAGGAGTGCACAGGGCCCTCTGGTAGAGAAGTTCATTCTTTCTTCAACTGCCCTGAATTCTCTGGTCAACCTGCTGCACAGCTGAGAGGTGCTCTGTGCTCAGGCTGCTCCTCAAGCCTGCAGAGTGCCTTTCCTGGATGGTGTAGCCCAGCTCACACTCATGACAGGGGAGAGGTGGTGGAGTCCCCATCCCTAGGGTTGTTCAAGAAACGTCCTTGGTGGGCATGGTGGTGCTGGGTTGATGGTTGGACTGCATTCTCTGAGAGGTCTTTTCCAACCTTAAGGATTCTCTGGTTCTAAACACATCTGAATTATCTTTTTACTAGTCCAGTTCACCTTAAGGTGCTCTATGTGGAGAGGCAACCATAGTCCTGCCTTTAGTTACAGCTCCAGGTTTTAAAAGCATTTTTAGATGGAAACATCTTGGCAGCATTAAATGAATCAATCAAGCATCCTTGATTCCATACAAGACTTCAGTAGTCATTGCATAAGGTGAAACCTAATGTTCTGTCACAGCCAAAACATTAATCAACTACTTGAGAGTTTTGCCTCAAGAAAGAATTTAGGATTTGACCTTGAATTTGGGTAGCCAGTATCTATGAACTGCAGCCTTTACCTCCACTGTGTGGTGGTGAACCCAGCAAATTAGAACAGGAAGGAAAAATTAGTCTACATCAACTTCTGATAAGCATCATTTAACCTCTTGTCTATTCTGGCACCGTCTACCATATACCCACAGCATCTAGGAACCACCTTTAAACATCTTCACTTCCAATTCCAGATGTAAGCTGCATGTCATTAACCTTGCCTCAATATCAAACAGCTGAAGCACAGCAGACATAAAATAAGTAAACAAAAAATAATTTGGAGAACTCCCCCATAATTTCCCCACTTGTGTGCCAGATACTGCTGTGCTGTGCTCCATCTCAGGACTAAGCTGGCATTGTGTGTTGTAAGGCTTCCACAAAACTCCTCCTCCTCAGGGTACCTTACAGAGCACTGCTTCTGCTGAGGGCGCAGCAGCACTGCGGCGCAGAGCTCAGGAAGGTTCAGCTTCCAGCCTTTGCTCTTAACTGCTTTGTGGAGTGGCAATTACATCACTACAGAAAGAAAGGATCTCATTAGTCAAAAGGAAATTGCAAATGGGACCTGTTGATCAGTCCAAACTGAGTACTAGCTGCTGCACTCTGGTTTCAGCTGAAAAATCATCCTGCCAGGTTGCAGTAAGAAGGTTTCTATGCTTAATCACATGCCAGTTTTTCCACAGCAAACTTATTTTGCCTATCAGTAAATCCATTTTCGATTTCCACAACAGCAAAGGAAATCAAACCTGGTTTGGATCCCTCCTGTATTATCAGCAAACAAGCTTCCCTGGTAGTGAAAACCCTGACCACCAAATTCTTTTTTCATGGGTAAGCTACGCAAGTGAAACGCAAGCCCTTGCCCTGCCCATCCAGCATTGTGTGCCAGTAGGTAACACCACACACCGTCCCTGGAGGTGCATCAAAGAGGCAGGGATGTGATGCTGAGGGACACAGTTTAGCACCAACCTTGGCAGACTTAGAATTATTGTCTGCTCCAACCTTAAAGATTCCATAATTCTTATCCCTGGCTGATCCCTGTTCTTCTCCCAGATCCACTTAGAAGTGTAGAGAAATGATCCACTACAGAGTCTTGGTGAGTTCCACTGTAATAATGACTAATTCAAGTTTGTCTGTAGTGAGACTGGGAATGGACTTCCTGAAGAAACAGAGATAAAAAGAGTTTCCAGTCATGACTAGCCTTTGCTTCCTTTTTCCACAGCCAGGTGAAGTAAGACCTTAGAAGGTTCAGGAATGGAAAACCTGCAAATTATTTTGCCACAGGCAGGTGCTCAGTGGTGTTAAAATATTCTTTTAAACCTCTTTTTCTTGCATTATTTTAGGAGGTAGTGGGGTCAGAAATAGAATTTTCAGCAGGTTGTGATATCAAAGCGTATTTTAAACCCCTCCTTTGCCATAGTAGCGTTTTCATGGTACAGAGCACGGCGATGGCTTGCTGCCAGTCAGACACATTCTGCCTGCTTTATTTACACATTGAGGTCAATGAGATTCCAAAGCAGGATTACTCATTTGTCCCTAACAAATTTTGTATTTGCCAGTGAAATGACCTATGCTGTCAGCAGGACTATCTTGAGCCAAAGATCCTCAGCCCATACTACATGAGTTAAAGTGGCTACCAGATAATGGTGATGATAACTTCTCTGATTGACCCAAGCTCTTCAGTTTGTTTAGAGAGCACCACTGATTGTGGCAATAGGTTATTATAAGAGTAAGGTTGCTAAAAAGCATGCAATGTCGTTGGCATTTTAATGACCTCCTTTCCATTTCTGGATCCCTGACTCCTCTCTGGGGATGGTCAAGCATCTCACATTGCCTGACTGTGGTGCGGCGCTGCAAGACCAGAGTGAACCCTCACTTGTGGATTCTCGTTTAATTGCTTTGCTAATGGCTAACCTCTCTTCCAAGATGAGTCAACACACAACAGGAAATACAGATTTTTTAGTCACTTCTGTAATCCTGATCATAGAACGCATTGGGTTGGAAGGGATCTTCAAAGGCCATCTAGTCCAATGCCCCTGGAGTAATAAGGAACGTTCCCAACTAGCTCATGATCCTGAGTCTTGTCATTCACCAGCACCTGGGTTAGATGTTATTGTGCCCCACTACTTGGCACTGGTGCAGACCACACCTCAAATCCTGTGTTCGGTTTTGGGACCCTTACTGCAGAAAACACATTAAGCTGCTGGGGTGTATCTAGAGAAGGGCACAAAGCTGATTAGGAGCAGCTGAGAGAGCTGTGGTTGTATAGTCTGGAGAAAAGGAGGCTGAGGGGAGGCCTTCTTGCTCTTTACAACTGTCTGAAAGGAATTTGGAGGCAGGTGGGTGTTGGGCTCTTCTCCCAAGGAACAAGTGGTTGGATGAGAGGAAATGTCTTCAGGTTGCACCAGAAAAGGCTCAGGATGGATATTACGAGAAATGTCTTTGCTGCAAGTGTGGTCAGGCCTTGGAACAGGCTGCCAGGGGAGGTGGTGGAGTCTCCATCCTTGGAGGCACTCCAGAAGTGAGTGGACATGGTTTGATGGCTGTGGTGATGTTGGATTGGCAGTTGGAGTAGGTCTCAGAGATCTTTTCCAAACAATTCTGCGAGCAGCAGAAGTTGCAGTTTGTCTGCACACTGTAAATGTGATGCTGTTGGATGTTTTCCTCACTCGCTGCCTGTGGAAGGTGTTTTGCTTCTCTTTCAGCATTAGGCTAAGGTAAAGTGGATGCTAGCCTGAAAGAGATGAAGCTTTTCATGTCATTTGGTAGCTACAGTCTCTGTCATACTCAGAGGCTTGTTATTTACCCTCCCAGTTGTACAACCAATTGTTCCCACAATCCTCAGTGGTTCAGAAGAAGGTTTCCATGGTAATCTTAGATGAATTTTTTTTTTGCCAATGCTTATCACTTCTCCAAATGGATAGCTTAAATAAACAAAGTGATCAGCTCTCCTGTAGCCAGGATCTACTTTATGGGTAGCAAAAGCAGAACTATACCTCTGTTACAAAAATAGCCTCATCTGTTGAGCTGTAATAGGTTCACAATCTGCAGAATCATGACCCTGCTGATGGTGTTAACAAAAGCTTGCTCCTTAATTATCTGCAGTGCATTCAGCTGCTGTTTCCCTCCTAAACTCAATTACGATTCTAATAGCAGCTGTGCTGCCATTGTTTATTGCAATTCGGTTTGGGGAAGTTTGATTGGATCTCATTGGTCTTTTTGACTAAATGTGCAAGGTTCAAAGTATCCACTGCCACTAATAGCCCTCATCTCATCTCAAGATTATACTAATTATTTACATAATTATATATTATACATTATGGAGTTGTTATGCATTATTCCTAAATGATAGCTCTCCATCAAAGCTGTTGAACAAAAGGGTGTATATATAGTTTTATTGTCCTTACACATATTCCAGTGTGGGTGAAGATATGCTTATGATTGCTCTGCTTCTGTGTTAGCCAAAGATTGAAGTATCCTTCCAGTAGACTGGAAATGTATTGGAGCATTCAGCGTTCCCTATTGCTTTCAATTATGACTCTTCATTTATTATTCCCTCTAGAGCTGCAGAGGATGTGATAAGGGAATACTTTCTCAGGAACAAAAATGTCCTCTGATGTCCTTCAAGTTTTGTTGTCTTGACAAATGACAAATCTCAGCCTGATGATTTAATGTAATAATTGCAACAGCTTGTAGAAATGCACTTCACCATTGCTGCTTGCACAGTTGTAAAATGCCAGTTCAGCTCTACTGGAACACTGGAATTTATGTGGTGGAATATTTCAGGTCACTTAGAGAAGGGAAGAAAAAACTA
Source organism: Psilopogon haemacephalus (assembly GCA_013396835.1). Lineage (NCBI taxonomy): Eukaryota > Metazoa > Chordata > Aves > Piciformes > Megalaimidae > Psilopogon > Psilopogon haemacephalus. The sequence continues at coordinate 1,750,078 of VWZI01003014.1, read as the reverse complement.
AATGAAGAAATTGCTGCAGGTCTTGGCTTTTGGATTGGATTCCACCTGTGGAGATAGTTCTATTGATTTTTATGTCACCGCTACAGATTTGATTTTTATTTCAGGATAGCTCATGCATGAACAAAAAAAAACCCCACAACAGTTAAAAAAACCCCCAAACCTCTGATTATCTTAAGAAAAGGTTTACTTGGATAAATACCTGGGTTGCTTTCTTTATAGGTGAAATAAAGTGACTTGAAGTGCCAGTTCTATTTGGAGGACTCTGGAAGCCTGAAATTTGGCTTGGACACACTCAGCAGCTCCACAGAGGGTTTTGCTGATGGTTCATTGCTGTGAAAGGGCTGTCAGAGGTGTTCAGTGTTTTTGGTTGGCTGACTTGGGATCTTGGTGAGTGATAGGCAGAAATGCTGAAGGTTCAGAGCTGGAGCTGCTGTTTAGGTTCCTGCTGCAGTCTGAAGGTTGTGTTTTAAAGCATGTACAGAGTTAACAGGCTGCTAAGCAGTGTGGAGATGAGATAGAAGATGTGGAAAGCCCCAGTTCATGGACACTCTCACCCTTCATCTCTTTTGCTTGGAACTGAAAGTGTGTCTGTGTGGCTGGTGACAGGCACAGCCTCAAGAAGAGATTTCAAAAGCATGTGGTGGTCTAGCACATTGGGGAAAACTAGTAGGCTCCTTCAAGCAGTTTTGGGTACCTATTTAACTGTGAAAAACCTGCTCCTGTGTGCCTTGGCTCCTAAGCAGTAAAACGACCATAATAAAATCAGTTCTTCTCTTTGGTTCTTGCCTAGGTGAATTTGGTAATGGCTCTGAACATCTGACACTCTTGTGATGAGTCCCATGGAGAAACTCCGGAGGAAATTAGTGATTCCATCCTCTGCTCAGAGCATGGCAATGAAATCCTAGGCTAACACACTGACAAGGGAGAAAGCAAAATACCAAACATTAAGGTGAGCACTGTCGGCTTGGTGCGGCAGAGGAGACAGAGCTCACCTGGGTCGTGAAATTAAGGACCTTATCGTAATGCACATGCAAAAGGGATTCCAGTGCTGCAGTAGGGCTTGACCTGAAACCGTAGCAATGATGTCAGAACATGCTGCTTTGATGTGTAATCCACAAAGACCTGGTTGACAGTCATTTGGGGAAACACAGATCTCTAAGTTCCAGCTCTGCCATCAGTTATTAATGGAGTCTTCCTAAACGGGAGGCAATACAAACTTTACTGCACCTCAGGCTGTCATAGATCTGGATTAGGGGAGTGATGAATGCACTTTTTCTTTTTCTCAGAGTTGGCTACCAAATACTTACCACTGAAATCCTCTGGAAAACAAATATGAATCTGGGTAATGAGACAAGGCTGTCATGGTGATGAAAACAAATGCAAAGTTTATTCTAGCAGAGCTTCAGAAGCACAATCCATTTACAGCAGTGCTGCTGTATCTCTTCCAGCTGTCCCACTGCATGGAATATGAAAATGTATTGCAGAGTTATGCATGGCATTTCCACACATAGTCCAAAATTTAATCATGGTTTCAGGTTTAAAGGATAATTTAATAAGAAATTTATATCCCACTCTTTTTTTTTTTTTTCTCTTTAAACTATGTTCTGCGTATCTGGAAGTGGACTGGACTTGGAAAATTCTTTAAAGTCATTTAGATTTCTGTTCCAACACTATCAGGTAATTATTTTGGAGTTCCCCATCCTTTGAATGTATGTCTAAACCCTTGCAAAAGGCAACCAACAGGTAGGATTCACAACTACTTCAGTGCCATTTCTAATTCTTTCCTCCCAGCAGACGAGGAGGAGCCAGCAGTTGCACCGTGCTGCTCCACTCTGAAGAAAAAAACTTAAACTTTTAGAGATTTTACTTAAGTGAACGATTTGAAACCATTAAAAGATAACTGAGAGTTCTGTTTGATCTCACACTGTGTGTGCATTTTGACATGAGAAAGTGAGGGGGAAAGAAATGGAAGGGAGCAAAAGAAAATCACAGAACCACAGAATTAACTGGGTTGGAAAAGACCTTTAGGATCATCGAGTCCAACCTATCAGAGTACACCATTGAGAAATGACTCTCTTGAGAGTCCAGCCTGACACGAATCTGTTGTCCTCAAGCATTATTGTAATTCTCTTGGAGCTCTCTTACGTTGCTCTTTCCATTTCTTTTCAGCAGATCTTTGATTCCACATTTAAGTCTGAAGTGAAGTGTGAGGTACCAGAATTGCTCTCATACTTCTGGAGCGTAGAGCAGCTACAAATACAAGGGGAAAGTACCTCATGTATTTGTAGTGCATTGGTGTTTTGTTTTGAATAAGGCAATCCCTTGTGTCTGGCTGGAATGATGGTTCTGAAAACAGAGATGAATATTCAGAAGCAATCTGCTTTCTAATAGCAAGGAGCTAACATTTTAAGGAAAAAAAATATCTAGGATCAGAGTCAGTATGAAAGTAAAATAAATCAGCAAAAAAAGGATAGTTTTTTACAGGCAAATCACTCTGTGGTTTTTGGGAGAGACACAGCAGCCATTGTAATCAGACCATTTGGATTTTTGGTGTGTAGTTGGTAACCAACCATTTTATTCCTTGCTCTTTCTCATTAAAACCAACCATTTGCATTATTCTGTATCACAATAAGTAATAAGCACACCTGTCTGCACTCCTTGTATGTCCTGGCAGAAACTCCAATCTGAATTACGTTCTCTGTAGTCCCTCTGGTGTAGCTGAGCTGGTTTTTGCTTTCTTTCTTTGAAAGAGGTAATGTGGTTTGCCACCTCCCAGCTCGGAGGCCTTGGCTCTTCTCCAGTAGTTCTGCAGGTTAATAGCCTGTGGCTCTAAACTCTTTCTGCAGTTCCATTACCTTACTGAGATGAATTCCATCTGCGATTTGCTTTTGTTGCACTAAGGGTGTTGTATGTTAAAAGCTCACTTCTTGCATTACTTTAAGCCTGGGCAAATGTATTCCAGCAGCTACTTTATGCAGAAGGCTGAGGAGGTGAGTATCAGTGTCTGGGTGGCAAGTGAGAGCTGCATTTGCCAGAGACAGCTGAGCTGCAGTGATTCCTGGGGGACAGAAACGTGACACATCCCAATCCCAGCAGCTGAACTGTCAGAGGTACCCTTGGGAACGTTGCACACAAATTAATTGTCTTTGGAAAGAACAGCTATTAACTATTATTTTAACTCAGAAGAGTGATGAAAAAAAAATCTATTTTTAGAACTCTTCTATTAAAATGGTAGGGGTTGGAAATGATCTCTGGGCACCTAGTCCAACCCCTTTGCCAAAGCAGGATGGTGCAGGGCAGGTCACTCAGGAAAACATACGGATGAGTCTTGACAGCCTTTAGAGGAGAAGGCTCCACGACCTCTCTGGACAGCCTGCTCCAGGGCTTGGGCACCCTCATAACAAATGAGTTTTTCCTTGTGTTGAGGTGGAACCTCCTGGGCTCCAGCTGGTATCCACTGCCCCTTGTCCTATCCCAGGATGCTATTGAAAAGGGTCTAGCACCAGCTTCTTGACAGCCATGCTCGAGATATTATAAATATTAATAAGCAAGTGTTTCTCATTTGCAAACCTGGCCCTTCCCCAGCATGTCTTCTTGAGTAGTGCTGCCTCTTAGGTTCCCAATCAAGTGTCAATGGACTTTGTTGTCATTTCTCCTCGCCGCATCTGTTTAGCGCTGCTATTGGAGATGGATGATCCCTACATTTGTTTTCCTAGACTGCATCACTTGATGGCAAGATTCTGAAATGCTTTTGAGCAGTTTTGCCCTTCAGCTGTAAGTTGTGATTCTGTACTTCTTCATTAATGATCTTGGAGTGCTTACATAACTACTTAAGAGAAAATATTAAATGTAAGATAGTTCCATTAATTTAAGAGCAGGAACGTTCTATTTAGGCTCCCCTTTCCTTGCTCAAGGAGCACAGCATTTTTCATTTTGATGAATGATTTGCCTTGTTATAACTTTTTTAACTAATGGGCATAGAAAAAGAACCCTGTTAAGTAAAAATGGTATGACAAAAACTTGTGACATTCACTTTATTTTATACAGAAACGAATGCTGCACCAAGTGATTTTTATTGAACTGTGACAACAAAGCATTGGAAGCTCAGTGCCGAATTGGCCTTGAAATTTATTCCTTGTGTTATATAGATCCCTTTACCTCCAGATACAGCTTCAGGTAGAGCCCGAGCACTTGAAGGCCAAGAGTGCCAGCCCTGTAGTGCTGTCAGGCATTTGACTTGCTTCTCTTTTCTAAAGGCAAAAAGACAAAGGATTTTTTTAAGGCAAATGTAGCAAATTTCCCTGGTTTTGATGTCCCATTAGCCCTGTCTTTAGCTGTGCTTGAGCTGCTGTGCTATGAGATGCTGAATTTCCTTGGGCCAGATCTCCCTTTGCTGGAAATAGCTATAAAGTCATTGATTTTAGGACAGCAAGGCCGGTGCAGAGCCCTCGTAGGCAGGTGCCATTTCTGTGACACTAATGAAGGCTGCCAAGACTGGAAGTGTTTAAATGCTCTCCTCATGCTAGTCAATATTCTAGATAATGACTTTTCACTTAGAAATGCTTATTCAGCTCTTTGATAGCATACTGTTCTTTCAGGTTTTGATTGTAATCCAGACAGGAATAGTGGAGCAGACAAAAATAGATGTTCAGATAAGATTATGAGGTGTAGAGTAGGACTTGCCTTTGGGTGGCTCTTGGGCTTCTTTTTGCTCAGTGACCAGAGTATTGCATCTTTTTGAGTTACAGCACTTATTAAACTGGCTGACAAGAGATGTGGTAGTTGCCTTGAAAATTGATTGGTCTGTTGAGGAAGGACTTTCTGCAGCTCAGAGGCTTCCTGTTCAATAAGCACTTCAGGTCTGGATAGTCCTGGCAGTTCGTGGTGTGTTCCACCACTAACACACACAAACACTGCTGGATTCATGCACTCCTGGGACTGCTTTGCTGGCTGTGGCTCCCAAGATGTGCAGAGCTCTCAGTGGGCACCTGTGGTGCACCAACTCATCCCTAGGCAGGGCTTTTCCTCTTTGGTGAAGTGCTAAGCCAAGACAAACAATCCTCCCACTGAGAAGACCTCAAATTCCAAAGTGTTAGTTGCCCATGGCATACACTAACACCCTCTGTGTAAATTAGGGCTCCTGCTGTAGTGCTCCATTGATTCCTAACCTGGATGTACAAGTCCTGCCTGCTTAAATAAACAGGCATTAGGCATTTAAACTTGTGGGGATCCCATAGTGTATTTTATTTATTTTTTCTCTCGATGGTGGCTGTACAAGGCATGTTTTCATAACACTTCTGCACTTACAGCAGCTATTACTGCTCCTACGTTACCAGTAAGTAGTGTGCTAACATCTCTTTTAAGGATGAGTAATCTTCACTCTATTTTTTTAACTGGAAAATGGAAGATAATAATAATTTCTCCTCGGAAAAAATGACTAAATGAGAATGCACCTTCCTACTCAATCTGTTTGCCAGCTCTTCTATTCAGATGGCTGTGCTGGTTGAGAGTCAGGGCACCAGGGTTTAATTCACCTTGAATTTTGCTCCTGTGGTCAAGTGTTTTGACTTTCCCCATCCACCAGTGCAATATTTGAACGTGGGACAGTGCTGTGGGTTGCTTTTTCTGCAGTGCACTTGGGTGCAGGCTCTTCACCTGCCTTGAGCGTGGTTCCTTTCTTTAAACAAGGGCTTGGGTGGTTGAGCAGTACTTGTGTTCTGCTGTGGGTGATTGGAAGTGAACACCAAGCTGTGTGACACCATCCATGAAGACATTGACACTGCCCTGCTACTGGCCACTGCTGCAAGCCACACTCTGGGGACTGCCTGCAGTTTTGGGCCCTCGCTGAAAGAAAGACATTGAGGTGCTGGAGCTTGTCCAGAGAAGGGCAACAGAGCTGGTGAAGGGGCTGGAGAGGAGGGCTGGGGAGAAGCAGCTGAGGGCTGCTTAGTCTGGAAAATAGAGGCTAAGGGCAGACCTCATTGCTCTCTACACCTCCCTGAAAGCAGGTGGCAGTGAGGTGGGGGTTGGGCTCTTCTCCCTAATAAGAAGTGACAGGATGAAAGGAAATGGCCTCGAGTTGCACCAGGGAAAATTTTAGATTGGTTATTAGGAAAATTATTTTTACTGCAGGAGTGGTCAGGCATTGGAACAGGCTGCCCAGGGAGGTGGTGGAGTCCCTGTCCCTGCACTCAAAAAATGTGTAGGGCTGGCACTTCAGGATGTGGCTGAATGGCTGTGAAAGGGTTGGTTTGGCTGCTGGGCATGAGCTTAGAGGTCTTTTCTGACCTTAATTCTCTATGATGTATGACTTAACTGTGATGAGAAGGCCTTGGCAGTACCATATCCCACCTATTGGAAGAGCTGGAATATTGCTCAGTCTTAGTATATTTGAGAAGAAGATTTGGAAACAAGGACTCAGCAATTTTGTGGGGAAACAAGGCAGAAGAGAGGAAGTAATGTAAAAAAATGCTGAAGCACTCACTCTTCAAGGGCTAGAGTGATTACTCTACTACCTGAGCAAGTGAGGATATGGCAGGTGTTTAAATGTCTTGATGTCATGCATGTTAGTTCTTTCTTTTGGCTTTGATGTGCTTTTCCCAGTTTAATTTGCATGGCATAGCTTTGAGAATAAAAGGAGACGATGCAGCAGAGCTATCATGGCAAGCTTTTCATATGGTGTCAGTTTGGGATAAAGGAATAAAAAGTTCTAATAATATCTTTCAAGCATTAATCTCTGCAAGGCGTCGTGAAGGCCAGAATTGGAGCAATGTGTGCTCTTTGCCATCTCTCACTGTTGTGACTCAAAGACACTTTTGATCACTTACAAAGAAAATCCAAGGCTTAGCAAGCACACAAACCAGTAGAATTTCCACAACAATCCAATTCCCCTTTTACATCCCAACAGGGTCAATTTTCAGTGCATTTCACATAAGAAATATCCTGTTCTCACGATTGTTTGTGTCTGCAGCTCTCCCTACCCCATGCTGTACGTGTACCCCCCCCAGTGTCAGATCCATGCTGTGACCAACAATATATGCCCTGTGGGCCAGGCTGGCATTACATCTGCTGACTGTTTGTATTTTCTGCCTTTACATGTCTGCAAAGCTATTTCTTCCTGATCAGGAAGCTGCTTCTCCCAGACCCTTTTTAAAGGCTGCCCAGAGAGGTGATGGAGTCATCACCCCTGGGCACTGCGTGGGCAGGGTGGTGTCAGGCTGATGGTTTGAGCTGATGATCTTGGAGGTCTTTTCCAACTTGGACGATTCTATCACTCCTCTGTCTTAGCCTGGCATGATGGCTTGCTGTAGTTTGGGGGATGGCAGAGCTATCTCTACAAGGCATTTTGGATTCACAGGACTGCATGGTTATGTTCAAAGAAAGTTTCCTGGGCAGCCTGTTCCAATTCCTGACACTACTTCAGTAATGAAATTTTTCCTACCGATCGGTCTAAAGCTCCTCTGGTGGCACTTGAGGAAGAAGAGCCCAACAAGCACCTGGCTCCAGCCACTTTTCAGGGAGTTGCAGAGAGTGACAAGGCCTCCCCTCAGACCCATGTCTCACTCTGTGTTTAAGAGATTCTTGGAGTGGCTGCAGTTTTCCAAACTTTAATCCGCCACACTTCAAAGTTTGCAACCTGAGCTGTTTGCCTGTTCCTGGCTACTCAATTAAACCTCCCTGTTCTATTTCTGTTTCATGATTTGATTAACTGAGCCCACTCGAGCACAGGTGATGGAGCAGGAAGGCTTCATATTGACTTTCAAATTGGCTTTGCACGACTCAAATCTGATCATCTGCTCAGAAGATGCAGAGACATGTCCAAGGTGAAATCATGGGAAATTGCCAGGAATTCCTCAAACTATTCTGGGCAAGGATTTGCAGTGTCAAGCTTGACCCATTTGGAAGTGTTCTAGGATTATCTAGAATCCTAGAAAGGCAGGTTTAGAGTTGTTGATAAACTGCTCTACATCTGCTGAGCATTTCTGAAGAGGAAGGAATGACTGATTGTGACTTGTGAGGACCAGGATTATTTAATGAAGCTTTTCTCTCAGGTTTTGAACACAAACAGAACCTAATGAATGCTAAGAACAAACTTTCCAAAGTACCTTGATAATGAGCAACAGAGAATTGCATACATCATGCACATGCATGTGTTTCAGTCTATGAATGTAGAGCACAAAAACGTAAAACATAAACAATTTGATGTGATAAAATAATTATACAAGGACAGTGCAGCTCCTGGAGTTTTACCTGCTCTTTATTTTTCATTAAATTGCTCAGCATCCCAGTGGGGGAAAAAAAAAAAAAAATTAAAAAAGGTCTGTCTTACAGTGATAGACATTTTTGTCGTTTAAAAAATCTCCTTCCATGTATTTAAAACACAAATTTCAAACCCTTCCAAACAAAGGAGAAAATTATTAATCAAGCTGCCACTTCTTAAAGGTTCTGCTTCCCTGCAGCATCATTATTTCATTGTGAACCAATGCATATGTAAAAAACAGCAAAGATAACAGCCAGAAATTGTTTGTAAGTTCTTTTAAGTGCTGTTTATTGCTGGATTGTCATTTGCTGCTTATCACGAAGCAAGATAAAATTCTTCTTGAGGGATGCTGCTCAGATATGTCATAAAAAGGATTATTTTCGTTTGCAAGGTCATGATTCTATGGAGGTACTCCTCAAGAACATGAGTCCTAGTTGAAAGCCAGAGTCTGGATAACCTTTCACAGACCACACTCAGAGTTGCTTTGGTTGGAAGAGATGTCTAAGATCACTGAGTCCAAGTGTCAACCTAAGACCACTCTGGCCACTAAAGCATCTCCATGTCTAAGATCACTGAGTTCAACTGTCAGCCTAAGACCACCGTGGCCATTAAAGCACCTCCTATCTCTTGAACATCTTTGGGGACAATGACTTTGTTAGAGTCTATAAAATCCAAGTACCTTGTCTGCAAGGACCATACAAAGAGGTAAAAAATAATTCCAGTGTAAATCTAGCTGGAATCCTGCCCTTGAATTGGGGTGTTAAAGTTCTGAAGAACATTGTTGATGAATTAATGACAGAACAAGAAATTAATCCTATTCTGCAACTAATTTGCATCTCAATAGCTACATGGAATACTTAGTGTCTTCCCCCCACCCTTGCAAATTAACCAAAACGCTGGAAAGTTGACATCATAGAATCACAGGATGTCAGGGGCTGGGAGGGACCTCCAAAGCTCATCTGGTGCAGCCCCCTTGGCAGAGCAGGATCTCCTAGAGCAGATCACACAGGAATGCATCCAGGTGGATTTTTAATATCTCCAGAGACGGAGACTCCACAACCCCTCTGGGCAGCCTGTTCCAGTGTTCTCTCACCCTCACAGAGAAAAAATTCCTCCTCACGTTTACGTGAAACTTCCTATGCCTCAGCTTCCACCTATTGCCCCTTGTCTTGTTGCTGGGCATCACCCAGCAGAGCCTGGCTCCAGCCTCCTGGCACTCACCCTGCACACATTTACAATAATATTTTTTTTAAAAAACATCCTGCTTTTAATTGCAAGAATGCAGGATTGAGTTAATCTGCTGAAGAGGAGAGATAGTGGAGTCATTCTGTTTGTTAGCTAGCTTAAGGCTCAGCGTTCGTGGTGACTGGCACAGATAAGCCATCATTAACTCCACTGTTTTGCTGGTATTTTCCTGTGTGCAGGGTAGAGAGCAGGAAGAGAGTTTTGAGTCAATTCTGTAAGGCATTTTAGGTTTGACTGCAGGGGTTGTAACCAAACCTGGGCTTCAGAGGACCACAACTGTCTCAATGAAATAGCTGCCCTGCGCTGTATTTGTAGCAGGCATACAAAGACATATAATGTTAATAACTGAAAAGCTTTGCAATTCTGCAGCCACAAGAGCTGCATTTCCAAACTCTGTTGGAAATGATGCAAGTGTAACCCTGAAATCAGATCCCCTAGAAACCAGAACTGCAGTATTGCAGGTAAAGAAGCTGGTGTTTGGGATGGGGAAGCTGTAAGCAGGATGAGGGTTCAGCAAAGCAGGGTTTTTCTTGTCCTGGTTACCACCTCCCCTACCCTTCTGGAGACAGCTTGGGATCTTCCTGAGAACATCAACGCCCAGGGCTAGCAGGAGAGGGAAGTGTGTGTGTGTGTGTGTGTGTGTGTGTGTGTGTGTGTGGAAGGTCAATGGTTGTGGTGGTGTTGTTTTAAAAAAACATTTTTTTGGTTAACCCAGCACAAATGTGGCTTTGTGTGTACAGTCAAGAGCTGTGGGGCCTGCCAAATCTGTGATTCATGCCTGCAGCCCTGGGCATGTGAAATCCACTGGCAAGGCTGATTTCTGAAGCTCTAAACGGGAGAGAGTATTGCATGGCAGTAGACATTCTTTGCATCCCAGTTTCTTGGCTCTGGAACCATATTTGCTGTCTATTCCCACACATCTGTTTGTGTGCCCTTTGCCTGGTCTGCCTAGTCAGTGGGCTGAGTGTCACAGACACATCTATCTGGGCTTTCTCCAGTATTTAAAACCGACATTCTTCAGAGAGCTGCAAGATATTTGGTGAATGTCTTGTCAGTCTTGACAATCTACATCAACCACAGGCCTGGAGAGCCTGCTAAAATGCCTGCTTGTCTTCTCTTTAGTCCTACAGGCAAAACACTGCTTCCATCTATTTCTCTTGATGCAAATTGAAATGTTGGCTCTAACAGGAATCAGATTGTCAAGCAACTTCCATGGCCCAGGCATTCCACTTCCTAGTATTTATAACTGCTCTCGGGGTCTCAATCAGAAGAAGTGTTGAATCTGTTGCCTAGCAAACCCCTTCCTTATCACTAGCAGGAAAGACACTTCAAAAGATACAATTCAAATGAAGACATGTGAAGCAGGGATTTTGACAGTCTAATTGTTCGTGTTCCTGAGGACACCTCAGTGCTGGCTGGAGAGCGTGGCATAAGAAGCTCTATACCTGGAGTTATCTTCATTGCTGCATCCTGTAAAACCAGGCTTTGGAATTAACAGGCTCAAAGATCAATACAGTATTGGCCAGGTTAGGAGGAAGTGCTCAGAGAGTTAGGTAAATACAAATGTATTTATTTTGGGGCATTTGCCCCCACTAGAGTCATTGTTTCTGGCCTCATTCTTGTGTCTGGTTTGCTCTCTTCAGCAGCCTCCAGCAGAGGAGGCACGTTTAGCACAAAGGCTCTCAGTCCTGAGTCCAGCACTGGAGCTGATAATGCAGTGGCAAAGTTTCAATATTCACTTCTCTCTTTTCTGTTGATTATCCTGAGAATAATGCCCTATTTGCAGCTCCAAAGACTACAGGGAGCAGGTGGGGCATTTTCTTTCCAGGAAATGTCAGTTTGATGTCTGAAAGCAGATGCAATTTTCCCCCGACTCAGTGTGGGTCTACCTTCTAACTTAATAGCTTAACTCTAAATAGCTGACAGGTGATAATACAGGGAGTCAGCTCCAAGCATATTCTGGCTCTGCTGCCAGCTAGGAAATGGGAAACTTTTGCTTTTGCAAGGGTGATCTTAAAGGGAGCACCTTTTAGAGCAGGAAATCATGGTTAAAAAACTTTTCTGATTCAGCAAACCGAGTCAACAGCCATTGTAAAATCCTTAAGGTTGAAAAAGACCTCTAAGATCATCCAGTCAACTGCCAACCCAGCACCACCATGGAGCTAAGCCACATCCTGAAGTGAGCCTGCAGTGCATGTAAGGCAGCTGTATGGATAGCAACATTGGCACTGTGGGACGTGGGTTAGTGGGCATGGTGGTCAGGGTTGGCCTTGATGATTCTGTTATTTGGTGAGACATCTGGCACATTGCTTTTCTGATACTAAAAGCAATTTTCAGGGAAGGGGAGATCAGTATTATTTAAACCTGCATTGCTGGCACCCCTGAAATTAAGAAGGATACGGAAGTTTGTATCTCATGTGGCCTCTGATGTCAGCTCAGATGTAAGGATCTAGGCCTAAACTAGTAAGCAATTTTATTCCAGACAGCAACTTTCATTTACTGAGCATTTCAGCTCTCTCAGGTGTGGCTCTGTGAACGCAGTTCTCCTAGGCTGAAAGCTTCTTCCTGAGGCTCTGGTAATCTGAAGAAAAGGATGTCCACTTGGCTTGTGCTACCTTGCGATATGCCCATCCTGGCTGAGAAAGCTCTTTGAGATGCACCTTTGGATGTGCAAACCTGCATGAGCTGTAAGAAACAAATTTAAACCTCGGTCTTGCAAATGCTGGGTTTGGTTTCCTGATGCCAAAAGGAATGTGAGTGAAGCTCAGCGTGTGGTGGGTAAATCGTTTGGCAGAGCCCTCTGTGGCAGAGCAGGAGTTGGTTCTGAGCTGGGTAAAGTGATTCTGAGCAACTCGCCCAGCAGGTGATTGGCAGTTGACATTTTGTACTGTGGGAATGCGGATGGGGTGTGTGTGGATGGGAGGGAGACAGACAGACTGATTGACCCACCAGCTGAACAGCTTCATTTGCTAAGCCTGAGATTCAAGGAAGAAAAATTGCTGGCAAGCTCAGAAACTTCTGAGAACTCAAGATTTAAATTAGGAAGGATGACACAGCCCTAACAATAGCATGGTGAATGGTGAGGTTGTCATGCTGAAGGGAGATCTGCTGCAGTCAAATTGAATAACAATGCTCTTTGTGCTCTTTTTCTTCATTAGGGCCATCAAAACCTGCAAGGCTGTGGGACCTGGATAGGCAAAAAGGTTTTAAAGAGTGATGAAGAGAGACTAATGCTCATTGCTGCCTGCTTACCTGAAGACCACAAGTACGTAAATGTTTGTGCTCATTTCTGCTCTCTGGAAAAATTCTAACCAGCAAGGCCTCGTTTTTGCTATTGCATTGCTTCAGGGGAAAAAAGTGCCAATTTTTTCCCGCACAGTATCACCATATAAATATTATGAATTTCATTTGGAGTGCAAAATCATCCTGACTGTCTTAGCTGGAGAGAAATACTATTTGTGTGTGACATCAACACCTAAGGATTCACCAAGGCTTCCACACTGCACCTTGCTGCTCCAGTGGAGTCTCTCTGGCAGTGTTGCAGACTTCTATTGTGGTGTGTGTGTTTTTTTTTGTTGTTGTTGTGGGGTTTTTTTATAAGTGCTAATATTAGCATGAAATGTGATAAGAATTCTTCAAGTACCTAATTGCATGCTCTCTGTTTGGCATTTGAGTCTTGCATCTTTGGAGCTCGTCTTTTCAGAGGGCTTTATTTAGCTGCTGCTAATACCCTGTAATTTTATAATTGTGGTGGGAGGCTAAGGGGGGGGAGTGTGGAACAAGGGAAAATTTGCATCTTTCTTCCATACAGTGTTTCGTGGTAGGCTGTGGCTTCGTTTATTTATTCTAACACTGATGTTCTAAAGCAGTTTTGCTAAAGCTGGTGAGAGCAGCACAGAGCATGGAGAGCCCAGGTAGGGAGACTGAGCTGGTTCTGCCTTTCATTCTTTTCTCCTCTGGCTGAGGGAAGGCTGAACCAACCAATTGGAGCTCTGCAAAGCAGCATTAAGCAGTGAAATCCTTGCTTAAATCTTTCTTTTGGCATAGATATTGACCTGAAGGAACGAGCTTTTAAATCAATGATCACAGTGAAAGCAGATAAAGAATATCTCTGTCTTTAGTAGGGGCAAGGGTAAAGCCCTGCCTCTGGGGAGGAATAATCCCCTTCATCAGTACAGGTGAGGGATTGACCTGCTGGAAAACAGCTGTGTGAAGAAAGACCTGGGAGCACTGGTGGACAAGCTCACCAGGAGACAGCAGTGTGCCCTCCTGGGCAAGAGGTCTGAACTGTATGCAGGAGAGTCTGGCCAGGGAATGCTCTCCTCTCCCTCTGCTCTGCCCTAGTGAGGTCTCCTCTGGTGCACCGCATTCATTCTGGCCTCCTCCATCCCAGAGGGACAAGGAACTACTGGAAGGAGTCCAGCGGACGATAAAAAGATGCTGAGGGGATTGGAGCCTCTTTCTGAGGAGAGGCTGAGAAAACCAGAGCTGTTTAGCCTGGAGAATAGTGGCCTGAGAGGGCTGATCAATGGCTAAAGGGCAGGAGCTGGGAGGATGGGGCTGGGCTTTTCAGTGGTGCCCGGTGATGGGACAAGGGACAACAAGCACAAGCTGCAGCCTGGGAGGCTTGGCTTGACCTTAAGGGGAAACATCTTTACTTTGAGGGTGTTGGACCAGGCTGCCCAGAGACGTTGTGGAGACTCCTCTGGGGAGCTTCCCAACCCACCTGGGTGCTTTGATGCTGGGTGAGCCTGGTTTAGCAGAGGGGCTGGTTGGTTCTCTTGCCCGAAGGCTCCACTGAAAAGTGCATCTGAAAAAATCGTTGTGGCTGTGACTTCATGTTTGAGTTTTTGCCTGTTAAAACATATTACTGCAGGCCTCTGTTTTTTGCACTTGTAACCCAAGTAAGAAAATGGCACATTAGAAAGAAATCTTCTGGAAAGATTGGCTAATGGCTGTGTAAACAGCAAATGCTTGCCACAGATGGGCGCTGGGAGATTTTGTCGCAGACTCAGTGACTACTGTGAGCAGAGGACAGCTCTGAAATGTGGCACCAAGGCAGATCTCTGGGATAAGGCTTGGAACTGGTTTGAAAAGATCCTTACAGGAGGCTTAGCCACTTTTGATTGGGGGCCTATGTGGGAGAGAACTAAAAGGACTAGAAGAGCTAAAAGACAAGGTGGTGCTGTGCTGCCCTTCCTCTGCTCACCCTGGAAAGATGAAGAAGGACAAGAAAAGACCCAGCCTGATCTCATTAAAGAAGTCTGTGTGCACTGCAGGGGGCTTGGACCAGGGGACCTTCAAGGGTCTCTTCCAACACAGTGATAGAAGCCACAAGTCCCTGCAGCTGGCACAGAACTTTGCCTATTTCTGGCAGTGGATGTCTGATGTAATGAATGGACAGATCAGAGCCTCCCAGAGCAGGATTATTGTACACAAAATTTTGTATCTGTCAGCATGACAAAACCTGGAGGTTCCCAAAGCATGAAATACTTCTATAGTCACTCACATAGGTCAGTGAATTCTGGCAGGAGACTGAAATGTTCCTTTCCCAGGATAAACTCATTGAGAAAATACCTTTTGTCCTGTGAGGATTTATCATGTCTGGTGCTAACTATGAACTGACTTTCAAGAGTTGTAGGTTTTTTTGCTCCCAGATATAAAAACAGTAAAAAAAAAAAAATCTTAGCAAAATCACAGAATCATAGAATGGTTTTGGTGCAAAAAAGCCATTTAAGATCTTTGAGTCCAACCATGCTCTAACTCTACCAAGGCTGGTTCTTAACAATGTTCCTCAGCACCACATTTCTGCCTCTTTGAAACATCTCCAGGGATGGGGAGTCAACCACCTCCCTGAGCAGCCTGTGCCAGTCTTTGAGAGTCCTTTCAGGGAAGAAGTTTCTTTTAATATCCAACCTAAATCTCCCCTGAGGTTCCTCCTCGTGGAGGAAGTTGAGGCCATCTCACGTTCCGTAGAATCACAGAATCATTTAGGCTGGGAAAGACCTTTAAGACCACTGCCTCCACCCCTTTTGCCCTGAAACTTTGCACCCTCACAAGGCAGTGCAAAGTGATTTGAGTATTGCCTTATCTCTTGAATTCTTGATCTAGCATTTTTATTTCTTCACCTGACTCCTCAGTCTCTGAAAGGGAATTTCAACTGTGCAGGGAGTTCCCAGCTTTCTTGAATGGCTGGAATGTGACAAGAGGCTGAGGGAGGGGTGGTAGAGCAGCAGCTGCTCAGATGTATGGCTCTGGTTGCATGTTTCAGGAGCATTGTATAAGGGCCAGAGCTAATATTCTATTGTCAAATCCTAATTTTCTCTGTTTCTCAGAGTTCAAGGAGCTCTTGCTTCAAATGCAGCAGCAGCAATAATATTCTTTAGCAAACAATCTTGGACAGATTGCCAGAGTCTGTTAAATATTAATTCCATTAGTGCTGAAGATTCAAGTGAAATTAATTGTGATGCTATGTGAAAATCATCTCATTAATTTACTGAAAAGGGGCACGAGGAAATGCCTGTGAACTTCTAAGCAGCATCTGAAACCAGAGTGAAGCTCACAGTAGTTCCACACTGGAGAGGCAAGCAGGCATGAGCTATGGGGGAAAGCAGCACACCTGTATGGCCACCTGTGCGTGGGGATGCTGCTCACACACACAGCCCTGCAGGATCCCCAGGAACTGCAGCAGAACAGGAGCAGGCTCGGGCAGCCTTCCTGCACATCACAGAGCCTCCAGGGCTGGAAAAGGCCTCTCAGGTCTTCAGTCCAACGGAAGACTAAACACCACCATGGACACTAAACCATGGTCACAAGTTTCTTGGACACCCCTAGGGATGGGGACTCCACCACCTCTCTGGGCAGCCTCTTCCAATCCCTGATGACTCCTGTGGGAAGAAAAGCAGAGAGCAAGGAGGTCTTCCCTCAGCCTCTTCTTCTCCAGGCTGAACAACTCCAGCTCCCTCAGGTGCTCACCAGCCCTGTTCTCCAGACCAGCTTTGAATCACAGAATCAACCAGATTGGAAGAGACCTCCAAGATCATCCATTTGTTGTCCTTGTGGAGATGCTCCAGCACCTCAATGTCTTCCTTGTAGTGAGGGCCCCAGTACTTAACCCTTTACTCAAGATGTGGCCTCACCAGTGCGGAGCCCAAGGGGAGAATCACTTCCTTACTCCTCCTGGCCTGTGCCTGCCCAGGTTGCTGGTGCTCTGCATTCCTCTACCCACGTGCATGAGCCTACTTGCACCTCCACATCCCGTGTGAGTTTTAGCAGCATGAAATGCTGGCTGGATCTGTGCCCATCATCTAGACTGTCTGTGTCCATCCAGCATGATGCCTGATCTGGACTTCTGAAGAAGCTCAGTACTGGAGCACTGTGTGCATAACCAATTAGCAAGAAAGCACAGATGCAGTGGCTGTGTCCTCAGCGAGTACCATGCGAGGTGGCAAAGACTTTAGAACATTAGGAGAGAGCTGCAGTGCCAATTCTCCAGTTGCTGTGCAGAATTTTAAGGGAAATAAACCTTTTCCATTATTTTTTTTTCCCCTTGCTCAGTATTTCTCTCCCTGCTTCCTCATGTGGCCCATCAGCCACGCGGCTATTTTTCTACAGGAAGAATAATGACATATATCTAAGTACAAAAGGAGAGGGAACTCTATATAACTATTTTTTTTTCCTTTCAGATGTCTTTTTTTTGCGTGTGTGGTATATTCTCCTCAAGAAAGTTCACAGAGTGAAAACAGCATAAGGGCTACAGAAAGTATCTAGCAGTGTATCTCATGTTTCTATCCTCATTAATTCAAGGCTGGTAGGATTTAAACATAAAATATCCCTCACTATCACTCCACCAAATGGAAACAGGAGATGAGCAATGCAGAATTGGTTTTAATGACCTTAGTGTGCAGTTCAGTGATCTCCAGGGGACTGTGGTGTAAGCATTCAGAGACTCTCAGTTTTCTGCCCTGGCAGGTGAGAGCGTGAGACAGCTGTGCAAGAAGGCTGCTCTGCTTCTTCAGACTGCACAGGGGTGTTGCTGGTGTGGAGAGCTGGGAAATCACAAATTCAGAAGCAATGAACTGTTGTAGAAATGGCCACGTCAGAGCCAGTTCCCTTCAGTGATCTGGGTTAGGCTTTTCTAAGCTTTTTGCCCAGGGGAAGCCCATGCAGCACCAGCCCTTCATTGCAGTGTGCTTGTAAGGTTCACGTGTGAACACTACAAGTTCATTTTTATGGAGCACACCTAAAAAATTATCTTAGAGATAAATGGATTTGGGGGATTTATCTTGGAGACCTGATTTAAGACAACCTTTTTTTATCTGTTCTGTAAGTATCTTGAGGAGTAAATGTGAAGGATACTTTGTGTAGTCAGTTCTGTGTCGCTTTAATAATGTGCTGGCTCTTGGGGTTGTTTTAATGAAACACTTCTGGTGTTGCTTCCTGTTCTCCTTACTACCCAGTCCCACTTCTGACACAGTACTGGTGAGGCGTTGAGAAGCCACAATCACTGTGGCCAGCAAGAACGTTGGTGAGGCAGTTTCCATGTGCAAAACCTGATGAGACCCAGCGAGCTGTGCAGAGGAAAACATCAGCTTCTCTTGGCCCTTCTGAGCTGCATTGTTCTCTGCCCAAGCTCCTTCTTTGCCCCCTTAACTTGAGCAGCACAGGTAATAGCAAAGCTTCAATATGTGTATTATTTAAATCTTTGGTAATGGATTATTTTGTGCAGCTCAGCTCTATGCTATGGGTCTATTTTCCACAGATCTTGCCAAAGAGTTTCCATTCTGGAGCTTCCTGCTTATTTCTTCCAGATGCTTCTCTTTCTTATCCCTTCTGTTGTTATTCTCCTCCTGTCTCCTTGTTTTCACTACTGATGGAGGAGAGGCTTGGTTAGACTCTGAAATCATAATATAAATGTCCTTGGCAATTGTTTCTTTCTATACTCTTTATAATTATTCTCCAGTGATTCCAATTGTATTTTCCAGTTGGAGACCATCACTGAGGACAGCATTACTCACTCCATGTTAAAGGTACAAGTAATCTTGTAAGATCATTCATAAGGAACATGGTCAACACTGACACGCAGCAGGAGTAACACAGTGGCCAAGCGGTGCAGGCTGCATTGATCAGAGTGAGGCAAGAAGAAAAACTCTTTAAACTGCACTTTGTTTCCTGCCTTGTCCCTAACCCATCCCACAAACTCTGTCTGCAACTCAGAGCCTTCTCCCAGTCACACCCTGCAAGTTCACCACCAGCAACAAAATCCTAGAATCATTTGGGTTAGAAAAGATCATTGTGATCATCAACCCATCACTGCCATGGACGTCAAACCTTTTCCTGAAGTGCCATGTCTAAGTGTTTTATGAACCACTCCAGGGATGAGGACTCCTCCACCTCCCTGGGCTGCCTATTTCAATGCCTGACTGCTCTTGCAGCAAAGAAATTGTCCCTAATGTTCAGCCTAAACCTCCCCTGGTGCAACTTGGGGCCATTTCCATTTGTCCTACCACTTGATCAACATCTACCTGACTACAGTCTTCTCTTCCAGAGAGTTGGGAAGAGACAGGAGGTCTCTCCTCAGCCTCCTTTTCTCCAGCTCAGCAACCCCAGTTCCCTCAGCTAGTCCTCATGAGATATGTGGGACTTGTTGACCCAACCTTCTTCAGTGGTGAGGTGCATGAGGTGAAGGGATGTGTGCACATGCCTGTGTGCATCATTGGAATCCTTTCGTGTCCTAAAGGCAGTTTTAAAGTCAGCTTTGGTTTTTGTTTGAGTGTGGCAGCCACTGGATGAGGCTGCTCAGAGAGGCTGTGGAGTCACCCTCTTAATCTGGGTGATCCTGCTCTCAAAGGGAGGTTGGGCTAGACAGTCTTTGATGGTCCCTCCCAGCCCCCACCATCCTGTTGGTTACCTGCTACTTCACTCCTAATCTTGTCAGAGGTGACTGTGTCCTGGGTTCTGCAGAGATCCCTGGCACGAAGGCAGCCAAGTGGTGTTTTCTCATACGTGAAAGTATTTGCAGAGCAAAGTCCTTTCCTTGTTTGTTTGTTTGCCTCTGTGTGTGTGTATTTGTTTTCCCTGCTTTTGGAACATATTAGGAAGCATCCTGCTCTTGTTATTTCTTTTGGATAGTCTATTTTTCTGTAGAAAGTAGTGTGCACATGGTAAGCTCCTCTTCCTCAAAGCTGTGCCAAGTATGTGCCATTTTCAAGCTAAATATACATTATTTGATTCTACTTTCTAGCAAGCCAGAACACATACCAGGAGCATAGCTCAGGATGCTGTTGGTCCTGTTTTCAAGTGAACGCTGCCTGTGTGAGGCACTTCTGTGCAGCAAGCTGAGTTAGCAAGGGGCTGCTTTATGAATTCAGCCCAAAGACTTCCTCCTCTAACTGTGAACTTTGCTTTTAACTATAAAAAATAGATGCATTTTTCTATTCTGGGGGAAGCATGAGAAGCACAACCTGGTGTGCCTGCTGCAGTCATGCCGGGCTCCCTAGCACTCCCCCTTCACTTGTGTTGTAGGGGAGTTACTCCAAGGGACAGAGAGATTGTGAAAGAGAGTTTGCTTTGGAGGAAACAGAAGTGTCTGTGTCAACTCTTACGCCCTGACTCTGTGGCTGGCTGATGGGTAGGAGTGTGTGGGTCCCAGTTTATAGGCTGATGGATAGGAGTGAGTATATTTCTAGTCCCAGTTCCCTTGCCTCTAGATGGGTGCTAATAATTCTTTCCTCTTGTCATGTCCTTGTGCTATTTTTCTTCGTTGGCTTGGGCAGGATGAGAAAAAACACCTTAAACCACCTTTCTCATTCCTCTACTCCCCATTGTAGGGCAGATCAAATCAATAGGGAGGTTCCTGGAGCAGCAGGACTTCTTTTTTCCCATTATTTTCTTGTATAAAATGTGAAAGATTGCTCTTTCTGTAAGGATTGCATTTTACATATCTGCCTCAACTTTTCCTTTCCCAAAAAAGTTCCAAGAGTTACTGAGCACCTCCGTTAGCAAATGCTGAAGCTAAAAGCCCGGCCAAGCTAAGGGTGTGGTATGAGGTTTGTAAGAGAAAAAGAAAAGCTTTGTTAAGAAAAGCCCAGCAACTTCTCTTTGGTCACCAGTTGTACACAGCCTGCAAACATGCAGAATCACAGCATTAACCAGGTTGGAAAAGACCTCTAGGGTCATCGAGTCCAACCTAGCACCTAACCCTTCTCCTTAACTAACCCAGGGCACTGAGTGCCTCACCCAGCACCTGAACCCAGGAATAAGCTGGCAGCTGCACATCTCACTTGGGCAGCTGAATTGAGCTTTGTGTGGAAATCCAACGTGGTTCTGTAAACAGGCAGATCCAGATGTTCTGCCTCATCATTTATTTAGAATATCAGGTGTGTCTCCTTAAAGCATCCTAGGGGTTCTAAATGGTCTCAGCTGGGAAAACAAACAAACAAACCAACATTCAGAATCCTAGAATGATTTGGGTTGGAAGGGACCTTACAGATCATCTAGCTGGGGACTTCAGGGATACCTCCAACTAGATCAGCTTGCTTCAGGCCCCATCCAACCTGGATTTCTTACCATATTGGTAAGAATCTCCTTCTAAGTTCTAGTCTAAATCAAACTTCTTCCAGTGTGAAGCCATTACCCCTTCTCCTGTCGCTCCACGCCTCTGTGAAAAGTTCTTCTGCAGCTCTCCTTCAAATACTGCCAGGCTTGCTGCTTGCTTTACAGTAAGTGTGGTGACTTGAGTTCCACTCTCCTGTGAAGCTCAAGGTGCTTTGGGTGGTTCTGGATAGCAGCTTCCTTGCTGGAGGTGTCAGCTGCGTGGGGTGGGATAGCCAAATGTCACTCCAGAGCTGCAAAAGGCAGTGTAAGGTCAGCGAGGAGAAGCTTTCCCTTTCCGACAGTCAGTTTCTATGTATAAATTTGCACTTGATGCTCATCAAAGACCAGGAAATATTGGATCTGCTTTAAATGTCCATTGTATTTTTGAGCCAACTACCTGATGGAAGTCATCACTTATATGTAAATGAAGTGTCAGTGGCTTGCCTACGCTGGCAGTCGCTGGACTGTGAAGGGTACGTCTTAATAAGAACCAAAGCTCTTCACAGGCTTTGATTTACTGGAAATAAAATAGAAAAGTCCTCTGAGACTACAAAGGACACTTGTTTCAGATAAAATGTCTAGACAGTAGCAATATATTTGGGGCTTTTATTATAGCAAAACTGCAAATTAGAATGGAGTGCTGAGAAAGTTCCTCTGACCCAGCTGAGTTCAAAACCACCGTTTCAGACTGATCCTTGAAACACTTACACTCAAATTAAGTTCATGAGCATTCAAAGAGTGAAAGAAGAGATGTGCAAGGTCAACGTTCAGGTTTGCTGGAACTCCAGAGCTGCCCAGACTTTACATTCGCCCTGACAAGGAGGGATTTGCAATTCAGCTGTGATTTACATCAGTTAAAGAAAGCACAAATCAGGACCTGTGCTTCGCTGCATTAGAGAGCAGCCTGCTTTACATTCCAGCCCTGCATGATGGGGTTTGTCTGTGATTATTGAAAATAAAACACAAAAGAGAGGTTAATCCTGTGAAATGCTACATTTGGGGAAGAAACAATCAGAACGGAGCCGAAACATGCTTTGGGTAAGGTATGTCTGTCTCTGGCTTTAAGGAAGGTAAATCACTCAGCATTTCTGATGAAGATGTGGGAAATTCAGAACACCTATTTTAGGGGTCAGCTGCTGCTATATTATTATCATCATCATTATTATTATTATGATTATTGTTATTGCTACTGCCAGGATTTTGCCACTCAGAATGTCTGGAAGCTTTCCTGGATTTACAAACCATCCCCAAAGACGAAGGTGGAGCTACGCCTTTTATCCCAGCCTGTGTAACCTGGGTGAGTGTTGTCCAAGAGCATGTCCATGCCAAACACAAAGACTGCATGTGAGAGTTTGTGTACTTAAATCAGAACCTTAGTCACCAGTGTGGCTAATGGAGAGCCCTGAAGACAAGAGAGCAGAGCATAATTTCCAGCAGCAGAGTGCTGTGAATCATCCTCTCTGTGATTTATCACAGCTTTCCAGGAATCATCCTGCACTCCTTGTATTCGCCTCCCTTTCCATCTGTACAGAGAGCAAGCAGAGACACATGGTGGTGCACCCTACCAGCATTTCTTCCCCACTGCCATCTTTGCTATTGCAAACTCTGGCTTTGGAATAAACCCACTAATCACAGATTTACAGAGAGCTAATGGATTCCTAGTCGTGTTTTCACATATCTGGAAAAGGAGGTCTGGCAGGTGTGAGCTGCCTGGGAATCGGTGTGACAGCTTGCACCAGGTCATTACAGGAGGTGCGTTTGGTCAGCTTTTCCCAAGTTGCAGCTTCATGGTGCTTTGGAGGCTGTAACTCATCTGTGATGCGGGTCTGAAAGCAGAGATTTGCACAGTCTTTGAGTGCTCGTTTTGAAGAGGAAGGTCAAGGTGGGATCCAGAGAGGGCTGAACGACTCCTGCTGGCCTGAATGAGATAATCCATTTGCCAGTGCCCCCCAAAGGTAAAACCAGCAGGAGTTGAAGAGGATGGGGCTGAGGCTGCAAGCAATCTGAAATCTTATCTCAGAGAGGGACAAAAGGCCTCTTCCAATCCACCAGGCTGCTAACCTTGAAAGCCGAACAGGAGCAATTTGGCGTCCTTTGGAGAGCATGGGAATCTAGATTCAGCTCCAGGCCTGTGTGCCTGGGCAGTCTATTAAGGGAGAGCGCTCTATGGTTTTAGCTCCACTGTAAAATTAATATCAGCCCCGAGGTTAAATGATACACATTGTCAGCATGATGACTGCATTAGCTGTAGCTGCTCCAAAAAGGAAATTTATTTGATAGCTGAATTTCTACATAGTCCAACAGATGAGTCATCAGATAACGTCCAAAGAGATCAATTTTATTTATTCTTTCAGAAGATTAATTTTTGCTGTTTTCTAACCCTCAGTGCATGCATAACAACAGACTGGACTTGAGCTGAGACGTGGAAATGGATAGCCAGGATGTCTCCTGGGGCTTCCTACTGCCTCACTGTTGGATATGCTGATCGTAGCCTACCATGCTACCTGCTGTCCTGTCGTACTGTGGTAAGTACCATAAGAAATGCTAAATTAACAGATCCGGGCAGGTAGAAGGATCATCTGATGCAAGTCAGAGTAGCTTCTTTACAGACTCCCCAAGAAAGGCTTTGTACCTCATCTATCCTGGCATGCAGCCCTTCAAACGTTTGACAAGTTGCAGTTATCAGAGAGTAGAAAGCAAGAAAAAATCCACACAAATGAGTACAAGACAGGAAAGAATATGTGCACCAAGTACAAGGCATGACAAATAATTACTGTGCAAGGCAAGAGCCCCCCACATGTAATATTAGTAAACGGAGGCTAAAAAGCACAAAGAAATGAGCTTTAGAACTTGCATCTTTAAAAGAGCAAAAGGGCAGCATTCCTACCTCTGTCCTCCTTGGGTTGAGGGTCATGGAAAGAGCTCTTTTCCCAATTCCCTGGCATTACACCTATGAGCAGCACAGTGCTGGAGGAGTTTCACTGCCTGAAGTATTATCTGGAGTGTCTATTTTGTGTTCAGGTAAGTGCTATATTTAGAACCTATTTTTATTCTGCCTAAAGTATACAGCAGAGCAGACCTTAGTGTGCCCTCTAACTACAGACACGGGCACAGTAGAAGCAGGCTAAAAATAGTTATTACTCTAGAAGCAATAATTCATTTGAAAGCCATCACCTGCATTCCCAAACAGCAGTGGATGCTAAGGACTCCCTGGGCTTCTCTGCTGGGGAGAAAGCTCCTCAACAGATCCTCTTCTGCTGAGAGCAAATTGCAAGTGTTTCCAAACCCAGCGACGAGAACAGCTGGAACAAGCCCAGCACACCACTAGGTCCTGCAGGTGGACAGAGTGCTGCTCCTGAGTTCCTCTCAGCTACTTTGCAGTGCTTTATTTGCTCCCTTGGGAATAAACTGATTATCAGTAGGAGCAGCAGCAGTGAAGAGGAAAAATAAAATTGTTTATTATTGGGCCAGTCGAGCCCAGGGAGATGAAGGCCAAATTGTTTTTTTGCTTGTCTGAGTTTGATTTTGAGTCAGTCTGGATGTGTTTTTTGTTCAGCAGAGAACTTCACTGAGGAGTGTGTTATTGTGTGGCTGGGGCCAAGAGAAAGTCATTGGCATAATAGAGCTGCAGATTTTACAATTCCAACGCAGCTGCTCCGTGACTTTTAAGCAACTGTGAAATCACATTGTTTAAACTGTGTTTGTGAGGACTGATGTCTGCATCCATCTTTCCCCCCCTCTTTTTTTTTATCTCTGGAGGATTCAGCAGAAATCCTTCAGAGCAGTGACTGGTGTTGCAGCCCAAGCGTTTCAGTGAGTGCTCACAAAGCTCTGTGCAGAAATAACCCCTGGCCACTCTGTCTTACACTCGTGTGAGGAGGAGACTGATGTCAACAGCAGCATCAATCAGTTTTCTAATGCTAATTCACCCACAAGGTCTGCTCATTTCGGCAGCAGCACTTGCCTGGGTGGCTCTCCAGATCTGTGTGTAGCACCCTGAGCTAACTGGCTTACAATTCAGAGTGGTAGGGACTGGCAGTGACCTCTGGAGATCACCTAGCCCAGCTCTAGGGTCACCCAGAGCAGGTTGCACAGGAGCATGTCCAGACGAGTTTTGGAAGTCTTCAGAGAAGAAGACTCCACACTCTGAGTAGCCTGCTCCAGGGCTCCAGCACCCTCACAGCAAAACAGTTTCCCCTTATGTTCAGGTGAAGCATCCACTTTGTACATGCTTGTCCTATTACTGGGTGCCACTGAAAAGAGCCCAGACCCATCCTCTTGACCTTCACCCTTCAACTAGTGATCAGCATTGAGAAGATCCCCTTTGTTTGCTTTTTTTCCAGGCTGAACAGGTCCAGGTCTCTCAGCCTTCAGTTGCAAGAGAGATGATTCAGTCCCCTCAGCACCTTTGTGGCCCTCCATTAGACTCCCTCTAATAGTTCTCTTGACCTGGGGAGCCCAGACCTGGGCACAATACTCCAGATGTGGCCTCAGCAGGGCAGAGCAGAGGGGAAGGAAAACCTTTGTCAACTTCCTAAACCTTTTCTTCAGGCTAAACATTCCCAGGTCCATCAGCTCCTCCTCACAGCCCTGTTCTCCAGACCCTTTACCCACTTTTTTCCCCCTTTTGTGGACCCACTTCAGCACTTCAATGTCCTTCTTGGAGTGAGGGCTCCAAAACTGGATCCAGTACTCAAGGTGTGGGCTCACCAGAGCTGAGAAGAGGTGGACAATCACCTGCCTGATTCTGCTGATCCCACTGTTGCTGACACAGGCCAGGGTGCTCTTTAGCTACTTGCTTAGCAGATTGAGACTTAAAGCTAGATTTTAGGTCTACAACTCAAAAGGTGGCAGTCAGGGTTGGATCCCCTCCTCCTGACAACTGGATACGTCCATGTCGGGTTGCTCTCAAGGACTTAAGCACGTTCTGAGGGCTCAGCCTGCTGCCTTGCCTCTGCAGATGTGTCAAGCCCCATCCCCACAGCTGCAGATGCAGCTGGAGAGGGATGGCTGTTTGCAGTAAAAAGGGGCTAGTGATGTGGGAAGCAGAGGTGTGAGGCCAGTAGGCTTTGTGTGCTTGCCAAAAAAATGGTGACGAGGAATAGCCTGCCTACACCAAGGGCCACTGCTGAGTTCTTGTGGTGCTTGACCCTTAAGACTGAGAGAACCAAATAGGTCAGGAGTCCTGTAGAAAAATGGAAAACTGTTTCAGAGGTTCCTGTGTATTTTGTTTGGCTTTTGAGCTTTGCTGAGAGCCTCAAAGAAGGAGTCCAGCAGCTGCTGGAAGAAAAATGAGATGTAGAGGCGGCTCTGGAGAGACAAGGGAAATATGACAGAGCATTTGAATTGGGGACAGCAAGTTTGTGATACATTTGAGAAAGGGCATTGACTTCAGAGGACCCCAGAAAGCAGGCAGGGAAACACCTTCACAAGTGTCTTCTGGGATAAGAGCAGTGAGGGCATCACCAGGATGGTGTGCATGGATCATACGATCATCGTGGCAGAGCTGGAGACTGAGAGTGCTCTGCCCTTCCTGCATTGTCAGATGTCTGGTATGCACAATGTGGTGCTTGAGCTGTGGACTATTTTCAAGCCTAAAAGCTTTGCTACACTGCCATAAATGACTGATTATGGTCAGGAAGAGTTCCTCAAAATTATCAGGGCGTGCTGGAGTTCAGCTGCTTGCCTCTGGCCTTGGACACGAGCAAACAAGTTTCTATCTTCCACTCACATCTAAGCTGCTGGCTGTAAAAATACCCCAAATTAAACACCTTTAGGCACAGGTAGCAAAATCTATCCCAGACTTGACTCAATGATATGAAATCTAATCTCTTTTTTGGCAACACCTTGATGCACAGTAGAGCACACAAGAAAGCAAGAATTGAGCTCTGCGGAACGACATTAGAGAGAGCCAGGCAGAGAGCAGCAGGGTGGCTTGGGATGGAGCTGCAGAGTGGGCAAGGAGCACCTTTAAACCTTCCCACTTAAACGAGAATGGATTCCTATTTCTTGCCTTCCTGTTCAGCAGAAAGAGAAAGAAATCACTAAGTAGGAAGTTCTGAGACTGCAAGGTTGTAAAAAGGCAGAGCTTAACTACCCATCAAAAGAGAGGATCTGGTAGCTTTGATATACTTTCGAGTTGACAGGACATGAGGTGAAGTTTACTTTCCATGGAACAAAGGGAAGTTGTTGTTCTGTTAACAGGAATTTGGCCACTTTGGTTTCTTCTTGGCCTCTGCTGGTGGGTGGGTTTGGTTGCTGGGGGTTTGGTGCTTGTTTGGCTTGGTTCTTCTTGGCTTTTGTTTCTTATTGACTTTTGTTTCTTCCCTTGGCCTTTCTTTTTCTTCTCACACCTTGAATACTGCATTTGGTCTTGGGTCCCCCACTACAAGACAGACATTGGGGATCTGGAGCATGTTCAACTAAGTCCACCAGCAACTAAGCTGGTGAAGGGCTTTGAACACAGGTCTTATGAGGAATGGCTGAAGGAACTGGGGTTGTTTAGACTTCAGAAGAGGAGGCTGAGGGGAGACCTTTTCACAGGCAGTTCTACCTGTGAAACTAGAAAGGAGATTAGAACAAAGTGGGTGTGTTGGTCTCTTCTTACATGCATCAAGGAAACAGCCTCAAGTTGTGCCAGGTAAGGTTCAGGAAGGGTTATCAAGCATTGGAACAGGCTGCCCAGGGAATCTTCATGCCTGGAGGTATTTAGAAGCCTTGTGGGTGCAACGTCAATGGGTGTGGTTTAGCAGAAGTAGCTTAGCAGCAGCCGTGGGATCATGAACTCTAGGGGAGCAATTGGACTTGATGACCTCCTGGAGAGGTCTCTTCCAGCCTCAACAGCTCTATGGTTCTGTGAGCCTCCACTTGCTTTATTCTGTTCCAGCAACTTGGTGCAAGAATTGAGAGAGCAGGAAAACAGCACTGATGCGATTGTAAAATATTCATTTTGGAAAACAATAAATCCAAATCTCTTTTAGGAAGCAAGGAAAGACTTGATAGCCTGCATACTTATAATTGAAAGCTGTTCAGAAAGGAATTGCTTTTTTGGTTTGCTCTAAATTGTTCTAATCCCAAGACAAAAATTCTTCCTGCGTTCAAGGAAGTAATAAATCCATCCATCAGCAACCAGAAAATTGCCAATAGGAAATAAAAGATAATAACAAGAACCCTCTCTTGAAAATAAAGGTTTGTTAAATATAGAAAGGTAAAATCGGTAGTACAAAAAGCAGACTCCAAAATATCTCCAGTGGTGGTTTTTTCCCCTCTCCTCTTCTTTAGCTAAAGCCTCTCACAGCATCCTCTTTGACCATGGAGTTTTGATCTCTGATTATTTTGTGTAATGAAGTTTCAGTGGGTCCCTGTGAAAGACTGAAGCCCACAGCTGGGGCAAGGTTTAATCCACGAACTGGACTCAGTCTGCCTTTGCCTCGAAGGTATCTGCAGAGGGGTGCAGCAAGGCTCTTTCCCTGGCAGCACATTGCCCTTTGGAGCTGGGCCAGACTCACTGGAGGTTGACATGCAAACCTGACTCACTGTGGGTCTCCCATTCATATCTGATCTGCTTCCAGATCTGATGTCAGTGGAAGCCCTGTATACTCTACACTGCTGCTCTCCAGCTTGGCCTGCCTCCAGAAGCTTCATGTTTTCCTTCAGTTGCAGCAGTGCCTTTGAGCAAAGGGGGAATGACATCCGTATGGTCGGGGATCAAAGCAGAGTCAGTGTTTCAAGTGAAAAAATGGTATGCAGGAATCTGGGGAAAGGGTCCATGTCCTCAAATACCAGGGTCTGCTCTCCAGGAGCTGCATTTGCTAGAAAGAGAGGGCAGCAGAAAGGTTCCTGGACTTGGCCATGGTTTTCTTTTGCCTGTTAGATTTGCATGGTGAATATGAAGCAGACAGTTCATTGCTTTTTGGCCCCTTTTTTTTTTTTTTCAAATCAAAGGAGAGAATTTGGCTATAAACATGTCCATAAACTCTCATTTACAGCAAGTGAAAGGGCAGCTGACTTAGAACACTGGTGAAGAGAGCTAGGAACTTACTGCTGTGTGCACAGGGCTCAAAGATGTCTTCTGGGGAGCAATTTGTGTCAGTGTTGGCCTAGGGAGCAGAGCCCAATCCCCACCTCACTGCAACCTCCTTTCAGGGAGTTTAAAGAGCAATGAGGCTTTCTCCTCAGCCTTCATTTCTCCAGACCAAACACCCCCAGGTGCCTCAGTGGCTCCTCAACAGCCCTGCTCTCTAGACCCTTCACCAGCTTCCTGCCCTTCTCTGGACCTGCTCCAGCACCAAAATGTTTTTTTGTTGTAGTGAGGGTTCCAAAACTGAAGCCACTGTGGCCCCGTTAGTGCTGAGTACAGAGGGACAATCACTTTCCTTGGTCCTGTTGGTCACAGCATTGCTGATCCAGGCCAGGATGCTGTTGGCCTGGGCACACACTGCCTGATGCTCATCTGGCTGCTGCCCATCAACACCTCCAGGGCCACGGAGCACTGAGCAGGGCAATGGCAGCTGGCAGCACGGCTGCAGTGTCTGCAGCTATGGTCAGGTGCACCTCACAGGTATTTGTCCCAGCTCTCCAGAGCATTTCCTTACACTGCTGTGAAGAAAAGCCACACAGGAGAGGGGCTTTTATTTTTATTTAATTTTTAAAATTAAATCTAAACATAAAAAGAAAATTTCACAAGTCTGTTGGTCTGGCTGCTTCCCAGTCCTGTGTCATCTGAATTACATTACCACAATCTTCCAGACGTTAAATTGAAGACAGTAGGAACAAGCACAGTTGACATCTGTGCAAAATTTCAGGCTAAGGAACTTCCAGTGGTTTCTTTAATCCCGGCCAAATTACAGCTTTTACCACACTCTTCCTGCCAGAATGCCAATTCCCCCTCCCACCCCCCAAATGCAAGATCACAAGCATGCAGCTGCAGGGCCTGCTGTGCTGCCCCTGGGTGGGCTGGCCGTGCCCCCAGCCAGGCTCTGGTGAAGGTGCCACCTTGTCTCTGAGGGGCTGCTGCCCTGCCTGCCTCTCCAACTCCTGTCACCAGGGAAGCTCTGCTCTGCCAGCACCATCTCTATGCATTTGGGTTTTGGTTTGTTTTTTTTTTGTGTGTGTGTGTCCAGCATAGGGAAGAAATCAGCAGGAGTTCAAATTTCTTACTAGGAGGAGTGTGTAGCACTGGAACACGGTAGCCAGGGAGACTGAAACGTGCATCCTGGATGCAGGTTCTCAAGACTTCCCTTGGCACAGCCATGGCTGACCTCAGCTACTGGTACAGGCAGGGGCTTGCACTACATAACCTTCAGTGTTCCCCTCCAGTAAACACTTTTACTGCTCACTGCTCCCTCCCTGGGGAAAAAGGTCAGAGGCCATGGCTGGGTTGGATCTATTGGCAATCAATCCACAGGGAGCTGGAAGGGCTTTGGCTTTTGCTTCTCAGGCTGAAAGGTGCTGATGGCTGCCAGCCAACCTCTCTACCCAGCATCAAAGAGGTGGTTGAAGAGGATGGGCAAACTCCTGTTGAGGGCAGCTAAATGTCCTGATGAGTAGTGGTAGTGGAGAAAGCCACAGCTCAAAGCAAAGCCTGCTGAGGTCAATTAGAAGCTAAATCACACACACAGACATTTGTGTGGGAGAGAGAGAACCAGCACAGTTACTCAGCTGAGGCTGCCAGCAACTGGGCCCTCAGTCTTGCCCCTCTGTGCCCACTGAAGCACGAGGGATGCTGGACAAAAACTGGAACACAGAAGGCTCCATGTGAATGTGAGGAGAAAGCTCTTCACTTGGAGGATGTCAGAGCACTGCAGTAGGCTGCCCAGAGAGGTTGTGGAGTCTCCTTCTCTGGAGGCATTCCAAACCTACCTGGACACATTTCTCCAGGTGATATTGCTGTAGCAGGGCTGCTGGCACTTGGTTCTCCTCCACCTCTACTCTGTCCTGGTGAGGCTACATCAGTGCTACTGCGTTCACTTCTGGGCTCCACGGTTCAAGTGGGAACTGCAGAAGAGGCTACAAAGATGCTGTGAGCATCTCTGAGAAGGGAAGGCTGAAAGACTTGGGAGTGTTTAGCCTGGGGAAGAGCAGCCTGAGAGGGGGTCCGACCAGTGGTGGTCAAAATCTAAAGGGTGGGGCTGTGCTCTTTTCAGTAGTGCTCAGTGACAGGACAAGGGCCAACAAGTACAAACTGGAACACAGACAGGAGACTTCACCTAAACATGAGGCGAAGCCAGAGCACTGGAACAGGCTGCCCAGAGAAGCTGTGGAGGCTCCTTCTCTGGAGACCTTCAAAACCTTCTTGGATGCCTTTCTGAGTGAACGATGCTGGAGGGTCCTGCCTTGGCAGGGGGCTTGGACATGATGATCTCTGGAGCTCCCTTCCAACCTCTGAAGTTCTGTGATTCTGTGACGTCCATAAACCACTTGGACGTTGTGATCCTGGGCAGCCTGGTGCAGGTGGCCCTCCTCTAGCAAGGGGCTTGAACTAGATGATCTCCAGAGGACTTTTCCGACCTTGGCCATCCTGTGATCCCCAGTGCTCCTTGCTGCAGCATGCCTACGACAGGGGCTGGCCCACACAGGGCTGAATCAAGCTGCCTTGTGCTTGCCTCTGCAGCCCCCTGCTTGCCTCTGTGTTTGTTCAGCTGTGAGTATATTTGGAAAGGCACTGGTGGTGGATGAGCTGCTTTGACACTGCAGAAGGAAGAGTGTGGTAAAGGCAGGGTGCTTTCCAAATGGGCTGATTGATGCCATTCTTCTCTCCTCTTAATAGAAACAATCCTCCATGGCTTTCAGATTGCTTTAACCACACAGGGACAGAACAAAAAATAAACAGAAAAGAGTTCCATTTGGGCTTGGTGTATCTAAATATAGGCAGGGCTTTCTGTGAGGTTGATGAGGCAAAGGTAAATAGCATGTTGTGCATGTCAGAAGGAACATCACTCCTCTACCTTTAGTGTTTCCATCGAGAGCTCTTTTGGTGTGGAAAAGCTGGGATTTCACATCTTCTTTTCCCAAGGGGGAAAGGAGTAAAATAACTTGAGCAAAACAGTGATGCTCTCCACCACAAAGAAATGAACACTTTGCACTGAAAAATATCAGCATGCTGGTAGAAACAAATTCTCATTTTCAGCTCTAAATATCAGTTCAATCTCCTTCACTTCTGGTTGCATCTGGAGGCTCTGAGGCCCAGAAATGAAAGCTGGGAGGGCACTCTCCTGGTTTCAAAACTTGAAGCCATGTCCTGCTGCGTAGGCTTAGAAGGCTTGGCAAGGCAGATTGTGTCTTCAGCTTATTTCTGCTGAGCACCAACCAGCTGGGGAATGATAGGTGAGGTTTTAGTTCTCCTTCCTTGTCCTTTTTGTTTTGATTGCCGTCCACTTACGGTTTTTAAACAGCTACAATGAGATTCAAATATAAAGTCCAAGTGTTTTTAGTATCAGCCAGCTATCTGATATCTTCTTGGCAATCTCAGATCTAGAAAGCAATGAATAAATTGCCATTGTCCAGTGAATAAAGCAGCGTCAGGGTAAGCACAGCACAGATGTGCCCTTGCACCCCACCAACCTGTACTGCCTGCAGAATGCCTTACTCCTGATGCCCTTGCAGGGTCCAGAGTACATGTGGGCTTGGGTTGGTTTTCCTAACACCTCTTTGCAGTTGTGATTATTTGGAGATGCTGCTACGGAGTCGAGGGCTGTTCCCCTGCATGCTGCAGTTGGGCAGTCATTCTAGAATCCATCTTCCCCCTGCTACTATGAGATGGCTTTGATGTAAATTAGCTCAATAAAAATATTTATTAAAACAAGAGTCAACAATCTGCTCCCCCTAGCATGCATTAGAGTGAAAGCACATCTTATCATGTTCCTGAAATGAAAACTCCTGAAATACAAAGATGTATAAAGGAGGAAGGGTAAAGAGGCTGCTCAGTCAGGCAGCCCTAGCTGCTTAGGTGTGTAATTAAAGGAATGACACAATGTTTGTGCCAGTGTCTTTAGCAATAACAATCAAGTGCAGTGTGCTTCCCACCAAGAAAGATTTACTGAAACAAACATCCTCCCAGCCCAGGCTAACACTCAGGCGACAGCAGAGGAGTGCAGGGGGAGAGGCTTTGCCTGGCTCACAGGCACAAGGGCAGCAAGGCAAGGCTGTGGGGCTGCAGCAGCAGCAGGAGGGAGCTTTCTGCGAGGTCTCACCTTGCTTTTGCTGCCTTTGGAGTAGTGCAGTGTAAAAGCTGTGGCACCAGAGGCTCTGCTGTGCCTGCTGAACACGGAGTTGTGAAGCTGGGAGGATGCCTGCTTCGTTCACTGCTTGTGTGTCACTGCCTCCAGCCCACTCTTTGTATCCTCTTTGTAGAATCACAGATTCATTAAGGTTGGAAAAGTTCTCTAAGTTATCAGCTATTATC
The DNA here is from genome assembly GCA_013396835.1 of Psilopogon haemacephalus. Taxonomy (NCBI): domain Eukaryota; kingdom Metazoa; phylum Chordata; class Aves; order Piciformes; family Megalaimidae; genus Psilopogon; species Psilopogon haemacephalus. Next base: position 1,716,575 of record VWZI01003014.1, on the reverse strand, counting down.
AGCTATTTGCTGGTGCTCATTACCTCACACCCTTGTCCCAGGGTGGCCCAAGGTGACTTCCTGGCAGAGCTGGTACAGCTGAATGGGGTTGCCTCAAGGGTGCCCTTCAGTCACAGGTGTAAGTAGAGTCAGTAGTGTCAGCTGGAAGCCCTGAAGACTTGTGTTCCAGGCCACACTAAGCCAAGAGGCAACAGGAGCTGCTGCTGTGGAGCACAGGCTTGCTCCTCTGACGCAGCCACTCAGCCCTGTCCACCTGCTACCGAGGCCTGACCTGTGGTGTTGTGGACATCACAACTGTTCTGAGGTTTTCTGGACAGGATTTTGGTTTACCTTTTCACCTTATTACTGGTATTATCTTAAGGTAGCAGATTTGTAGGAATATTTATGGCTCTGTCATGATGAATTTCCTGGCTGTGGTAGAGCCTCTAACCGCTTAGGAGCCTGGAAAGGAACAGACTCAAAGGATGAGGATGGGAGGCTTACTGCTGTTAAAACACTGTTTTTGAGAACTAAGATTATCATCATTTTTACCTGGGGTAATTGCTCTTAAATTGCTACCTCTTCTCCTTGAAAAATACTAATTTACCCTCATTCCTTATTCCTTATGGTGCCCTCGAGTTTTCACAGGGGTGCTGGAAACATCAGCACAGTGTTTGCTTTAGCTTATGCAAGGAATTCAACACTCTTAGAACTAATCCAGACTTGATCAGATGTCAAGAATCACTTGAAGTATCAGATCAGGGTTAGTAGGGACCTTGGTGTGAAAAGCCGAAAGGTCCTCACCCTCTGCTCGCTGATCTCTGGTGGGAAAGAGGACTCCAGACAGCTACTGGGTGACAAGATACAAGTGTGCAAACCCAGGTTGTGAAGGACAAAGTGAGCACTGCTCCAGTGACTAGCAACAAAACAAGGCATTTCTCTACAGGGACAGGGCTGCTTGTGCATCAGGAATTAAGACCCAGCAAATCAGCTGCTGCCGCTTTGACCTTCAGAGACACTCCTCCTAGCAGCAAAGGTGTCCCAAAATACCTGCAAGTGCCTATCACACTTTCAGACCCTTGGTGCCACATCTCGATGGCAGGTTCCATTCCTCCTGTTGCTAGGTCCCTTGCTGTGGGAGTGGGCTTGAGGTGTGATGCTGGTCTCCAGGCACCAGTCAGGGGAGAAAGGCTTTCAAGCTGGCTATGTCTGCATCCAGCTCCTGGAGATGAGCAGTACGGAGGTCTGTGTCAATTTAATCACAAATGGCAGGGGTTGGAAGGGGCCTCTGGAACGATCCAGTCCAACCCTTGTGCTACAGCAGGATCACCCAGAGCAGATTGCCCAGGATTGCAACGTCCAGGCACAGTTTGAAATCTCTGGAGAAGGACAGCTCACACCACTCTGGGCAGCCTGTTCCAGTGCTTCAGCACCCTCCAAGCACAGAAGTCTTCTCTCAAGTGCCAGTGAAAATGCTGACCCCACTGGGACAGTGGTGTGGACTCAGAGTGTCACTGCAGTCAGACAGTGCCAGCCCACCCTGTGTGGCGGTGGCCTGGGAGCCCTTGGCTGCCCAGACTGCATCCACTCAAGTTGTGACTCCTCCTGAGCTGTGGGAAAGTTAAATGACTTTTGGGGCACTTAAGGGGACTGTGGAAAAACGTTGGAGGGCTGTCAGCACTTGCATGATTTAGGCAAAATCCTCTCAGCAGAGCGAGCGTTCACAGTCTGGGGGGAAATCTCGCCTGGAGCTGTGTGCAAGCCAACTAACTTAGGCTGAAAGGACCAAATTAACCTTGGATAAGAGGTTTTTGTGCATGGCTGGATAGTGGATTAAAGGAGATGTCGGAGTGAAAGCCCAGGCTAAGTGAGGGGAAGGAGCAGCCCTGGCTGTGCACCTGCTCAGCTCAGCCCTGCTTCCTCCTCACCCTGCACAGCCTGGGGGCTGGAGGGGGGCAGGTGGCCTCAGAGCCACTGGGCTGCAATGTCATCTCCCCTCCTCACACACCTTCCAGGGATGTTGGTGAAGCTCAACACAAAGCTGAGCTCATGGTTTAAAATTTATTTTCTGAGTGCTAGTAGCTGCTTTCTCTTTGTTGTTGTTGTTTTATTTAAGGCCCATTCAACAGGCAAATAGGGAACCTCCTGCCACATCCTGGCATGTGGCCACCTCGGTTGTGGCTCTCCAGGTGCTTGCTGCAAGCCCAAATGCCCACTTGCATTCTCTCGAGCCCTTCAAACCCTGCTTGGACGTGCTCCTGTGCCACCTGAGCTGTGTGAAGCTGCTTTAGCAGGGAGGGTGTGCAAGGTGATCTCCAGAGGTCCCTTCTGATCCTCAGCACTCTTGGATTCTGTGGGAGCAGAGATCAAGCCAAGGAAAAAGAGTGGTACCACATCTGAGAGGCATGTTCCTGCATCCAAGAGACCTTCAAGCTCACTGAGTCCAGGACAGGGAGGCTGAAGATGGCTTCTGGCACCTGGAAGGGTCTGCAGGGCTGGCAGCAGCTGCTGCACGCTGGCTCCACGCTGATGTGGTGCCAGTGACTGCCTGACAGGTTGAGATAAGACCATTCCCTGTCGAGATGCTCCCAGGCTACCGAGAAGGTGAAGTCAAAGGCTGCCTAGAAGCACTGCCCAGTGCCCTTAGTGTCTTGGGAAATGCCACATGCATGGAAAGGGCAGCAGGCAGCATGCAGTGTGCATATGCAGAGCAGGACAACTAAATCAGTAGGTCTTTAAGGCTCAAAATAACCTTGAGGCTGCCTTAGCCTATTTCTTTCCTTTTGTGTACCTGTGAAAAAGGAGAAGCTGAGTTACTGTTGTACTGTGCACCCTCCTGCAGTGCCAGAATGGTCTCCTTGCAGTCAAAGCCCTGCAGTACCAAACTCAAGTGACTTTTAAGTTGAAATTTGGGTCCAGCCTGCTGTGTAATGAGCAAAGATCAGGGAATCACAAAGACACTTGTGACCACTTTTTGATTCTGTGAGTTTGGCTGGAGACTTGATGGGTTAGACCAGGATCTCCAGTCTGTTCTCATTATTGCCCTAAAAATGTTTCCCTGTGACTCTGCAGATAGCAAATGTGATATAATATCCACCCCATCACACTGCAGCTTGGAGTTAGCCTTGTAGGCACACTTGTCATCTGCCAGGCTAGAGAACTAAAGGAGGGCCAAGATTATTTAGAGCTATTCCAGCTCACATATCAAGCAGCAACCTGAAATGAATATAAAAATAAATGTATTTACGTTCTTTACCCAGCAGCTGGAGTTAATAATAAGTGAGGTTTGGAGTTAATTATAACTGAAGCTTGGACTATTCATTTTTTAGGTTTAGAGCAAACTCCCTGAGGTTTCTGTGACCAGGATTTTATAGCCAGATAAAAGAAAATTCACCACCACTGGAAACAGTTAGAGAAGCAAAATAATCACCTTGCAGGAACATATCCAGGTAAATCCAAAAGGTAGGATTAGGTTAGTCATGGGGGATCTCCTCTCTCCTAATTCCTCTATGTTGCAGGTAGTAGGAATCACTGGGAAGAGTTTGACTGTTGGTAGGGAGAGGGCAAATACAAATTAATTGTTGCAGTGCCTTTGTTTTCCAATGGCTGTCTACAGTTACAACTAGCACCAAGCAGACGCAGCAAATGGCTAATTCCTGCCAGAGGAAATTTGCCTAGCCTGGACCTGCTCTGGCTAAGGAAACCATTTTCCTGGTTGTGCTTCTCTTTCCTATTCCTTTCACGGGAACAGAGCACAGAAGTGACAGAGTCTTTGTGTGGAGCCTCAAGGACACTCCTGACAGGTAGTGCAGCCTGCTGGCAGCTTGCTTGCCTGGCATCAGGTGTGCCCCACTGGGCCTTGAGACGCTTTGTGCTGGAGGAAGCAAACACCTCTCTCTCTTCCCTCCACGTGCTTGCAGAACAGCAGCCTGAGAGGAGATCTTCTCAATGCTGATCAATAGCCAAAGGGTGGAGGCCAGGAGGGTTCAGCTGTGACCGATGATAGGACAAGGGGCAACAAGCACAAATTAGAACACAGGAGGCTTCACTTGGACTTACAGAAAAAACTTTTTCCAGTGAGGGTGCCCAGAGCGGTTGTGGCATCTCCCTCTCTGGAGACTCCAAAACCCACCTGGATTTTGCAGTCCCTTGCAGCCTGATCTGTGTGACCCTGCATTAGCAGGGGGATTGGTCTAGATGATCTCCAGAGGTCCCTTTCAAACTTCACCATGCTGGGATTCTGTGTAGGCAGCTACCTAAAGGAAAGGGTAGAAGAGGCAAATGTGGAAAGCTTTACCTTGAACTGCACTAAACATTAGTTCCTGGAGACTTTCTCAGTGGAGTCAAAAGACCTTATGTCTAGCAGGTAGTTGTAGTCTGCCAAGGTTTGCTGATGGAGAAGCAAACAAAAGCATCATTCATAAAAGATGTGCACAGTACATGCTCTGCAATCAGCTGGCAGCACAGGCAAAGCCAGCTGAGCAGAGCTGGGCAGTCACCCCCACACCTATTTGTTATTTATTGCCTTTGCTGAAGCTGGGCTGGGCAGCTCAATGCACCCCGGCTTGGCCCTTTAGAGTGGGTGCCTGCCAGGTGGCTTGTCTCAGGTGAGAGCACTTAGGCTACTCAGGGAGGGGATATGAGGCGGGGTGAGCCGGCAGGGCAGGGCAGGGCAGGGCAGTGCCTGCCGTGTGGCTCCCGGGCAGTGACACAGGGCCCGGGGGTCCTACAAGGCATGAAGCTTGTTGCAGCTGTGTTCATCTTGCTCGCCTGCAGACATCCCCGAGGGTAAGTCCCCTGAAGCCAGCCTTGCTAACTGTAATGCTGCCAGGAGGCAAGCAACCTCCAGCAGCAACAGCACTTTCCTTGCCTGCTGATTGCCTCTAGTTAGCTGTCTGTTGGCTGGAGGCCCACGCTGCTTTCTTTGCTGGAAATGATGATAATTTCTTTTGTTTTGCTGTTTGTCTTGCAAGTGGCACGATGTGAGCCTGCTCTGAGGAATGCATATAGCTGCAGTTAGCTTGGGAATAGGTAAGGTCTGGAGTAACAAAGCCTGGGCTCTGTGCTACCCACAGCAGCATGGCTTCTGTTGCAGAGCAGTCTCACGCCTGCCCGAGGAAGTGCAGGCAGCTGCAGTTCACATCTGTCTGGAAAGCAGCACCTAGGCATACCCAGATGTATGCTGGCAAATCTTTTAAGCACAGATAAAGCCTCTGAGAAATAAAAGGGCACAAATCTCATGCTGACTGCAGCTAGAGAAATTCAATCTTGATCTTCACCTAGCCAGGGATTTGGGGCTGTTCTCTTGCTCAGAGATCAGAGTTTGATGCTGAGAGGTGGATTTAAGTGGTGTATTTAGAGTGGAATTTGGTTTACTTTTCATGTGTTGGTAAAACTGTACCTCTAAAGGAGGGAAGAAATACTGTTTCCCTCAGCTGGCCTTTGCTCTGCATGGCTTTTTGTCAGAACAAGATGGGCTTGAGTTGGATTTCTGGGTCGCAGACAGAGTAAAGTTTGGTTTATTCAACGTTTTTTCCTGAGTTAGTTTGCTTAAACATCACTGCCAGACTAGCAGCAGTATTGTAGGGGAAGACTTGACCCATGGAGTCCGAAAGAGCCTCCTAGAGGTCTTGCCAGGAAAGTTTATGTCCTATCAACTGCTGTTTGCAGCAAAGCCCAACGCTGCTGAGGGTCAGTGGCACAGTGACAGTTCTGCTCCATGCCGACTGGCCCCAACAGCCTGACCTCAGCACCGACCAGCAGGAATTTCTGCCACACTTTGTTTCTTGCCTGAACTTTGGTGTCCTCTTTGTGCTTAAGTTTTCAAGTCTGTTTTTGTGAGTGAGCTGTGAAGCAGGAGCCATAGGCTGTGAAGGAGATCCTGCAAGTATTCCAGCCATGAATCACTGCCATTTTCTTGCCGGGCTTCATTTGTTTTGTGCAGCTTCAACTGTGTTGTTGTTCCTGGTGAAGTAAATGATGATGCTGAGCAGCATCTTCTCAATTTTGTCTGCTTCTAAATGAATTTGAGTTTGATTTCTCAGCATAATGCAGGCCCTACATCTAGTTTGCTTATGATTTATATTCTTTTCAAAGATGTAAGCTTTCGTGAAGCCTACTGGCTAATAATTAATTAAGCTCATTTTAAGTCATTCATCTATTGTTCTGCCTGATCTTTCCAGAACACATTTAGGATGTCTGATGTAATGTTTATTCTCAGCCCTTCTAATGCAAGGCTTCTCTCTATCTGCCTGCCTTTATCTTCCATTTGCACCACCTGCAAATGCTTGTCTATAGAAGCCTAATGGTTTACAGTAACCCTTTAAAAATGAGATACTTGAGGTGAATCCATTTAAGATGATTTTCTGGGGTGAAAGTCCAGTGTTCCAGCCCAGCACCACAGCACACCCTCTGCACAGAAAGCCAAGTGCACTAAATGCATCAGTGTTGCTCTAACCTAAAGCCATTTGCTGTGGTGGTGACCCTGGGCTGCAGTACATGGCAATCACCTGTAATTCTTCTCTGCTCTTCACCCCTTGATGTGTTCATCTCATAACTCTTTAGTAGAGACTCCTTTGAGCTGGCTTCAGCAGCACCAGGGGGAATTCTGACCTCAGAGCAGAGTAGGTGACCCATTTTTGTTTAGGGCAATGGGCCTTTGGTTAAAGGGTCATCATTCTTTGCAAGCCTCTTGCACGGGGAGGGGACAGGGATGGATGTGTTTTTCACTTTGTGTGAGGGAGGCAGGATGTTGCTGTTCTTCATTCTGTTTTAATTGCTCATTAAGTGAGTATCAAATTCATCCAAAGTCTTGTGCTTAGAAAACCAGTAAAAAAAGGAGACCTCAGAAGAGTATCCTACCATGATTTCTGTCACTCTATCCCACCTTGGTGCTATCTTTTCTGAGCTGAAATCATCAGAAGCAGCAGCTTGGCATAGTAAAGTGGCACCATGCTCCATGGCACAGCTCTTGGTAGAGAGGCTACACTGTGGTCTGGCCACTTTGCTGCAGTGTCTCTAGTTGAGTTTGAGTAGTCACACATGCTCTGAAGGGCTTCTTTTTTTGCCTTCAGGGTGGAACTGGGAGCTGTAACTCCAGCTCAGGGTGGGGTGGGCTACTCCATAGAGCAATCTTCCAGGTTTTGCAGCTGCTGAGTACAACATTGATACCTGCTGCCCTCCAGCTCACTCACAGAGCAAGGTAATAGCAATATTTGTAATATGCAGTTTGTTACCTTCCCTTTCTGGTCCCTCTCTTATTCCCTTTCCTTTTTTGCCTCTGTAACGGGTAACAAATGCCATGTGAAGGCTGTTTAACACCAGATGTCTGCTGGTTGGAGAGATGAGTGTTGGCCTCAATATTTTAAACAAACCCATAAAGTAGCCTGAATAAATTAGTTTAGGAGCTGAGTTTATGAAATTAAGAATATTGCAGAAGAATATTTAAAAAAAAAAAAAAAGAAAAAGAAGAATCCCTTCAAAGTAATCATGAAGCAAAGGCCATATTCATTCTTCTGGAGAAGAGAAGGCTCTGGGGACACCTCAGAGCAACTTCCCAGTACCTGAAAGGAGGAACTGGGGAGGGCCTTTTGACAAGGGCTTGTAGTGATAGGCTGAGGGGTGGTGGCTTTGAGCTGGAAGAGGGGAAATTGAGACTGGAGATTAGGAAGAAATTCTTCAGAATGAGGGTGGTGAAGCACTGGAAGTGGTTGTCCATGGAGGTTGTGGGTGTCCCCTCCCTGGAGGTGCTCGAGGCCAGGCTGGGACAGACCTTGAGCAACCTGGGCTGGTGGGGGGTGTTGTGCCCGTTGTGGTGGAGGTCAGAACTAGATGATGTTTAAGGTCTCTTCCAACCCAAACCAGTCTATGGTTCTGTGACTCTACCCAGGGAGTGTGGCCACTGCAGGCACAAGGTGACAAAGCTGCCTGCAGCTCAGAGGGACTCCACATAGCAGCAGCACAGAATGCTCTGCCAAAATGTGGAGAGTGTCAACCTGAAAGTAAATGTGAGAGGTAGGATTTGCAAGCTGTACACACAAATCACCCTTCCCAGAAAGTCTGTTGAAAGAGCTGGAGGAAAAGGCTCACAGAACAGGAGATGGACATCAGCTGAAGAGATGTTTGAGGGGGAGCTGCAGTTAAACAGTAACAAGGGTACGAATGCTGCTCCCTGAGCTAGGAGAATGCCAGTTTGCTCTCTTGTCCAGGGCTACAGTCCTGAAGCCAGAGGGATGCCTTTGGAGTACCTCAGAGGAGGCTGCTTCTGCTGGACTGTGTCAGTGTTGGCAGTGCTCTCCTGCTTCTATGCAGTGCTGAGTGCAGTATCCAGCTGCAGTTTGAGATTGTTTTATGGCAAGGCACCACCAAAGCAAATGACTTAGAATCAGAGCCTCAGCGAGGCTGGGGCAGATCTAAGATGATCAAGCCCAACTGTCACAGGGACACCACCATGCCCAAAGTGCCGTGTCCATTTTGAACACCTCCAGGGTACTCTGCACACTCCACCTCCCTGGGCAGCCTGTTCAGTGCTTGAGCACTCCTTCACTGGAAATATTTCCTCTAATAGCCAACCTAAGCATCCCCTGGTGCAACCTGAGCCCATTTCCTCTCATCCTATAGCTTGTTACCAGGGAGGAGAGATCAACACTCACCTGGCTTCAGCCTCCTCTCAGGTACTTGGGAGAGAGAAATCCTCCTCTCTGCTTACCTTTCTCCAGAAGAACAAGCCCAGTTCCCTCAGCTGCTCCTTGCCACACCTCCAGTGCCTTCACCAACTCCATTGCCCTTCTCTGGATGTGCTCCAGCACTCCATGTCTTTCCGGCAGTGAGTGCCCTAAAACTGAACCCAGTATTTGAGATGTGACCTGACCAGTGCTGATTTTGTGATTCTTGATGTCAGTGCTCCTGTACCAGAGAGAGACACAGCAGTTCATGTGTCACTATCATGCAGAGTGGTGGCCAAACGCTTCAGGGAGACCAAACTCACACAGTTAACTGTTTCTATTCTGCAGTGCCCCAGCCAGTAGCTTCCTGTAGCTAGAGTTGGGCTAATAGGAACCAGATCTCTTATGCAATAAAGCAGAGCAATGACTCAAGTTGCTCTGCCTGACTTGGGCAGTGAAACTAACTGGAAGAAGTCCACCTTCTCCCTTTTGTCTCCAGTATTAAATACTTCAGTGAAAATACCCTGGGAATGTTGATGAAGACACAAGAAGTGGGAAGTAGGAGGCCAACTTTTTTTTTTTCTTTTTTTCTTTTTTTTTTCCCCCCCAGTTTTAAGCTTTGGTTTTCCTCTCTTTTGAAAAGAAGTTCTTTTGTGGCTACAAAAGAAATTGAGAGAGAAATCATTAGCAGAGTTTTCCACCTAGCTCAAATGTCATTCTTCAAGCAGCTCTATGCTTTTCAGCTTTCTTCTGAGGGTGCTTTTAGACTGGGCAATTTGTGAATTCTCATAGCTCTTGCCGTGTGTGATAGCAGCTGCCTGTGTTCATCCAACAGATCCATTTCCCCCTTTAATCAGGATTGATGCACAAGTTGCACCCTGGTGCTGCACCAACCTCCAGCTATCTCTGAACTTTTGGCAGCTGACAGTCAATGCAACTCTTGTTCCAGTGTTCACTCTCAGTGCAAAGAACCTCTTCCTAATGTGTGACCTAAACCAGCCCTGCTCTAGTTTATAAACACTGCTCCTTGGCCTGTTGCTGCAAGCCCTTCTAGCTTTCTTGTGGTGCCCCTTCAGCTACTGGAAGGCTGCTAAAAGGATTCCCTGAAGCCCTCTTTTCTCCAGGCTGATCGACTCCTGTCTTGCCTTTGTAGGAGAGGTGCTCCAGCCCTTCAACCATTTTTGTGGCCATGTTGATAAGCTGATTGTAAGTGCACCATGAGGGAGCTGAAGCCTCATCATTACAAGAGGAAAGAGGTAGTGAATGGGTAGCTGCTAATGGTTAACCCCTCCTGGTAGGCATGGTCTGGATCCTGACCCCAGGTGCTCCTGGTGGGCATGGTCCCTGCATGTGCACAGGTTAGCCCAGTGCCACTTCCTGTCTGTGACACTATAAATGCAGGCAAACTTCCACTTTGCTCTCTCTCTGCCCCACTGCTGCAACTGCTGCAGCTTGCCCATGTGCTGAGCAGCTACAATCCATTGTCACCCATTTGCTTCTCTATCTGTATCTGTTTTCTTTCCCTTATACCTCTGTAAAGTCCCTTATCCTAAAGTACCTTTTATTTATTGTTAAAGGTTAGGGTTATTTTAACTTCCAAACTAGAAGGTGCTAGACTGCTTTCTGTGGGTGTTTTATCCCTTTCCACTCCTTCTACCCAATTCTTTTCAAGAATGGGGAGAGGGGAGGCAGCCTGTATTTAAACTTGTTCTGTGGGAAGCTCTCAACTGGAACATTTGCTCACACCTGGCACCCCAGATTTTTTAAAAGACTTCTTCCCTAGACTTGTAACAGCCTCTTGGCTTTAGTGTTCCGTAGGAAGTCTCACCTAATTCTGCTGCTGAGAGCAGAAAGGTGTGGGATGGTGCACGCTGGCACTCAGGGAGGAGAGAGGCAGCAGACGCAGTAGCCTCTGCCCCCCGATGCTGACTCTGCCTTCAGAAGAAGAGTGACTAACAGCAATTATTGTACATTGTGCTAATTTGTCCCGTATAAAGCAGAGGTCAGACGTGACTCAGGAAGGCAAAGATTTGGGCATAATAATTTAGTATGATGGCTGAGTGCTGGAATGAGGTATTCAATCACAGAGGAATAGCTGGCACACCTCATTGACTGTGAAAACGCTCCCCGTGTGCCTTCTGGAGTGTGCCACATATTGCACAGCATAGCTTATCCTGGAAATATTAATGGTGAGTAATTGGAGATCAGCAGTTGCCTTCTCTTCAGAGCAACTCGGATGTGATGGTTACGTTTCTGCCTTGTTGGACTTGCTCTTCTGGGGACGTTTAGTCGATCCTGGCTTGCTAGATTAGGAACCTCCTGAACAAATCCAGTTCGCTCTGTTCACTTCGCTATACCCTCGCAGAAGCCATTAATTGCTCAATGAGCCCAGTGGACAATTACTGATTTCTGTGGATAATACATCAAACTGGTTACGTGGGAAGCTTCCCAGTGGAGCGTGGTACAAAGTCTGAAGGGTTAGACTTCAGATAGATAGATGCAGGAGCCAGGTCTTCTGATTTCCATAGCCAGCCCTAGCACTGACCTGAAGTAACTGTAAGAGTTACGACCTAGTAGAGGGCTGCAGGATGTGGTCCCCCAGCATTGGCTACCTTAGGACCTATCTACTGCATGAGTTGCCAACAGTTTTGGGGACACAAGTGGTCTATGCTGGACTTCATGGAGGTTTCTGAGTACAGCCTTGTACTCAGAGCTAAGGATCTTTTGGTTACAAGAAGTTGAAACGTAGTAGAATTGCTGAGAAGCAACTTCCTTTCGTGTGTGATGCTCCTGTGGCCCAGGCTCTGTGACACAGTGGAAGACCCTAACTGCCAACAGCAGTGCCACCAGGTCTGCACTGCTTCCCCAGGGGTGAGCTCAAGGCAGCAGTTTGGGTGCTGTAGGCAGTGCAAGAGCCTGTCACAGAATGGGATTAGCAAGGCAGTGCCTCCAATGCAGTGCCAGACTGCTCCCTTTCTTCCTCTTCAGTACCATGAATCTGAGGCCAGGGGGTGCTGGCTTGGGCAGCTCTGGAAGAGAGCAGCATTCCTGCCCAAGTGACCACCGAGGCTGCTCTCACAGAGAAAGGCTCTAGGGGCTTTGGCTTTCTCAGGTGGAAGAGGGAGCTGCAAGCAGAGCTGAAGCTTCCCAACTTCAGTGGTCAGTGTGCTGGAGACAGCCAGAGGAGCCAGGCCACTTTGCTTTGCTGTCAGAGCCACTGTGGGAGTGCTTTTGTGCCAGAGCAAACCCATCAGGGATGTGGAGTGGGGAATGAGCAAGCTCGGCTGGCTGCTGGGGCTTGGAGCAGAGGGAGGGACTGTGGCAAGAGCAGCATGCTCAGAGCTGCCGAGGTGCTCCGAGCACATTTAAGCCAAAAAAGAGCCAGTTTGGTAGTACAGAGCATTAGACAGCAGCTGTGTGACAGTGTTTAGGACCCTGCTTTTCAGTCATTCTTGTAGTACTCAAGCCCCTGCCTGCATTCAGCTCTTGATCTGGGTTACTTGGTTTTGCCATCTGTTGGAGTGGAATAATAATTCCTTTATATATAGACTTTGTATGAAGGGATCTATACAATTTAAGTTGCAGTCTTCCAACTTGATTTAATTAATTCAGGAGGAATGGTAGGCTCACAAAGTATCATCTTTCTGATGCTCAGTTAGCAGAGGCTAACAAACAAAGCAGGTACAAATGGCTTACCCTTCTTTTTAGCAGCTGAGACTTCACATATACATTTGCCTGATTCCTTTTCTTAGCTGGTTTCTGCTTTGGTCAGTGTTGTCAGAAGCAGCACTGCTTTCCTCTGGAATGTTCCACTACACACCTGATGATCCCACCAAAATACGTAGATGAAAGTTAGGCTAAGGCCAGGGTGAAGAATAAAACACAATATCAAACCAAATCCATTCCTTTGGAGACGAAGTAGTAATTTGTTTCTTCCAATAACTGAATTGTAGGATCTTTTTGGTTGGAAAAGAGCTCTTCAGATCATTGAGTCCAACCACTGACCCCACACCACTGTGGCCATTAAACCAAAGTCACCAAATTAGGAACCAGTGGAACATTTGTTAGCACTTCTAAGCAGAGTGGCACAGGCTGATCCTGCAGAGCTTTGCCTGTGGAGATGGCTTTACCCACAAGTGATCCTGCTTAGGTCAGACAGAGCCAGGGGATTCATCATCTCACCCTAGTGCATGTTTAGCAGGAGCATCTTTCAGCTGCTGTGTTGAATGTGTGTGGTGCTTTGTTGAAAGAACCAAAATATGTGCACATGCATATCTGAAAGGAGATGAGGGAAAGCAGGCAGGCTGCAAGCAGAGTCCCTGCCTGCCCTTCAGTTTACTCAAACGATGTTAGTGTAATACATGTCAAACCAAAAAGCCAGCCCAACTCCTCTTGCAGTTGGCTATTTTCCTAATGAGACTCAGTTTGTCCTCCTCTGCTTTTGATTCTGACAACCTGAAAAACAGATCTGCAAAATGAGAATATTTTCTCTCTGAGATGAATATTGTGTATTAGAGGATAAATGTGCCTCCGGTGCAGAAGGTGTGATAAGTGGGACTACTGATAACTTCTTTGCTTGGCTGCAGTCCCACCAAGTGAGTCACACTCAGTCAAGATTTTGCCCTTGCTGCATGCCTGGGGTCAGTATCCTGGAGACTCGTTGGTTACTAATGGTTACTGGGCCAGAGAAATGAAGTCAGGCAGAAGAAAGCATCCACACGAGGTGTGCTCTTCTAAGCCCTGCTGGGAGGGTGAAAGCTGAAGGCATGCTCCCCTCCCAAAACACCCTGCAGTCACAGAGGAGTTAAGGTGGGAAAGAGCTGCAAGAGCCTTGAGCCCAACTGCCAGCCCCATGTGCCCATGCCCACTACACCACACCTGAAAGTGCCACACTGGGATCTTGTGGTTCTGTGGCTCTTCACAACTCTCTCCCCTCACAGTCTGCTCTCCTGTCTGCCTGGAACTCAGAGCACAATGTGGTTCCATGTCGCTCTTGTAGGATCTGATACCTGAGAGTTTTCTTCATGGCAGCTTCAGCAGCTGGGCAGAGTGACTGACACAGGAACCTGCCCTTGGTGCAGTTCCCTTATGGACCACTGCTCAGTGCCCCCCAGCAGCAGCCACTTTGCACCCAAGTGTAGCTAAGGTGTCACAGAATGGTGACTGTTGGGAGGGCCTCTGCAGATCATCGAATGCAACCTCCCTGCTCGAACAGGGACACCTAGAGCAGGTTGCACAGCAACCTGTACAGGTGGGGTCTGAAAGGCTGCAGAGAAAGAGACCCTGCAGCCTCCCTGGGCAGCCTGCTGCAGTGCTCCAGCGCCCTCAAGGTGAAGAGATCTTCACTGAGGGGCGTCTGTGTGAGGGGATGGAGTGGAGAGCAAGGAGGCTGTTACTGTCCCTAAGGAAGTGGCCACGGTGCCAAGGGCACGTGGGCCAGGTCACCGTATCTCGAGTGCTGCTGTGGTCTTTCTCTTTGAACAGAACATATATTTTTCTATCTAGGGCACTGAAATGAGTAATTCCTCTTACCCAAAGAAAGTTCTGTGGGAGCAGAATAGTCCTTGGGACCGGAATTGTGCTGCCAGCTTGGCTCTCCCTGCTGCACAGCTCTGCAGCTAATCGGGGCACACAGAAAGGGTTTGCAGCTGCTCTGTGCTCTCCCTGGGGAGGGACTTCATGGAGTGCCTGTGTGGATGTGTGCAGCAGCACCTCTTTCAAGCAATGCCTGCCAGGGCCAGGGAGACTTATTGGTGGGTCTGGCTCGTGGATGGCTTTTTGTTTGGTTTATTTGAGGGTTTTGTTTGTGTGTTTTGGTGGTTTCTTTCTTTGTATCCCAGAGGAAACAGCTGGGGGAAAGATTTTGGAGAAAGAGAGTTTATTTGAGCTGTTTGCTGTGTTTAAGTTAATTTGTCCCATGTTTAGAATATGTGGGTGCCTTAGGAATGCAGATGTGCATGAGAACCATCAAAAAATAACCAAATATGCCAACAATACCACCCAAAATGCCCTGATGTTGTTGGAGAAAATAAATCAGTGTGGGTATTTTCAGCATAATGAACCAACACTTGGGAACATATTCCTAAGAGGAGCTCATGCAGCCCTGGCCACGATCGACTTTGTTACTGAAGTCAATGAAAACACATTTGTAAGGAAGGATTATTCACACATCAGTGGTCTTCAGTGCTGGAACTTGTGCCAGCAGCCCATGGAACCAGACTAAAGCTCCACATAGTTGTGTTAAAGGTTGGGTTTGTGTCTCCCAAGGATTGGGGTGGAAACTTATTGATGTCTGATGATGTTCACCTAAAACCACGGGGGTTTTTAACAGGCAAAAGATCTTAAGTAGGATCTCCATCTAACTTAAGCCCCCCACAGTTCTTTAAAGTGAGATCTCCATCTTTAATGTGGTTTTCATTTGCTAAATGACTTCTTCCCCCCCCTTGCCATGTTTGAGCTCAAAGCTTCAGAGTTTGGCAGGAATCACTCATTTTTCACATGCTTAACAGACAGGAGGAGCAGACAGGCAGAATTAGGTCCTCTATTCCTTTAGTAATGTTAAATACTTAGTCCAATTGTTTTTAATGGGAAACAGATTTGCTCAATTTTACTGTAAGTTGGGTTCATCAGGTCCAACCACTGAGCCAACACCACCATGCCCACTAAACCATGTCCCTGAGTGCCACATCCACACATTTCTTCAATATCTCCAGGGATGGGGACTCCAGCACATCCTTGGGCAACCTGATCCAATGCTGGACCACTCTTGCAAGAAAGAATTTTTTTTCCTAATATCCAAACTAAACCTTCCCTGGTGCAACTTGAGGCCACTTCCTTGGTCTTATCTAAGCCAATGCTGGAAAGATGCATTTTGAAAGACTTAATATATAAAAAGCTTTTCTTAATTTTTTTTTTTTTTAATTTTTCTGTTCAGAGCCTAGTCTGAGAAGAGGGAGAGAGCAGAAATGTATCATCTCGGAAAATTAGATAGAAGAGCAGCATATAGATGTCCTAATCTGTGGACATGCTCTTTCCACACAAGCTCTGGGGATATCCATGGAGGCCACCACCCCAGTGTTGACTGCACTAGAAAGGAGCTGATGAGGGAAAATGTGGTCCAGCAGAGAACTTCTCCCTGCAGGCCTTGGTGTGTAAGGAGAGCAGGATGACTTCAGTAGGTCTCAGCAAATGATTTGGCCAGAGTATAGAGGCAGAGAAAACCCTGACCTACTCTGCTGTGAGCCTGCAAAGGGCTTGTCAGAAAAGAAGGCAGGCTGCCAAAACTGCTCTGCTTGTCTGAAGCAGTGTGGACCACAGCCCTGGGCTGACGAGTCACATGGAGCTGCTCTCATACACCCTTCTAACCTGCACATCCTGAACTGGGTGCCCCAGTACCTTGTGCCTGAGACTTCAGCACCTGCAGTGGTTGTTGATGGGCAAGGAGGAGGCAATGCTGCTCACATGCCTTCCCTTGCTCTTGCCAAAGCACTCCTGGGGCTGCTTTGCTGAGTCTTTGGCCTCTGTCACTGCCTGCTTTTGCTGGTGGCATTGCTCTTGGGTTTTGTTTGTTTCTGAAGTGAACAAGGCTCAGAGGAGCTGGGACAGGATCTCTGTCTTGTCTTTTTTTTTTTTTTTTTTTTTTTTNTTTTAATTTTTTGAGCCCAGTGGCAGATTTCAGCCAAATGTGGCAGAGGGATAAAACTCTCCCAGATAATTAAGTATCAAATGTCCAGAAAACAGGCAAATGTGTAGAGGAAACAGATGCTGGAAGTGCCCTTAGTGTGGGAAACGCTGTAGAGTGGTATCTCACATCATTAGATGCTAGCACAGGCACATGGGAAAAGGGCCCCTGCAAACCCCCCAAACACAGAGCTAGCACTCAGCTGGGTTTGTGCTTCATGCGTGCCAGAGCCAACCACTTAGAAGACAAAGCCCCACAGAAAGCAGGATTAATTCCTTCTGTGCCCATATAGCTCTTGGTTTTCAGCTGGGAGCCCCCTCCAAGTGTTCTTTGGATTCAACTATTTCTATTTTGAAGACAGAGATTCATCTACCCACAGCCAGGTATGCTGAGGTGCACCCCAGTGAAGCAGAAGAGATGCCAGTTCCCTTATTTGCCTTCCAGCCACTTTACCTGCAGTAAGATCTGATGCCAAGTTAAAATGGGCAGAGCTGAGGCTACATTGAGGTGCCCCAACAAAACTGTGTCTGTCAGCAGGGTGACACAACTTGAGGTGCTGGGGCAGGCTGCCCAGAGAGGTTGTAGAGTCTCTGGAGGGATTCCAAGCCCACGTGGATGTTGTGATTTTTGGCAACCTGCTGTGGGTGACCCTGCTTTAGCAGAGGGGATGGACTAGATGGTCTCTGGAGGTCCTTCCAACTCCTACCATTCCATGATTCTGTGTGAGCAGAGCTGTATGAGCTTACAGTGCAAAGGATTGAAAAACAGAGCCTGCAGCCCTGGTGAGAGTTTAGGAGAATCAGCTCACACTATGGTCTAGTGATGCCCTAACCCCAAGCCAAGGTGACTGAAGCCAACAAGATCAAGAGCTCCACATGTTTGAAGCTAAATATTTGACTGTTGTGACGTCTCTCACTCAGTGTTATTCCAGGATAAATGGGGACAAATGAGGTGGGCAGCTCCTTCTGTGGCCAGGCACTCCAGCTCTCTGTGACTGCATCCAGGGCACAGCTGGGGAGCAGCAGCAGCAGCAGATGGTCCTGGTCAGTTTGAGGAATATAGCAAAGTCCAGCTTCAGACAAATTACCTGAATCTGCCAGAGCAGATCACACTGGAATGCATCCAGATGATTCTTGGATATCTCCAGTAGACAGAGACCCCACAACCCCCCTGGGCAGCCTGTTCCAGTACCTGAACATTTAGCAGATGCCAGAAAGGTCATCTGCAAGCCCAGTCCTGGGGTTCTGAAGTTGATCACCCTTGCTTTTAGTTTTCTGCTGTACAGTAAGCTCGTGATGGGTTCCATGGGACTTTAGCCACAGTCCAGAGGAGTGGAGGTTAGAAAATAGACACCTCTTGGCTTTCTAGCCCATAATTTGGGGAGTGGTTTGTATCTGCGGCTCAGCCTGAAGCTCAGCAGAGGGAGCAGAGGCAGAGTTCTATATTTCAGCTCCTTTTAAAGGTACCTTTTAGAATAAAAGCCTTCTCTGGATAGCAGAACTCATTGCCAAGCAGAAGCTCAGCTGCCTTTCTAGTCCCAACCAGCCATTAATTGTTCCTGTCTTTCTGCCACCATCAGAAGGGAGTAGTCTTCTTCTCTAGGTCTCTGCTGTAACTCAGAGCCTGTTCTGCACTCTGGGTGATTTCAGGTTACCTGCCCTGGGTGGCAGGACATGGAGACTGGCTATGAGTAAAGCCCTCCAGCATTACAGCACATGTTCAGTACCACCAAACTGGCACAAGCAAGTGGCAAAAGCAGAATCCTGATCATTCCTGCGCGTTCCTGGTGCACAGAGAGAGAGAGAGAGACTGCCCACCCACGCAGGCTGCGTGGTGCCAAGCCTTCTGCAGCCTCAGGCCTTCCCTTCAGCTTCTCTCATCTACACTTGAGCATTCTTCTTGGCTCACACCTTTGGGGGGTCTAATGAGCTGGCTGACCAGAAGCTGTTCTGCCACAATGCACCCACAGGAGGTGGTGAGGGTGCAAAGCTGAGTTCTACCTGCTGGTGAAGGGCTAAGAGCAAAGCTTCTTCCTGCTTTTGAGAGCTTCACAAAACAGTGACTTAGGCTTGATAGGCTTTCACCTGGCTGTACAGTCACACACAGCTCTCCACCTGGACTCTTAGAAGGATGTGGGTTGGAAGAGATCTCTGGAAGCTATAAAATCCAACCCCCCTCCTAGAGTAGGATCACCTATGTCAGGCTGCACAGGAGCACAATGTCCAGATGGGCTTTGAAAGTCTCCAGAGAAGAAGCCTCCAAATCCTCACGACCTCCCCCTTTAGCTATTGATCAGCATTGAGAAGATCCCCTCTGAAGCTGCTCTTCTCCAGGCTAAACAGCCTGCCTCTCCTCAGTCATCTCAGTGTCTTTGTGACCTTCCACTGGACTATCTCCAGTAGTTCCCTGTCCTTGAACCTAGGACCTCTTTCCCCCTGCTCCCTGACTTGCCCACTCTTGCTGGTAGTTGAAGAGCTGCATCTCTTCTGTCTCTCTGTGGGTGCTCCCCAGTCTCCTGAGCAGGGAATGGGTCACTTTCCCTTGAGCTCTGAAACACAGCCAGGGTGACATCATTTAGCTAAAAAGGTGCCAATATGAGACACTCAGGAAATTCAAGATTATTTATCTACTGCCCTTGTTAAAAATAGATAGCTTAAAATATTGTGTTGGAAGCAGACACATCTGAGGCATGGACAGAGAGGGGAGAGGTCTCTGAGGAAGATAATTCACCTACTGCAGACACATTGATTAGGAAAATGCTTTTTACTTTGCCAAAGAGAAAGAGGAAACACAAACCAGTAGGAGTGTGGACATCTTTACGTGGAAATCATTCATCTTACATCATTGACCTGCTGATGTATCATCACGGGCAGGAACCCACGACATAAGAGTCAAATCCCCTAAGTGATAAGAGTAAAGGAATACTGCAGAGGAAGAGCTTGTAAGAGAGTGGGCAGGGACATCTAAACTTGTCATCATGCTATGCAAACCCTCCCCTTTGGGAATTCTTACAGCTGTGGTCACATCACAAATCATTTGGCCCAGAAGTTCAGAATGGGTTCATAAAGTCATAGAACAGTTTGGGTTGGAAGGGGCCTTGAAGATCATCTATCTCCAGCTTGCTCAAGACTCTGTCCAACCTGGCCCTCAACACTTCCAGCTTCCCTGGGGAACCTGTTCAAACATCTCACTGCCCTCAGAGTAAGGAATTTCTTCCTCGTATCCAGGTTGAGCTCTTGAGTTTCAGTGAGGCTTGCTGTAGGAGACATCAACCTTCACCAAGAGTCAGCTTTTTGGTAACATTTACTCTGGCATCAGGGGAGGGGATCTAACAGAGTGTGCAAATGCATATTGCAGCCTGCACCCAAGCAATCCTTCTGGTCTGATCCATTAAATGGATGCACAGAGAGATTGAACTTGTTAAGTATCCAGGGTGTTCCTAGAAACAGACTCTGAAATATACTTATAGTTCTTTTTTTCCCCCCCTCACAGCTGGAAAGGACAAAGCAGACTTGCAGGTAAAATTCTAGTTAATAAAATGTACTTTTCACTAGAGGAATAAAATGAAAGAGGAGGATCTTGAGCTGAATTCTTTATCTTCTGGAGTATAAGAAATAAGTTTATTCATTATGATGACTGACTTCTCTTCCTCCTCCAAGGAGCATGAGTGCAGACTGCTCTTTCTTCTTGGTTTTGTTCTTTGGCTAGCATGAAGGTGATGGGGAACTTATGCCAATTTTTAAGTACTAGTGAGGTGAAGACTTCAGTATCACGCAGCTAACCAGGTTGGAAAAGACCTCTAGGATCATTGAGTCCAACCTGTCACCTAACCCTCTGATTAACAAACTCATAGCACTAAGTGCCTCATCCAGACTCCATCATATGGATCTAAGCCATATTTAAGGATGAGGAGAGAGGTCAGGTCAGAGCTTACTTAAACCTCCAAGTCATGTGAGCAGGGAACCAACATAAGAGCTGTGGATGCCAGTCCTGCCAAGTGAGGCTTCTGCAAAGGCAGGCAGGTGAGCAGGACACTGATCTGTTCACCCAAAGTGCTGCTGCAGGAGGTGTGGAGTGGATGTGAGGGATGAAAGCGCTAGCAGCAGACATGCTTTCTCTGCTCTCTTGGCTGAGCTGCTAACAGTGCCCCATGAAGTTGTCATCCAGCCCTTGTCAGCTGCGTAAGCCTCAAGCAAAGGCAGCTCCTCAGGGCTGGAGGGAGTGCTGCTAGCTAGCAGAGTCAGATTTGTGGCCTGCCATCAGGCCAGCCAAACACCCAGTGCTGAGGTGTGAGTTATGAACGTTGGCTTCCAAATGGCCAAGGGGCAATAAGCATTAATATAACCTAGGCACGGGCCCAAGCCAATAGCCCCAGCTCTCAGGGTGTTTAGATTGCAAACATCTGATCAGCAGCCAAGCTTTGCAGCTGGCCTTATCTCTGCAGTGGCCAAGCCAAAGCCCTGGGCTCTGTGGCCACCTGGCACATTGAGTGATCCAAGGATGCAGTGTTTGATTCCCTGCCCCTTTGCCACCTCCAGCTAACAGCCATACTTTGTGCTTCTTCTCTTGCTCTGGTGTCTGTTCTCAGGGCTTTTCTCTCTCTTTTTTCCTACTGGAAGCTCTCTGAATACGAATCATAGCATGGCTTAGGTTGGAAGGGACCTTAAAGGCCTATTTCAAATCTCCCCTGCAATGGGCAGGAACAAATTCTACTAGAGCAGGTCCCATCCATCCTGGCCCTGCCAAAATACACATTGATCTCCTTGCTTCAGCTCCAGCAGCAACGGCTGTGAACGGAGTTGTGCGATCACACCGCTCTTGGTGAGCTCTCCCTTTCTCCCTGGACCTTGTGTAAGGGGTAGGAAGAAAACTCCATGTCTTGCTCTAACCCTTAAAGCCAGAATGTCATACTGCACTTTCTGGCTTTTTTTCCTGCCTCCTGTAAAAGAAATAGTCAGACGTGGTGTAAATATCAGAGACTCTCAGTGAGTTCTAAGAGGTAAGTTGGCATATTAATTATAAGCAATTAATATATGCATATGCAGACAGGACAAGGGGAGAGTTTATTGCTGTGAAATTCCTTCATTAGCTACGCTTCACACTCATCACTTCCGAAGTTTCTGAAGCAGTAGGACTATGGATCTACAGTATGGATTCTCCTTGGGTAATTGTGCTGTGTATTTAATACCCTCACCTTAAAACGGAGGAAGGGGCTGCTGAGCTTGCATCTGGAGTCGTGTCAGTAGCCTCTTCTCACCAATGTTTATGATCATTCCACCACTGCTCGTAACTGTCTCTTGGTTTTAGCTGAACAGCTTTCTGAAGTGCACAGTTTGGGCTGTAGTAATTCTGTTGTTAACTCAGGGTCACGGAGGGAAAACTTGTCAGATTCCACACTAACAAGGTGTCTCCAGGAATCTTACCTCAACTCCTAGAAAATGAAAGGTTCTTAATTTTGTCTGAGACAGTCAAGCAAAATCTTCTCTCCAACTCTGTGGCAAACAGCTTTGTTCACTGACAGTTAAGCCTAGCCTGGTGGCATTTCTTCATGGCCTTTTCTCTAGTCAAGGTATATATTTTCCTTCTGCTTTTCTTTCTTCTCATTGATACAGGAACAGGTTAGACCAAGCTTTCTATACAGACCTTCTGCATCAGAAGTTTGGCTTTCCTTAGAATGGAAATGTCCTTTGGAGCACTCTGGATCTAGGACAACCCTGGGTGTCTTGACTCCCAAGGATAGTCTTGAAAGTAGACCCAGCTCTTCCCTTTCCAGGCCCTACAAGCATCAAGGGCTTACCAACATCCTCAAAGCACAGTTCCTAAAAGCATGGGAGAGGTATGGGAGTGACTCCAGTAATCCCCAGCTCTATGTCTGCAGTCCCATGGGAGGGCAGAACATCTCTGGCACTGTCTTCAGCTGTGGAGGGTTGAGCACTGCCATGCTTGTGTTTTCTGCTTGCCTATGGGATTGGAGAGGCTGGGAAGGGTTCTGCTTCTCTTTCACCTTACCTCTCAGAAATCCACCAATTTATTGTCATCATCTTCTCCACCAAGGCTGCTGCAAAAACCCCAGTTCCATTGCATCTTCTCGTTGCTGACTGCTTTAGTAAAACACTAAATTACATTTTATTAGAGCAAGATTCAGAGGTGGTGAGTTTGGAATTATAAAATCATAGAACTGTTGGGGCTGGAAGAGACCTCTGAGATCACCAAATCTAACCACTTGCCTAAAGCTGACAATCCCACCACTACTGTAAACCAACCTAAACCACATCCCTAGGGATCATATCTGCATCCACCACCTTCCCAGCTTCCCAGGGCTGTCCTGGTCAGTCTCCCTGAGGCTGTGGGGAAAGTCATCATTTGTAGGGGAGATAGCAAGCAGGAGAATGACAGTGCAAAGCTGCAGCAAGGCAGCTTCAGGCTTTGCAGTATCAGCTACTGGCACCCCAGGAAAGGTCGGAAGGTCACAGTGTGAGCTGGTTCACTTTCATCTATTTGTGAAGGCCACGAAGTTCTTTGTAGACATTTTAACAACTAACGCTTCAGAAATCTATTTCCCCTAACATCCTGCTCCCTTTCACTTCCCCAGTACAAAAGCCAACAACACCTCAGCACGCATGTTTTAAGGTGAATAAAAGGAGCTGCTGAGAATGTATGCTTCACCCTTCCAGAGGGGTCATTATAAAAGAACTGAGGTTAAAAATAATTTTAAAGTGAGCTGCAAAAAATATGAACTCTTCATTTTTCTGCATCTTTTAAAGGCATTCTGAAATGTCTCTGTGTGAGCCTTTGTCTCATCCTCCTCCTTTTCCCCTTTGCCCCACACCCAGCTTCTCCATCTCAGAAAAGGAAAGTTTTTGGTACCTCTGGCTATACCTGAATGAAAGAACCTTCAATGCTATAGCAGCTCCAGAGCAGAGGGAGCTAAGATGTGTATTTCCCCCTTCTGCCTCTGGCACAACCAGGCAGCCAGCTGTAAGGGTTGCAGGGATGTTGCAGGATGCACCTCTCTGCTGCTCTAGTCTCCAGGTCTTCAGTCAATCCCAGATTCACTTCTGTGAGTCCCAAATCTGCAGGAAATGTGAAATTACTTTGCTGCTGCTCCATCCTTTAAGTACTCAGCAACATTTGCTTGTTAAGATTTTTTTTTTTTTTTACTCAAACTGTTAACAGATTCAAGAATATCAGTGGCAAATATGCAAGAGAACACATCTTGAATACTTGCAAGTGTGTCCATCTTGACCCCCTACTCGTGGTGCTCTCTGTCAGCTGTGGAATTTATGCTAGATTGCTGCCACAGAGAGCTGCCTGCTGAGCAGCATTCATTCAGGAGGGTGCTCAAAATCATCTCAGAAATAAATCCTCTTCTGGTACCTCACACAGGATCTGCAATTCTGCCCATTTAGACACTTCCACAAGAATTTTGCAAGCCTAAACATCTTTCATTGTCGTGTTTTTAGGTGCTGGATCCTAAATACCTGAAGAACTTTAAAACTTCCCCAGCCTGGAATGTCAATGCATGGCACAAACTGGCTTAGCAGCAGAGTTGTGATTCTGGAGTTCTGTCAGTGATGGGCTGAAGGCAAGCAGAGGCACACCAGTGGCTAAGTGGTGATCTTCTGGAGAGCACAGGGGTGGCAGAGCTCACCAAGCCAGAGTAGCTGCATTAGCAAGGGACTGGCAAACATAGCTATTAGCACTGCCTCAACAACAATCTTACCATCAGAATGGTGATGATGGTTGTGATCAATACAGCAATGAGCCTAACTAGCAGTGGTAAGGAGCTCTTTGTACATTCCATGAGGAGCTGTGCTCTAGCATACACAGAGCCTTCTGATTTTAGCCTCCTAGAGATTTTCAGTCCTCTTCTGCTCCCCGCAACCATCCTGGCCCTTCCCATCTCATGTCTAATCCTTGCTAAAGGTTGGTCCTGACCCTAACTCTTCTTCTGCTCAAGGGAATCAGCAGTGCCCAGGTCCACAGGATTTGTTGCCAGCATGTCATGAATGTCAGGGTTGTGCAAGCAGGGTTGGGTGCACAGCACACGTGGGGCACTCACCTTCACCCTCAGAACTAGGAGAGAAGCCCTAGTTTGTAGAGAAGTGGATTCATTATGGTCTGTTTCTCTAGAAGTCTTATGTGTGAAATAGAACAAACCAGGAGAGTACTATTGAATGCAATTAGAAGATGAATATAAGGACCATCACCTTTTAGTAATTCATACGAAGAAAAGAATTCTTATGAAATGTAGGCATCTCCCTGAAGTGGAAAGTCAAGTTCAGTGCTGCTGCTGCCCTGGCTACTTAACAATTTTTGGCTGTGGTGTACTGTGTGCTGGCTGGACTTTGGAACTGCTAATGGGATTTGCATTGGCTTCAAAGTGTGCTACAGCAGCTCATAAAGCTGCATGCGAGAGGGGCAAGGCTCCTGCTGGTCTAGTGTTTACTGTTTCTATTCTGGGATGGACTGCATGCAAAATGTGGCACCTCATAGAATCAGACAGGCTGGAAGAGCCCTCCAATTATCCAGCTCACTTCCTCTTTCACCTCCAGACTCCATGGTGAGAAGACTGTCCCTGCAGAAAGACCAGCTCTGGAGCCTAGAGGCATGGCTGAGTCCTGCCAGCACTGGAAAGGCCAGGGAGGAAAGCAGATGTGTAGCAGCACTGCCTGGCTTCAGCCACCGTGGATTCTTGCCATGTGTGCTGTGCCCCCTGATCAGGACATAGGATGGAGGCCAGACAATAGTCTCTTCTCACCATTCTGCAGGCAGCTCTCCCTTTTGGTATGTGCCCTGGGCATCATCCTGCCTGTTTCACTGGCACAGATATGGAAGAAACTATTTGCTCTTCCCTGAGACCTCTTTACAGGGATCTCTCCTGGGCTGCTAACTGGGTGTTGGGCTGATGGTTGGACTTTAGAGGTATTTTTCAACCTTAATGGTTCTGTGATTCGCCGATAAGGGAAAGGAGAAAGATACCAAAATCTGTAGCCTGGAGTGGCAGCTTTAAAAAGGACCCCGTGTGTGAGTATTGATCTGTCCTGGTGCAGAAGACTAAGGGTGGCCGTAAAAGAACCTCTTACCTCCCCTGCTCAGACCTGCAACTGCTTTGGGCATTAGCTGTGGTTGCACACACACTGTGGGGCCAGGCAGGGTCCACCTGGCTTTCCAGCTGCAAGCAGAAAGATCTGAACTCGAATCAAGGAAGGAGATTTTTGTAAAGGGATCAAGGTAGAATCATCCTGCTGAGAACCCTCCACTGCTTCACACCTGCAGTCTGACACTAATGCAGTACCTAGCCCAAAGACTTCATCAGCTCTAGAGTCATGGCTTTTCTCTCCACACTTTGTACGCTGGAAAATACATTTCCAGTGGGGAGAAGTATTAGTAAAATGGTTAAAGAGATGACTGCAGCTTTAGCTCTGTAGGACTGGTGGAGTGTTGCAAAGAGCCAGTGCCATGGCTGGCATGGCCTTTGGTATACACACACAGAAAAACAGTTTTTGAAACAAACAAAAAGCTCCTTGTTGGGGGACTTGTAGAATTGTTTCAGTTGGCAAAGGTGTTGAAGATCACCAACACCAGCCTGGCCATCAGAACGTGTCCTGAAGGGCCCTGTCTGCACAGGTTTTGGCATTACTCACAGGCCACTTTTCTGAAGTAGATTAGAGAAGTGATCCTTTGCCTTTAAAAAAACACAGTAGCAAAATATTTTTTAACAGCAATCCCTCAGTGCTTTCTCCCAGGATCATAAAAATTACCTTCTTCATAATGAGCAAGACAATGCATTTGCCTGCAAAACAAGACCTGTACTACAGAGCAACCCAACTGCCTCAAGCAGAGAAAGCACAAAGCTCTTCACAGTCATCAAGAAAAATCCTTCTTTGAACAAAATCACAGAGCAATGACCTTGGAGCCTTATCCTGGGCTAGCCAAGGCTGAACTTGTTACCTTGCAAATGGTTAGCAGAAGGCCTTCTCCTCAGCTTCTGTCTCGCTGAAACCTTCTGGCATGTGAGCGGAGCAGCCTTTGTGAATCAGCTCTGTGCCTGCCTTCTGCACAGAGGGGAAGGCTGTCCTGGAAAAAGGGAGGGGGAAAAGAGCCTTGCTACACTTCAATAGCAGTTTTAAGTTTTTGGAAGTCAGAGTGAGTGCCCCTGATGAAATCTGCAGCTGTCCAGGTGAAAGCCATTGGTGGATCTCAGAAGATTTGGGACCAGACTTACTCATATGGTTTGAGTCATTCTGACAATAGAAAGCAGCTGTAAAATTATTTCCCTGGCCAGAGGAAAACAAAAAAAACAACAAAAAAAAGGGTTTATAGTTGCTTTGAGCCTCCAAGCATCTGATGAATACAGTCCTTTGTTTCAAGGAGCATCCAAAAGCTCAGATGCTCATCTGCATTTCTCAGCTAACTAAATTGTGATGTGAATGTTGTGGCCATAGCCCTTCTGGAGCTTTTGCAGTCACTTCTGGGTGTTGAGTGGTTAGTAAGAGAGTATTTACATGCAAGTTCCCTCCCTCTATACCAGAAGGAGGTTACTTTTATAGACTCCATTTATTCCCTACTCTGGGAAACTCATCATCTAGGTATGAAACTGCAGGAGGAACAATTGCCAACCAGAGCAGCACAGCCAGTGTGGGAAGAAAGTCTGAGAAGGAAGAGGGAGACTTGCATCCAGCTCCTTCTCATGTCTCAGTAGGTCTGTAGAGGGGGTTGTTTGATTTTTATCTCCCTTGCTTTGATGGCCTTAATGGGAGGATGGTTCTTAGAGCATTTATGAGAGGAGTATTTTGAGAAGAGGCTTTCAAGACCAAGGGGTGGAGGCACAGCAGATTGGATCGGGAAGGCAATTTCAGGCAGGGGGGCTTCACAGAAGAAGGCACCAGACAAAGAGCTGGTGAAGCAGATGTGTGCAGCTGGAGCCAAGTAAACAAGGCGAGGGTGAAAGGCTGAGAGCAGAGCTCTTCCAGCAGCCTTTCCTTACTCCTAGACTTGCACTTTCAGCCTGAAACATGTGAAAATAGGGAATGGGGCTGTGCCACTGCAGAAAGTTTTTGCCACTGCAGTCCTAAGTGAGCATCCTCAGCCTTCCCAGATGCATTTCCTGCTCAGAACCGAGGCCCCAGCTAGGCTGTGTCCATTCCCCCACACTGTCAGGTAACAGCATTTTCTGATCCTTTTTCTAGGCACAACTGCCCCAAGTCTGCTGAGCTTTCACCCGTTCCTGAAGACCACCTGCACACCTGCGTCCTTCGAAGGCAGAGGCCCTGGAGACCGAGAGGTGCTTCACGGTGTGCTCTCCTGGTAAGTGTCTCTCTCTTTGCCACTCACACACGTATTTTTTGTCTTTTTTCTCCCCTCTCTCTGGAGGATATATTTCCAAATGTGCACTTTCTCAGCCTTGTCTGAACGTTCGTTGGATTAAAGGTCACAAACACAATTCTTGTCATTGTGTAGATACCAAAGAGAATGGTAAAAATGGAACAGTATCTGTTCTGTGGACTGCATTAAAAATAACCAAAAGCAACAGCTTTAGGACTGATTTAAAGAGTCATGCAAATGTGTAAAATCTAACAGCCTTAGGACACAGTTTAACACTCTGAGACATATTGCATACTTGTATAAAGATCCTTTAGAAGTTGGCAGCAGATAAATCACCTTTTCCAATTATTTTGAGATTATGCAAGCTAGGCACACTGGAACTTTTGATCACAAGTGCTTACTGGATGGCATGTTCTCCAAATAGCCTCTTTCAAGGTCACACTCAGATCTAGCCCACAATGGCTTTCAGTTCACTGATGGTCTGAGGACTCTCTGCCCTTCCACTGGCAGCACTGGGAGTCAGGGATGCACAACAAGATGGAAAACTCTGATTGCTTTGGGCCTCACAAGGCTTTACACTCACTTTAGATAACTTTGCATCAGTGAAAGCACTCTGAAGACCAAAGAGAGAGAATCAGGGTTTGAGTAGCTGTGAATTAAAGCATTTCTACTCCTTAAGACCACAGGATCACTCTCAGAATGATTATAGGCTCACAAGATGTCAGAGTTTGGAAGGGACCCAGAGAGATAATCGAGTCCAACCCTCCTGCCAGAGCAGGACCAGAACACATCCAGGCAGGCCTGGAAGGGCTCCAGAAAAGGAGACTCCACAACCTCTCTGGGCAGCTTGTGCCAGTGCTCTGGACCCTTCCAGTCAAGAAGTTGCTCCTTGTGTTGAGCTGCAACCTCCTGTGCTGCACCTTCCATCCATTGCTCCTTGTTCTACCCCAGGGAGTAAGTGAGCAGAGCCTGTCCCCCCCTGCTGACCCCCAGCCCTCAGACAGTTGTAAGCATTGACTGAATGTGGCAGCTGTCAGGTGCAGGTTGCTCTAGAGCTGCTCACATCAGCACTGCTGGCGGCGCTGCGCTCTCTGCAAGCAAGAGATGGGGAACTGTTGGCCACAGGAGCAAAGCCTTTCACTTTAAGCAGCTCAGCAAAGACATGCTAGGAGAGAGCAGGGACACTTCATGTCCTTTTAGGAACAAGCATTGCATATACTTAGAGTCACAGAATCCTGCAACTGGCTTGTTTGGAAAAGCCCTCTAAGCTCATCCAGTCCAACCATCGACCCAACACCACCGTGGCCACCAAACCATGTGCCCAGCTGCCATGGCCACACATTTCTTGAATACTTCTGGGGTTGGGGACTCCACCACCCCCCTGGACAGCCTGCTCCAATGGCACTTTTGCTGGAAAAAAAATTTTCCTGCTACCCAACCTAACCCTCCTCTGGCACAATTTCAGGCCATTTCCTCTCCTCCTATCCCCTGCTACCAGGGAGAAAAGACCAACCTCAGTAATGTATTCTGCTGCTGCTGAGAGTTAGTGCAAAGTCAACATCCTCTGGCTGACAGGGACACTCCTGAAAGGGTGCTTAAGAGAACACTTGTCACTTGCTTAATTTTAATAGAATTAGCTGGCAGTGTGATGGGATTATTTCTTTCCCTGGCAATCCATCTTCTCTATAATACTGTGTGTTTCTGGTGACAAATGTGGCTACTGCCTTCAACAGATTTTTGTTTTTCTTTTCTTTCTTTTTTTTTTTTTTTTTAAACCTCGTTTTTAGAAGTTATTGTGTCATTGAGTATTGTTATTATTAGATATGGAGACTTGCCAAAACTCAAAGCTGTGCAGCCCCAATCCAGGAGAAATTTGGGACCACGCAGATTTCCATCTTTGAAATTACCTCTTGTTAATTATCATTAATGATTTTTTTAAAAAAAAATATTTAATGTGGATTCAAGCAAGAAGTACTGAGGAAAAAAAAAAAGTGTTCTGGAATGATCACAAAATTGAGATGCAATTGTAAGTACAGATTAAAGGACAGAAAGGAAAGCAGGTTAACTGCACACTAAAGGAAATCTGGGATAACAGGGTAGGGGACTGGGAGTGACTTTCACCTGGCAATGCAGTAAAATGTTTGGCTGAGCTGAACACCCTGGAAGCACCCAAGTGGCTTATAAATAAGGGCTTAAGAAGGCAGTTAGTAGGAAGCAGGGAGACACAGCCTGGATAGTTTTCTGTGACTTAATTCTAAGGTTGTGTGCAAGCAGCTGGTGCAGAATTGCCTTCTTTGGCATCTTTCCATGGAAAAAGACCACCGTGGTAAGAAATTAGAACCAGTGCAGCCTCTACTGTGTGTTTTCTGCTACTGATTTAGAGGCTGTCTGAAGTAGAAAGGGGAGGGCAAGGCTGGTCTCTGCCTCTCTCTTTCCCATCTGCTATTTTGGCTCTTAGGAGATTTGTGAGCAGAAGGAGCCTCCAGTGTTAGGTGAGCACAGCTGAGCTGGGCCAGTAGAGGACAAAAGTGAGCCCCATGCTGTGCACTCCTGACCATACTGGCAGATCATTTGAAGGGGTGGAGTGTAACTACTACAAATAAAGGAGTCTCTGAAGATCACAAAGATATGAAACCAGGGGTGAAATGAACCTCAGTTAGAATCAGTGAGGAGATAAGAGAGCTTTCTGCTACCCAGATGTGTTGTTTCCATGACTGTCTCCCCATGGGAATGCTGCACGCTCCCAGGTCTAATAGCACTGCCAAGATTGAGATTATGAAGCAGTAAAGTTCCTTTTGAGGGGTCCCCCATTGGCAGCTTCTTTGGCAGTTCTCATCTGCAGGTCCTTTGAGCTTTAGATGCAATCTTCTCTCCCAGCTCAGATCATTAAGAACTTTCAGAGACCTCATTTCATTTGAAATAATAATAAAAAAAAAAAAAGAACAACATCAGCCTAAGGTCTCAGAGCTAATATGAGACAGAGGCAGTATCAGAGAAAGAGATCATTTAAATCCATCTCAACATACAAACCTGTCTGAGGTTTCTTCTCCCACTGACTAGAGCGAGTTCCAACCACACATGTGGAATTTCAGGTGTAATGAGTCTGGCATGGGTGAAAATCACATTTGTTAGGAAAAGTTGTATTAATTTGTAACTGATTTCTCCATGAGGTTGCAAGTGCACACTCAGAAATGAGCTCTTCCCCAGGCCCGGGGGTAGTAGATATAGTCTAAGAAACAGTTAAGAAAAGCGATGTGAAAATACAGAGGCAGTGTAGAAACAATCCAGCCAGTAGAAACAATCCGTTTTTGCAGTGTTGTTCTTGAAGTGTGTGTCCAGAAGAAAGCAGAAGAGATCCCTGATCAGAGAGACAGAATAGCTTACATTCATTAGGTATTCCTCAGTGCCATCTTCTCCAGACACAAAATGTGCAAGGAGGGAGAAAGGATGAACTGGATGCTGAAGTCTGTGGCTGGTGAGCTGCTGTTGAAAAGCCAGAGAAAAATCAAGAGTAAGGACACTGAAGGCTGCCAGGTTTCATTATCTTGCCTGTACTAGTGCACACCTGGGCTGCATGTGGTGCACAGCATAAAAATGAGAAGCATTTGCCAACACAGAGCAGAGGAGAGCAGGAAGACCTCTCACAGAAGAAATGCAGGGCAGGGAGGGACCCATGGCGTTAGAAATCACTTTTAGCGAGCCAAAACACAGATTGCTGGCAGAGCTGCTGGAAATCCAAATAGCTTTAAGGTCAGTATAACACTTGGGCATTTTCATACTGGACCTTTCTTTGGGTAATCTGGGATGTGACACCCTGGAGCCATGGAGGGGATGTGAACTCTTGGTGAGCTCAGCTCACAAGGTAGTATCTGTGTTACCTTCTTAGGGCAGGGCTTGGCTATTTTCTGCCGTGGAAGAAGAGTCTGCAAGGCTAACTCACAGATCCTAAGGCATTCTTTTCTCTTTTTTTTTTTTTTCCTTTTTTTTTTTTTTNCCCAGCTAATTTTAAAACTTCATTTTACATCCAAACAATTTGGTGGTTAAATATATTGTCTCCCCAGTAGTTCTGTAGCTGGCAGTGTAAGGGCAAACACCAGTGGACACCACAGCTGTCCTACAGCAGGTAGTTATGCCTCTGAAGCAGGCATTTCTGCTTTATCTTTGCCCTGTTAACTTCTCAGCTGCTGTCTCGTTTGAATTTGCATTTGTTTGAGCCTCATTTGATAGGGAAAAGCTCCAGATATTTAACTCTAACACAATGTTTATTCAAGATGTCTAGCTGTTGCTTATTTTATTATTAGGTTGTAGCTAACTGCAGCTGAACATTGCTTCTCTCGTTTACAATATTTACTACATGAGTAATTATTCCAACATACATGCATAAGAGAATAAATGAACATAGGAACAGCCATTCCTGTGGCACAGTTTTTGCGTGGTAAATGCATCCTGATGTTAGGGACTGGAGGGAATACATAAGGCACAGAGCATGGTATGGATTACTTGCTCTTGGGTGGCCCAGTAGATCGTCTCTGCAGCTCAAAGCCCCTTGCCATTTAGTGGAGATACAATACAGCATTCTTCCATGACTGTTTGCACTCCCTCTTCTGCTACAACTTCAAATGCATACATTAAGGCATTTCATCCCTCTTGTCCTTTTTGATCTCCTCAAAGACAAGTTTTATTATGGGGTCAGAATGCAATCCAGTCCACTTATTCATGAGACACAGATCCTATTTACAGAGGTCTTATTTATTGTAGCGAGACAGAGAGCCTACTCCTGAAGAACTGCTGTGGAAGGGAAAGGGGAAAAAAACCAACAAACGTGAGTGGCAAGCTTTTGAAAAATAAATCATTGGCTCTTTCATCTCACCAATGGCTTTGTGCAGCTGGGGAATGATGGAGAAGGTGTAGAAGAGAGAATCTGAGAAGTCCTGCAAAATTCAGTCTGATTATTTTAGGGCTTTCTGAGCGGCCAGGTTCTGCAGTCCTTTTGAAGCTCAATTATAATTCAGCAGAAAGAGCTAAAGGAGAGAGATTTTAAATTCTCCTTGGAAATGGAAGTTGCAGAGGGAGCAGATGAAGAGTGAAGCCCTTCCTGTCACTAATCTAGCCACGCTGCTTAAATGAGTACTTAGTTCAATCTTATTTTAGATGAAGTCCTCCCCAGTTTCCCATCTGCAAAACCAGCCTGGGTTTTCACAGGAAAAAAACACTCAGCTGTTCAAAACCAAATTAAAAGGATCTCAGAAAGTGTACCAGTGGTGCTTAAGTGCTTCCACTTAGGAGGAGAACTTCTTCTGAGGAGCTCAGAACTCTGGTTGAGCTTGAGGATCTTAGAAGTCTTGTCCAATTTAATGAATATGTTCTTTTACTCTGTGGGTCTTCTCTAGAGACTTCCAAGACCTGTCTGCCCTAGATGGTGCTGCTTTGGCAGGGCAGTAGGTCTCAGTGATCTCTGGAGGTCCCTCCTAGCCCCCCGTGATCCTCTGATGCTGTGATTCCATTCTATGGTTCTGAACACACAGACAGGGTGGCTAAAGCAGCTAAATCAGATGTCCATACACTGCTACTCACTGGAGCTAAATGCTTTAGATATGTTGAGGAAGCTTAAAATAGTCAGGGGAACATTTAATATTTAATTACTGCAAACTGGCCACTGTAGATAATAACAAATTTAATATCAACCAGCACAAAATGTCACCTTTGGAAATCACATTCACAGAGAAGCCAAGTGAAAATAATTGTGAGTAATAGATACGGTTTGCAAACTGTCCTTGCAATTAGAAATATTGCAGTGCAAGTTCTTTGTTTTCTTTGATATGTTAGTCCAGAAGCAGTAAGGTATGGTCTGTTATTTCAGAGAGTCCCTTCACATCTAAAATCAGACACAAATTTGGTTTGTAGCTGAGTCAAGGGTTAGGGGCAGAGTAGGCAGTTACTAAGGGCTACTCATAAAAGTATAATAATAATAATATGGTTAGCAATAACAACAATATGGTAGGGGAGATGCTGGGGATAAGAATGGAACTGCCTCAAGGGACATTGTGGAGAGCTTGGTGATGGACTGCTCACAGGTGATTGGAGACAGAACAAGGGAGAATGGCCTCAAGCTGAGGCTGAGGAGGTTTAGATTGGACAGGCAGAGACTGGAATGAGCTGCCCAGGGAGGTGATGCAATCACCAACCCTGGATGTGCTTAAGGGTCATTTGGATGTGATGCACGGGGCTGTGGTTTAAGGTGAATCTTGTAGAGTAAGGTTCTAAGTTGGACTTGGTGATCCTGAGAAGCTTTGCCAGCCTGGCTGTGTCTGTGATTCTGTGAAAAAGCAGGCAAACCCCACCGCAGGGAGGAAGTCCTCAGCACACTGGAAGGCAGCTGGCCAGAGCACACCTGCCGGGGCAGCAAGTACTTGTATGGACACAGAACAGGTTTAAGGACTGGAGACAGAGGGCAGTTTGGAGCTTCAGCAAGAGGAATGCAGCCAGTGGGCCTCTAGGAGGGTGTGGTGAAGGGTGAGACCTTCAGATTTTGCAGAGGTGATGCAGCTCTCCCACGGGGCAGCAGCTGGGGTGACAGTGCCTTAGGCTGGAAAGCTGCAGACTGCTGGGGGCAGGAACCAGCACAGGCACCCAGCAGATGTGCACTAGGAAACACCAAGAAAAAGAAGGATCTCAATGAAGTAATCTAGAACAGAAATGTTGTTTATGAGGCTGGAAAGTGAAACAACTGAGAAAATTACCCTAAACACAAGTTAGAAGAGTGTTTGCCGGCAGACTAATATTACTGAATGTTCAAGCAAGGCTTTGAATGCCTGTTAACAACTATTTTTATGTAAATATACCCACACTAGAAAAGCACTCCAAGTGCAAAGGTAACTATCAGCCAGCCCCAAAATTAAAGGAGAGTTAAGGAGCTTTGATTGCCTTCTTAATAGAACAGAGATGGGATCTGTTGCTGTATTCACTCGAGGCAAATGCGAGGAAGTCAGAAAAGGAAGCCTCACTTATTTTTTTTTTCCTTGTACAAATGCATTAGGTTGTCATTAGAACACATCAGCTAATCAGGTGTTGCCTTTTCTTCCCAGTCCTCATCAACATTTTCTTGCTCTGTATTTTGTAAAGAGTTCTAAATGTAATCTTAGCAACGAATTTTGCAAAGCTGGAAGTCGTTAGCCAAGTTTTGGGGTGCTTTTGCTGTTCCTCATCAGCCTCCTCTTGTTGCACATTTCTGTGAACAGATAAAACCCCAAAGTTTCACAGCAGATTTTCACAAACTGAACCTAACCATCCAAGTGTTGGCTGTGGTGCTCTTTGGTGGTTTGGTTTTGTTTTTTTGCTATTCCTCACCAACGTTTCCCTGTTCTAGGTTTTTGTAAGTAGTTAGAAATGCAATTTTTTTAAAAGGCGTTTTTCAGAGAGCGAAGGTGAAATTACACCACCCAGGCCTCTAACTCTGAGAAAATTTGTAAACCCAGCATATTTGGAAATGAGAATGCTGATAATGAAATTTCTCACATGCTTAATACAGTCTTTTATTAATCTGAATTTATAAACGCGAATGCACCATAAATAAACCACATTAGATGATTACTGCACAAAACAAAACTATTTTTCTTGACCTGGGAGCTTTGAAATCATGACAAAAATTTTCCCCTCTGCAAACTGCTCTTGGCTAAAATCTTTTCTTTTCGGATACATAAGCTGAAATATTTTTCCCTCTCTTTGACCTGTGAGCCAAGTTCCCCAAAGCCTGATGCAAATGGCTCGGGTTATAAATATCTGTGAAAGTGGGTTCAGAAGGGAAGCACAAGCAGATCCCTCCCTGCAGCAGTACTCTTGGGGGCTGTTAAGGAAGCCCATAGAGCTACCGGTGCCAAGCTGTAAATTGCTGAGGAGGAACAATTGACTGTACTGAAGCACCCCCGAACAGGAAGAAAGGAGTGAAAATTGCAGGGGTTGAGAATTCCTCTTGGGCTTTCCCTTTAAGTGTCTTAAAGCTCTGGCCCTTTAAGTCTCTTCTTTCTTCCTCCTTCAGCTGCAGGAAAACCTTGCCTTTACTTCTCACAGTTTCATATGCTGAGTTCAGGGAGTACAGGACCATAGAATGGTGGAACTGTTTTGGTTGCAAAAGGCCTCTAAGATCAAAGCCCAAGCATCCACCTAACAGCCCCACGGCCATTAAAGCCTGTTCTGAAGTACAAGAGCACAAGTGCACTTCCATAGGGCTGAGCTAGAGATGTGTGTGAAAGCCAAAGTGAGAAGCCAGTTGTCAAAAAAGCAACCCAATTTACTGTTCTCATCTAATCTCAGCCTTCCTTCTGTTCTCCTTATTATTACATGGGGGGAATGCACCACAGGGTGACAGCAAGATACAGTCTGAAATGGCTCCATTTGACTTTTGTGCCTGCTCACATCAATCTCCTCCTGCAAGTTTTGCCGTTAACACTGAGGGCTGCCCAGAGTGCAGGTGTCAGTGGCAGATGATCTGCCTGAGAAGAGAGCTCAGAGAGGCTTGGCTTAGCTAACGTTGGGGTGTAGGGGCAGGGTGGGCAAGGCAGACAACTGCCATTATCCTGCTGGCACTACTGCTTGGCTAAGGGAGGCTAATGCATGGTGTGACAGGCATGGCAAAGCCAGCACACCCTGCAGGAGAGGGAGCACTGCACTGCTCTGAGCTGGAGGAAACCTCTTCTGAGTAGCAGCGGAGGAACTGGTGTGGAGGGATGGGGGCTGAGCAAAGACAATGTCTGAAAGCAGGTTGGGGGTTGGTCTGTTCCCTAGGGGCATGTGATAAGGTGAGGGGAAATGGCCTCAAGCTGCACCAGGGGAGGTTTAGGTTGGACATTAGAGGAACCTTCTCGACCGAAAAAGTTCTCTAAGACTGCCAACAGGCTGCCCAGGGAGGTGGTTGAATCCCCATCCCTGGAGGTGTTTCAGAGATGTGGTGCTGAGGGACATGGTTTAGCACCAGGCACAGCAGAGTTAAGTAATGGTTGGACTTGGTGATCTTAAAGGTCTTTTACAGCCGAAGTGATTCTGTGGTTTGATGATTCTGTGATTGTGTCAGCTCAGTGCGATCAGATTTTCCTTTTGCAGCCAGAAGTCATTGCACTTCACTTTGGAAAAGGCTCATTGACATAGAATGGTGCTGGAGGCAGGTCTGTGCACCTTTGAATTCACCTTTGTTATTTCACGTGTGCTGCAGGAAGTGTCAAATGCAGCCCATGGCTTGACTTGACACATGCATGGAGAACAAAGCAAAAGATGGAGCAACCTCCTCTTTTTTTTCTGTTGTTTTCCCTTCTTGTTGGCTGTGTACACTCTCTTTCCTCAACTGCATGCCCATGCTTCTTAGCAAGAGCAGTAAAGAGATAATTTGGACAAGATGCATGCTTCATAAAAGAGATGTATGTAGTCTGCATGTGCCTGGCTCAAATTAGCCCATGGTTTAAGAATGTGAAATAATTTATTGTGCCTAACTCCTCCCCAGTTCTATTATTTGCAATGGAGCAGTGTAAGGAGCCTTCCTAACCTTAGGCATGGCCCTGAGCCTGTGCTTTGTGCCCATCACACACACAAGGGCCACCTTCTTCAGCTGCT
Organism: Psilopogon haemacephalus; assembly: GCA_013396835.1. NCBI lineage: Eukaryota > Metazoa > Chordata > Aves > Piciformes > Megalaimidae > Psilopogon > Psilopogon haemacephalus. The sequence continues at coordinate 1,679,324 of VWZI01003014.1, read as the reverse complement.
TCTGTCTCTTTGAGGTGAGCAGCCCCAGCCTGCTGAGGGACTAAAGCACCAGTCTGGATGAGTGTGAAGGACTGGAGAGAGGGGGCAGGACATGCCTGCCACCATGGGAGGAAGGGGCACTCTGCCAGTGTATCTCCTGTCCCACCACTGCTGTTGGCAAGGACACTCACACAGCAGAAGACAGGAGACCTTGCACTTTGGCTGGGAGCTGTGCATGTTGTGCAGCCAGGAGCAAAACATGGACTGTGGAATGGTAGGGCTTGGACTGTACCTCCAGAGATCCAGTCCACCCCCCCATCAAAGCAGGATCACCAAGGGCAGGTGACACAGCAATGCATCCAGATGGGTCCAACAAGTCTCTAGACAAGGTGATTCTAGAGAAGCGTGGCCAGCAGGACAAGAGAGGTGATTCTGCCCTTTTACTCTGCTCTGGTGACACCTCACCTGCAGTACTGTGTCCAGCTCCGTGGTCCCTAACACAAGAGCGGGTCCAGAGGAGAGCCATAAAGGTGATCAGAGGGCTGGAGCAACTCTACCCTGAGAACAGGATGAAGGATTTGGGGCTGTTTAGCCTGGAGAAGAGAAGGCTGCAGGGAGACTTTAGAGCTTTAGAGCTGTGTTTCAACATCTGGAAGGATCTACAGGAGGTCTGGGGAGGGACTGTTCGGAAGAGCTTGGAGTGGTAGAATGAAGGATAATGGTTTGAAACTGGAGCAGGGCAGACTTAGGTTGTACATCAGGAGGAAGTTCTTTACAGTGGGAGTGGTCAAATACTGGAAGACATTTCCAAGGATGTGGTTGAGGCCCCATCCCTGGAGGCATTCAAGATCAAGCCTCAATGTGGCCCAGGGGAGCCTGTTGCTACTGTTAGCTAAGGTACTGTATTGGATTCAGCAGGCAGAACTCCTTAAAAGGAGGAATCTAACCTAATTCAAGCATCATTATTATCCTGCTGTGTCTATAGGAAGTCTAAAAGACCAGAATGCAAGACCCTTAGATGTTATTACAGATTCTTTTGATTTTTAATCCTACAATTATTGTTATAATGATGTGGAGAGGGAAAATTAATCCTTCAGCATGTCTACTGGGCTCTTCAGACTTGCTCTGTATACTTCATAGGCTGCATAATTGTAGTGGAGGGGGGGGAAAAAAGAAGAGGAGAAAATTGCACATTTAAACTAAATTAAATTCAGAAGCTCTAATATGTCAGGTCACAGAAGGCATGTACACATTGAAATAGGGCTGCTGCTTTGCAAACTGAGGAGCTCTGAAGTACAGCTACGCCTTGGCTCTTGGCTCCATGCGGCTCCGTTAGGTAATGCTTTAAATATAAAGGCACTCAATGACGAATGTTCATAAATGAAAAATGCAGGTTGCCCACAAAAGCCTTGTCAAACAGCAGTGCCCACCCTATTTTTAGCACAGAGGAAAAAAAAAAAATAAATAAAATGGCATTAATCCATATCGCTGCGAACCTCCCCATCTGCCCTTGAGAGTCCTCTCAGGCGTGTGCACTAATTGGTCTTACAAGGCAGAACCTTCTTATTTTAGAAGTTCCTAATTTTTTAATGGGCTGCTAAGAAGGAGAGGAGCAACAAGCAGAGAATGGCTGAGGCCCGAGGTACTTGAAGATTTGCCGATCCGCAGCTGTATGGCTAAGGGTTAGGAATTCTGAGTCCCCTTCAGGAAGTGTTGCCAGTTCCAGAGCCAAAGCTTCTGCAGCGCCAGGCCGGGCAGAAGGTGTTCTCCATGAGGGACCACGGTTGTTAAATACACTGTCACAGAAAATTAGGCCAGAAGCAGATCACACTTAGAAGAGGCTGCAGAGCAGGGCACACCCCTCCTGACCAGGCTGCCCTCCCGCGCTGCACGCAGCTTGCACTCTGCTGAGGTTTGAGCTGATTCAATGCAGCTCTTGCTGCAGGCAACCTTTTGGCTTCCGCCAGCTTTCCTCCCATGCTTTGCATCGTACGGAGACTATTTTTAAAGTTAATTAGCTTATCCAAAATAAAGCAGAGAAAGATGCAAATCACAAACTAGCATTTAAAAGCAACCCTCGCATGAAGTCGACTCTACAAGTGGTAGCTGTTAATTTTCTTCTCTAGTAGCTGCTTTCCCGAGGAAAAGAAAAGGATTCGCAGCAAAATTAGTTTGGAGCCTGTATTTACAGAAGTCCCTTAAAATGTATGGTTTTTCACTCTGGTGTAGTAAATAGAGAAAGGAACTGTTAGATAATGAGAAAGGAGGCAGCTGGAGGGTGATGCCAATATGAATGCTGAGCAGAGTGATTTTACAAAGACCAGATCTTGAACAGTAAGTAGAATCGCACGATCATTTTTTGCTGGCAAAACACCTCTAAGATCATCCAGCCCAACCTTTCTGCAAGTGTGAATGCAAGGCTTGCTCTAGGCTCTTTGGGTGAGGGGATGATGTTGGGTTTTTGCTGTATGCTACCAAGAGACATCTCCCCAGGGCCAGCCTCACACCCACAACCCACCTGTGGGCCAGTCCAGCTCCTACATGCATAGGCTGGGGAGAAGCATAGAATTGTTTTGGCTTTCATGTGAAACCACTGCCTTTCAGGTGATCTCCAGAGCTCCCTTCCAAAGAAGTCACCATCCTGTGACACTGTGAAGAGAAGCTGAGCACTGGACTGGTTGTGAGCTGCAAGCAGCCAAAGGAGCACTCGGCTGGGTCAGGCTGGGTGAGCCTCCTGTGCAGGGCAGAGCGAGAGAGAGCGCCCAGGGCAAGCAGAATTTGAAAGGCCTCTAGGTAAGCACTCTGCTTATTCAGTGGCTGCCAGCACAGATCCTTTGCAGTAGCTGCAGTGAGTTGAGTTACAGTAGCTAATTCAGCAGGCTATACAAATACAAGCCGTCTTCTATTATTCATACCATGACATTTGTTGGTTGTCTCAGGAGTAACAAGTGAGGCTCCTATGGTTCATGAATTACTTGAATTATGCATGGTTATGGGGAGGCATTCACAGTGTTCAAACTGGGTTTGAATCATGCATTTCCTGGGGGCAATATTTCTCATGGTAACTAGCAAACTTTTTAGGCTCTTTTGGGGGCTGCTGTGTACTGGTGGATTCCTGCCCTGGCAGTGATCCTGGCACGTGTGCTTCCTGGTGAACCTGGGAGATACTGAGCGTCCACGTGGGGAGAGGTGGCAATCACTCACATGCAGAAAGCTGCCTGCCTCACTTGAGATGTAAATTATGACATCAGACTGCTCAGAAGCTCTCTGCCCTGCCCAGTGTCACTATAAATAGCAGTCCACAAGAAGGAGGTGGCAGGAGATCCTATTTTTTTTTGTTTGGAACTGTACAATCATTTCCTAGCTAGCAGTCCTGTTTTGGGAAGATAACCTATACTCTCAGCTTCAGCCTTTGCTTTCTAGATAGCTCTTTAGTATGTTTGTAGTTGTTCATTTTTAGCAACAATTCTGCCCATCTATTAGGTAAATGTAGGTGAAAAGCCATTGCTGTACCATGTGCTGCACAAGTAGAGCACAATGGCTTTACACAACTGTTCCTAAAAACACTAATAAATACTTTTTTCCCTCTTAAAAAACCCTCTTTTTTTCCCCACAGAATCCACTTTTTTACAAAAGCTGCAAGGGAGCTCAAGTATTGCAGCTTGTTGCTGTGGACAGAAGGTTTTGCACTGCTGAGATATCTAATTCCAATAATTTCTTCAGTAGAATTCTGAGGCAGACTGTTCAAGCCTTGATGCAGGAAATAGAGGTCCTGCTTCTCCCTGGCTTAGGCACTGCAACAGCCACACCAGGAGCCTCAACAAGTCTGAGTGTAGAGGAGGCTGTGTTGTGGAGGACCTGAAGGGTCAAAAATAGGCCTATAGATGTGCTGGCTTGCCCAGGGATGTTTTTCTGCTCTCCTTCCTTCTGTTTTGGGGAGAAGCAACCATGGGAAAAAGGACAAAAGACCTGGAGCCATGGAGTCTGAGCGCTCTAACTCCTCCAACTTGTTTTTCTCCTGTTTGCATCCCATGGTAAACAAGGTGCACACACTTGCCTTGTGCCAAGCTTGTGCTGGGCCTATGCTCTCCCCAAATATGGGCATAGCAGACCTGTGGTTTCACCCAAACATGGTGAACTTGGCTTACTGCCATGCCCATTGGATAAACTATTGTGTCCAAAGGCCCAGCCAGTCTCAGGCATAGGTATAAGCAGATGAGCAGGTAACACAAGGTGCCTTGCCATGGTTCCCTGCTTTACCCTTATTCTGTGCCCTGTTGCTGTATCTGTGCCTGTTGCCTACCTGCAATGCTAATGCCTTATTATGTATAGCAATAAGAGCTATAACCCAGCCTGCAAACTTCCTGCTTCCAGTTTACAGGAGCAACTCAGATTGCTTTGGTGCGATAGCTGCATGCAGAGCCAGCACGACACACACCTGCTGAGACACAGCACAAGGTACCCTGAGACCAGCAAACCCTGGAGGCACACAGAGCCACCAAAGCCAGGACCAGGTCAGTGAGCTTTGCCCCCTTCCCCCAGCAGCCTGTGGAGCCAGGAAAGGGACTCAAAGTCTCAGCAGTGGCCAGGAAGACAACTGACAGAACTCCCTGCAAGTGTTTTGGGTAATGTCTCAATTCATTGCCAGCCTTGCAAGGCCAGAAATATAACATTTGTGAGTAAATACCTTCAGCTCCTGCATTTACCTAGCTTCTGCCCTATGCAGAGTGGCCCTGAGTGCATCTAATGGCCAAGAGAGTAACTAAGTGCAAGGAAGCTTCTCTTTCAGTTACTGGATTTGTTTCTGCATATTGATAGTTACTACTAGACGTAGATACTGTTTTATGTAATGTGTTCCCTGACAGTTACAAGCGAACCAGTCGATTAAAATTACTGGTGGGGGGTGGAAAACTTTGACTGTCAAAATTAATTAACAATATTAATTTTGAAAAATCATCATGCATTAATCAGTCAAACCCCATTCCATCACAGGCTGGCCCTGGGGCTGCCAGCAGGCATGCCACTGGCAGGGCTCACTTGTGGCTGCTCTGTCAAGGCTTCATGACCCTTATGTTAAGGCTAAATATTCATGTTTGATAGAAAGGAATAGGAGCAGCAAACACTGTCCTGTATAAAATGTTTGCTCTGCTGTACAGGGAAGGTTCTCTAGATCACCTGTGCTGCCCACTGCAGGTGCCCTAACCCTGTGAGCTGAGTGCCCACTCACCTCTGCAGTGCCCAGCAGCTTCAGCTGCAGCTTCCTGAGCTGAAGACCTCTCATGAACTAAGTAAATGGCATTCTCTGGCCCTCACCAGGCAAGCAAACCTGCCAGGGGAGAGGCTGGGCAGCAGTGCAATGCAGGAGAGCTGTCTCCTTTTCCCCTTGCAAAGGCAGAGGTGCTCATTACATCATATTTTCTAGTGTTTTTTCCAAGTGCAGCCTCAGATTTTGAAACACTTCTGTCTTCTGCTTTGGAAAATGAGCTGAATAAACCTTGTAGTCAGGATCTATCTCCTTTAATTTATCCTGTTTTCAGTTTCACTCCTTGTTACTGCATGAAATACTATTTCATGAGCTAATGTGGCTTTTCCTTTCCTGACTCATAGCAGATCCAGTGTGAGGGCAGGAATCCTGTCAGGAAGAAGGCACTGTTAAGAACCAGCACGATAAAAAATTCCTAGGACACAGACCTGCTTTAAAAAGAGCATACAGAGAGGGGATCTTCTCTGTGCTTATCAATACCTACAGGATGCAGGGGAAGAGGATGGGCCCAGACTCTTCTCAGTGATACCAAGTAAGAGGACAACAGGCACTGGGCACAAACTAGGAACAAGGAGTTCCACCTCTTCTTTACTGCGAGGGTGATGGAGCATAGGGACAGGCTGCCCAGAGAGGCTCTGGAGTCTCCTTCTCCAGAGAAATTGTAAACCCACCTGGACATTGTCATCCTGGGCAGCCTGATCTGGCTAAAGCTGCTTTAGCAGAAGGGCTCTAAAGGGTGATTCCCCCAGGCCTCTTCCAATCCCCAGCATCCTGGGATTCTGCAATTCTGCTGCTTGCTTGATGGGATTTTTTTTTTTTTTTTATGGCTATTTTAAAATTTATGACTTGGGGATTGTGTCTCATTTTGCTTGTTTTGCCTTGGTTTAGTTTTTCAGGACTTGCTAATAGCCAGGAAAGAAGCCATCATCACTACTTGCAATTGCACTGGAGAATTTCTCTTCAAACTCACAATGAGTAAGTAAGAAATTAATTGTAAAATGTATTTTAAATTACAGGAAGAAAAAATACACAGTTGTAAGACATGCACATGCTCACAGCAGGGCTGTAAAAAATAAGTTCAAATACCAAGTGGAAGTCCAGCAGACCTTACTCAGCTGACTACCACTACCACATGTTCTGCCTGCAAGCTGGAAAGTCTTTGTGCAGGAAAATAGGGAAGATGTCTTCCCAAAGTGAAATTTAAAGGCTTCTCTACTGTAGTTAGCAGCAAATCACATTAATTCCTCTACTATTCATTGTAATAATGATATTAATCAAGCTGCTCCCCGGATACTCGTGGAGATGTAATGTGTAATTCTATGGAAGCTCCTTTGTAATTTAGCCCCAATTAATGTTCACTTCTTGCAAAGTGTTATGGGAAAAATATATTTGTGGACTTTATGTAGGATCTTATTCTTCTGCCATGAAAGAGGCTGAGCAGATAAAGTACCTGCTGGAACACAATTCAGGTGTAATGAGTAAATGTAGTTGTATGTAGAGTGCACTTAACAACCTCATGGTGTAGAAACACAAGGCCCTCAGAGCTGTTCTGTCTTCAGTGGCTTAATCAAGAGAGACAGACACCACTATTGTGGTTGGGATTAATGCAACCCTTCAGTGGCCTCATTACATTTAAGACACTTGTTGAAGAGAAGTAGTAATAACACTTCACCTATATATATTTTTTTTTCTCCTTTTCTCAAGGATCTCCAAGCTTGGTGGAAGCATTTATGCTTATTGATACTTCAAGGATGGGTCTGAGGAGGATGTGGCCAGGACAAAAGGTAACAGGCACAAATTTGAACGTAGGAAGCTCCATCTAAACAGGAGGAGGAACTTCATTACTTGGAGGAGTGCAGAGCACTGGACAAGGTTGCCCAGAGAGGTGCTAGAGTCTCCGTCTCTAGAGTCCTTCAAAATCCACCTGGACACCACCCTCTGCAACCTGCCCTGGGTGAACCTGCTCTGGCAGGGCATTGAAGCAGATGATTCCACAGGTCACTTTCAACTCCTGTCATCCTGTGATGCCTGACTGGGGTATGATTGTCCCTCTCTGTGGAGTGGCTCTCCTCTTCCTGACACAGATAAGAGGAGAATCTCCTGGAAGAGCCCTGGGAGGGATCCTCACATGCCCTTGCCTGCAGCTCAGCTGCCCACATGATGGGCTTTACTTGTTTGTTTTCCTGAGACCTCTTCTTGAGTGATTTCCTGTGGTCCTAGTCCTGTGAAGGAGACCTCCTTTGCACCATTCCATTTTCACTTGTCCACTTCGGGAGGTGATTTGGTTTATTTGGCATGGTGGTGGTTGTTTGGATTTGATGATCTAGCTTTGGGGTAGTCCCTTTACGCTGATATTCCATCTTTTTACCTGCAGTCCAGGCAGATTGCTGCTGCTCAGGCTGTGCCTTGCTTCACAGGAGCAGCTTGCTAAAGAAGCCATGCAGCCTGCAATGTTCATCGTACGGAGGAAAAAGATAAAAGACAGGAAGACAGGAAAAGGTAACTGCTTGTTTTTGTTGGATTTTCAGTGACACAGACATCACCGACCTGTGGCCTGCCTCTTCAGATCAGCCAATTAGCAACTGCTCAGAGTTTTGGACAGGTTTTTTTTCCAGCTCTTCTACAGCAGAAGCAATTACTACTCCTGTACAAAACCTAAGTCAGCCACAGGTCCAGGATTTTTTTACTTCATCTGGTGAAAACTGACCACTTATTTTTTGAAAGTCCTTCGGTTTATCAACTGCTATTGTGCTGCTTTTAATTCCCCTCCTCATTTATTAAGAGTCCTGCTCACTTCTGCTGTATTCATTTTGGTCTAAAATGTGGAAGGTGTTCAGTCAGTCCCTTTTGTGCTGGCATGGGCTGGGAGAATGAGTGGGCACTGCTCCTCAGCAGAAGGTTTGCCTGGCTGGGGAGCTGCAGGTCTGCTGGGAGCTAATTAATCTATGGCTTTCTCCCCGCTCACATTGTATGGCCCTTTACTTGTTGCTGCAAAACTTAGAGAAAATGAATAGCAGACAGGGACCCTAAGGATTTGACTTTTTCTCCCTCAAGCTGTAGATTTTTTTTTCTTTGCACTGCCTGGTGAGGACTAGTTAATGTCCAAAGCCTTATTTGGTTATCTGGCTCTCTATTCTTGCTTGACACCTTCTGCTGGTCAGCCTGCCTCTTGAATGCACATGCTCCTGACCTCCTACCTCACACACACCTTGCTACTGTTAATTAGCTTTGCTGCCAAGCTCTACTAGCCACAGCCCAGGTAACAGGGATGCATCTAACAAAGAGGACAGTAGAGGGTGGGAAGCTGGGAGGCCCAGCTCCAGGTTCTCTTCACAGGTCAAATAGCTTCAGTTACTTATTCATGCTTTGGAAAGCTGTTTGAAATCCTTGGATTGAAGGAGCTGTGCAAGTATATGGTGCAGTTAATGATCTTAGGTTTGCAATCAGTCCATGAAAGAGAAACCCTTGAACCACAGCTGTATTGTTCCAAGCAGCACAGCCTGTGGAATGTCTTCCTTTCAATTTTGTTCCATGCCAACCAGTGGTAATAGGCTCTCTCTGCATCCAAAGCTCCTGCAGTCTTTTTCAGCCTCCCCTGGCCAGCAGCCCATCTACCACTTCACAAACAAACATATATTTCTCTCTGTATTTATTTCTTCTCTTTAACTTTTTTTTTTTTTATCCCACTGTGCAAGCAATTAGCTATAGAATCCTTAATAAGTCAACCTACTCCAGCCCACATGATTATTTTGCTCCTAATCAATTTATTCAGCTTACGTAGAGAGATTTATCATATTTACAATATCACAGCTATTTGTGTGGGAGTTACAAAAGGTAAGAAGTAATTTTAGGGAAAGAAAAATCCAATTGCAGGTTTGTGCTGGTTTTGTTGAGTTTCAGTATGCATGTGTGTGTGGGGGGGTTCATTTCCCCATCTGAGAGAGGAAATTCTGGATTTCAGGCAGCAGAGTTCAGCTCCACCAAAGGAGAATCAGAGGTGTGCAATTAAACGTGCAGCAAATCCTTTGGCAAAATTCAACCAGGCTTGTGCAAACTGTCATGTTCCACAAGCATCTTTTTTTGGTTCACCACTCTCTTCTATGCCTTGGAGGTGTTATCACTTTTAAGTTAATATCACAAGGGGAGAAAATAAACACAAAAGGCTCAGTGAGTCAGATTAGAGAGGTTGAATATTTGTACAAAGTTACTTCTAAATATCTCCACTGCTGTAGCCTGAAGTCTCAACAGGTTCTGGACACAGTTGGGCATCCACCTGGTTGGGTCTCCACATTTCCCAAGTCCCATATCTCTTGCTGCTTCTGCTTGGTGAATACTTTAGATCCCGGCAACTATTTGGCTCCATACAAGATTTGCCTGCAAATGAAATTAACTTCCTTGGCCTGCAGTGAAAAAGGATAACTCTTTCCCAGCTGGTTTGGATTTGCTATTATTAGGATTTATTGGCATCACAGTAGTATTAAGAGACCCAGCTAAGGCTCCTGGACTGACCTCCTCCTGCAGTTCTCTCAAAACCCACCTTCACCCCTGGTTATTCTACATCATAAATTAGGTGGCACAAAGTTGAGAACATTGTAGATGGTATTATGCCAACAGGTGACTGTCACACCATCAGCCTGCCATGAGAACAAGGGCTGTGCAGGAACCACAGAGGGGTGGTGGAAGCACATAACCCACATAAGCCATTCCTGACTATCCTTTGTCTATGAAATTGCAGGGTCCAAAAGGGTTAATGCCAGACTGGCTCAAGAGGAAGTTTTGAGCTGCCAAGACTTGTACCTCAAGACCCTTGACTTCTGCCATAGCTTCCAGAGGTGAGTTGCTGCATGTGGTTTTTTTTTTCCTTTTAGGGGGAAAGAGTTCTCCTCTTAGAGATTGAAGAGCAAAATGTTTTCCTCCCAGGCACTTCTCCTTGAGTCATGGAATCATAGAATCAGGCAGGTTGGAAGAGCCCTCCAAGCTCATTCAGTCCAACCTAGCACCCAGCCCTAGCCAATCAACCAGACTACGGCACTCAGTGCCCCATCCAGGCTTTGCTTGAACACCTCCAGGGACAGTGACTCCAGCAACTCCCTGGGCAGCCCATTCCAATGCCAATCACCCTCATCAATCCTTCTTTCTCCAGAGAAAAATAACTCTTTCAGGTTTCCACAAAGACTACCTGCAGTGAAGCCACTGTTAATGGACCTGGAAGCTTCTGGTTCTTTTATCAATTTTCTTATATTGCAGTGCTTCAAAACTAGACCAGGGATGATCTAGGCTGGACACTAGGAAGAAGCTCTTTGCTGTGAGGCTGGTGGAACACTGGAGCAGGTTTCCTGTGGAGGTGGTGGGAGCCTCATCCCTGCAGACATTCTAGAGCAGGCTTAATGGAGGAGGGTTGGAGTAGATGACATTTAAAGGTCCCTTCCAACCCAGTGTTTTCTATCATTCTCTGATTTTCTTCATCTGAATATTGGTTTCTCCAGAAGGTCAGAATGTGTCAGTTCAAGAAAGAGCACAGATGAAAGCTGTTAGGCGGAGTGTGCAAAGGTTGAGATCAAATGCAGTCAGTATAGATCAAATCTAGTTCTGCAGATGCAGGACTGCAGCTTTGTCCCTTTCCCAGTGAGCACCAGAAAACTGCAGGGCCTGGCATTACCAAGGGCTTCAGTACTGTATCATGGACTGAGTCCTAGGCAACTGCATTGGACAATGTTGTTAGTTCTCCTTTTGGGAATAAAGCTCATTCAGTCCTCTTTGGCGTCTTTCTTGGGTACTGAGAAGGAAATCCTGTTGGTGCAGCCACACTGGGTCATGCCTTTCAATATGGGAATGTTGAACAGTGCTGCCGTGCCTAGATTGATCTGCCTCTTGCAGGCTGCACCTTTCTCTTGCTGTTTTGCTGGAGGACATGGGCAGAGGCTCCAAAAGAGTGGCCAACCACCTCCTTTTGCATTTTGCTATCTTAACTACCGGAGTTCGCAATAGCACAGTTTGCCAGTCCAGTTTCTGTTTAATCACCTTTTTACTCTTGCTTAGCAGTAAGAGTTCTCTAGCCCAGCCCTGAGCTGCCTGCTGACCAGTTTGCTGCTTGCCCTCAGGGCTTGTTTGCTGCAGGCTCAGGCTTTCCATCCGGTTGCTGTGCCAGGGAGCCTTCTGCCCTTCCTGGCCTCAGCACAGGCGCTCAGACAGAGGCTGTTCTGCACAAAAGAATGCTGAGAGGTGTGAGTGCTGGGGCCTCTCCATAAAGCTCTTGGTAAATCGAGCTCTGCAGGGTGTAGGTACTTACCACAGTGAGGCTGAGGCACCAGTTGAGTCTTCTGAAATCCATAGTTTTAACCTGGAGAGCGGCGGGTATAGAAAGGAAATTATAAGTCTTAATGAATGGTTGCTTTGAGTATGGATTATACATTGCTAGCAATATGCCACTGTTTAGAGCACATCATTAGCCTCTAAGAGCTGCAGCCACTCAACTTTTGTGTTTGCTTCAAAAGTGCCACAGTACAACATTGGAGTCTTTCTGCTGCAGTAACCACTGGTTGTTACAAATCCCTTCATGAATGCATTATGGAAAACTGGGGCAGAGTTCTCCACTAGCCAGCCAAGTGCACGCCTGCTGGGGCTTTGTGCTAGGAAACACTGAATAAAGTTTTTAAAGCCAAAGTACAGTAGAAACACATTTTACACACACAAGTATGTTGCACAAGAGCAGTATGCGCCGAAGCTCCCTGCTGGCACCTGAAATTTGTATCGGTTTGCAGTGCAGGATTTATTTGCCAGGTGTTTCCTTACAGTGGATCTATCTTGTTTCCTTTTGTCTGTTAGCATTCTCAGAATAACTCACCTCTGCACATCTATTAATTTATTGAGTACTCACCTAAAGAGGTCTCATTGTGCTTCCCTCTCCGGCCTGCTGCACAGGGAATGCATTCCCAGAGGAGAAGCAGCACGTGTTTAATGCTGCTCTGCTTCTCAACTCTGTCAGCCCAGGCAGGACCCCATCCTGTTTGACACCCTCCAAGGAGCTTTGTCATTTGCAACACACCACTGACCTTTGTGACTCTCCAAATGGGAGAGCAGCTTCACGTTTTCAGCAAGCCAAAACAGTCTGAGAGGTTACTCCTCGTGTTGGGCCCCAACACATCTACCAAGATCAGGTGCTGCTTCTATGGAGAGAAGCTTGGGCCTCTTCCTTTTGCTTCACTGAGGAGTCAGGAGGTTATCAATGACAGCAGTTAGGGTGAGTTAATGCATGGCAATACAAGAGACCATAAGAAACTATCTTGCCAGAGAAGACTCTTGGTGTTATTTGGTATTCATGAACAGAAGGCACAACTTAGAAAACCAATTGTACATTAAGCAGCAAAAAGCTCTGTTCTTAAAGAGTAGCTCAGTGAAAACCCTTGGAAAAAAAAATTAGTTGACAGAGATATTTGGGTATTTAAGAACACAGAGAAAACAGCAATATTTTAAACACTATTTCCTATAGAACCTGTAGGTGGCTGAATGATAGAAAAAGCAAAGGACTTGGTGCTTTGTGGCTCCCTTAACATTCTTGAGTCAGCCTAAAAATTGAGCTGAGGGAGGATTCTCCTAGAGCAGCTTTCACAGGGAATGTTGTTTCTTTTCCTTGCTCACCGCTCCAGGAGGAAGAAGGGGGAAGGAGGAGTAAGGATTCATATTTACCAGAGAAAGGGAGAGCAAACCCAAGAAGTCTGAAAAGCAGCAGCCCCACAGCAGCCTAGATGTTCATATTTGAATAGCTGATCTAATTCTTGTAGCACCTCAGTGTGTGGCTCTTAGGAACAGTTACACATTTCCATTAGGCACAGCTGTCCTCTTCCTTCTGCAGGGAGCAGTGAATGGAAGCCCTGATGACTGCTGCACGCTTTGCATTTATTTCCTGGCAAAACAAACAAACTAATTAAATGATCAACAGAATGGCAGAATCATAGCATCACAGAATGAAAGGGCTTGGAAGTGATCTCTGGAGATCAGCCAGTCCAACCACCCTGCTGGAGCAGGGTCACCTACATCAGGTTGTTCAGCATCACAATCTCCAGGTGGGGTCTAAAAGGCTCAAGAGAAGGAGACTCCATCTCCTCTCTGGGCAGCCTAGCCCAGTGCTCTGGCATCTTCAAAGTGAACAAGTTTCCTCTGGTGTTTAAGTTCCAGTTTGCACCTGTTTCTCCTTGTCCTATCACTGGGCACCACTGAGAAGAGGCTGGCCCCATCCTCCTGACCTCACCCTCTAGGTATTGATCAGAATTGAGAAGATCTCCTCTCAGCCTGCAATTTTCCAGGTCACTCAGCCTTCCCACCTCACAGAGATGCTCCAGTCCCCTCAGCATCCTCATGGCCTTCTGTTGGACTCTCCAGTAATTCCCTATCTCTCTTGAGCTGGGCAGCCCAGAGCTAGGCACAATACCCAGATATGGCCTCACCACAGCAGAGTAGAGGGGCAGAAGAATCATCCTCAACCTGCTTGCCAAATTCTTCCCCTGGCCTTCTTGGCCAGGAGAGCACATTTCTGGCTCATGGTGCCCTTGTTGTGCACCAGCACTCCCAGGTGCCTCTCCACAGAGCTGCTCTCCAGCAGCTCAGCCTCTCACCTGTGCTTGCAGAGGGCACCATTCCTGCCCACCTGCAGGACTCTGCCCTTTGTTCACTCTCGCAGGGCATTAAGGCATCACACCTGAGACCCCCCCCAACCCAGCAGCTGCCTTTTTGGTGGCCATGGGATCATGTTCTCCTCTACTTTTGCAATGCACAGACACAATGAGAAGAGCAAGGAGACATGATGAAGAAAGAGTTAAGTTCTAAATGCTTCCTGGCATCCAAAGTCTATGTGCTAGTACAGGCAGAAACAGGAGCTTGTGAGAGGTACTACCACCACCTGCCCTTGTCACAGCTTGGCTGCCAGCAGCTTCCCATCAGTGGTCCATAAGCACTACAGTGGCTGAGCACTTGACCTTTATGGCTCCCACTAAGTTTACATCCAAGAAAATAATGGTGGGAGGTTTGTGCTTGTGGTGAGGGAATTTCTGGATGGGAGTTTAAGCCTGAGCATGAAGCAAGCACAGAGAACACAGAGAGACCTCATTGGAGAGGCTGATTTCTGCAGAACAAGAAAGTCTTGTGGACCCAGAGATAAACAACATAGAGGTGTTGAAAACACAGGTCATGAGAGAAGGGAGATCTGAGAAGAGCACTAGGTTATGGTGCCTCATAAATTCTGCACCTTCCTGAGGAATCAGCTCCTCTCTCTCCTCAAGTATTTAAAACATGCAGCCTGCTCACAATGATGTATGGAGCAGAAAGAAAAGATCCCTACAGAATGGTGAGGGTTTTTTTAGCACAGGGAAATATATAAGGTGCTAAATATTTCAGGGCAAGTCAGCAAGATCAATGGGTGGGTTTATAACAAACATCCATCTAGAAAAGCATTCATCAGTGATACATGGAGATGTAATTGCAGCTAAGTAGGACAGCTAGCTCCAAACAGGACAGGGAGTGGACAAAATGAAGTCACAGAATACCAGCCCTAGATGGGGAAGAGAAATGAAGGTTGCCAAGAGATGGCAAATGGATGTGATCACAGCATTTACCCAGACAAGATAGATGGGCAAAGTCCAAGGCAGAGAAAAATGGCAGTAGCTCTCTTACTCCATCACTTGCCTTGTATCAGCAGCTGTTACTACTAATATGATGCTGTGTTATTCATAATCAGAGTTTTATATTTTCAGTTGATTTGCAATATCAGATAGAGCTCCTGTGTAAGAGAGAAATGTGCACTCATTAGAGCTGCTGAGAATAGGTCGTGGCAGAGCTCTGCAGAGAGAATTGCTGCTGGGCTTCTTGTGTAGCTGCTGCTGCTGCTGGAGCCGAGAGCAGCCAGCTAATGAATTAATTCCTGATTGGAATATTCCCCATGGGATCCCTCATAAAACACAGACCTTGTTTGCACAAGGAACAGAAATAGGCAACAGTTGTCTGCCCTGCATCTCTCTGTACTTTACAGAACTGCACAATCCCTCTGCTCTGTACTGCAGGAATAATCACCATTTGCTGCTGCAGCTCAAGAAGTGGAAACTTGAGGGGCAGGCTTCCGTGGCTCTGGAAGTGTCAGCCTTTCTCCCATCATTTAAACAAGCTGTGCTATGCCCCTGGACAAAGCTGGCCTCTTGTGTCTGTCTGTGAGGAATAGAGGAGAAGAGCAGGAGCTCCTTTTTGGACACTATTAATTATGTGCATGTATGTATGCATTATTTTGAGGGTCCAGAGAAGAGTAGTGAGGCTGGGGAAGGGTCTGGAGAACAGATCAGGTGAGGAGCAGCTGAGGGAACTGGAGTTGTTAATTTTGGAGAAAAAGAGGCTGAGAGGGGAACCACCTCACTCTCTACAATTCCCTGAAAGGAGGATAGAGCCAGGTTGGAGTCAGTCTCTTCTCCTAAGTAACTATCCACAGGACAAGAGGAAATGGCCTCAAGCTGCACCAAGGGAGATTTAGGTTGGATATTAGAAAGAATTTCACTGAAAGGGATCTAAAAGACTGACACAGGCTGCCCAGGGAGGGAGTTGAATCCCCAACCCTGGAGGTGCTTCAAAGAGGCAGAGATGTGTTACTGAGGGCCGTGGTTTAGCACCAGCCTTGGTAGAGGTAGAGAACAAAACAATTCCAGAATCACAATCTGTGATTCCCCTATAATCATATTATATTCCAGTCTCAGAGTTGCAACCAGTCTGGTTCCAGCCACGGTGGCTTGAAAGCTGATGCAGATCTAGACACATCCACTAACAGACAAATTCTGTGGCCTCATTAACGTGCTCAAGTTACAATCTGCGAGGCATCCACAAAAGACCATCCCTTTGTTCTCTTCAAAGGCTTAAAAATAAAGCAACCTGCACTTAATAAATGCCTGGGAAATTGCACTGCAGAAGAGTTTGGTGAAGTAATTCTGTGGATCAAAGTTCTCTGGAGCCAGTGCTGCTGCTACTTAGAGGTTATTGGTAATGAATGAGTGCAAATGAAAGGTCAGGAAGAGGTCTGGAGGTAAATCTGTCTGGCTGACCCCCTGAACATGATGTGAGATGAGTGAGTGAGTCAGTGTGGCTGAGCATGAGTGAAGGAGCCTACTGGCTGAGTATGACTGCAAGGACAGGTGGAAAAGATTATCTCAGTGGCTGCAGGAGTAGAAGATGGGGTGAGAGGACAGGAGCACATGAAGGAAGAGAGGAGCAGCTGCAATGCACAAAAGGCAGTGGCAAAGAGCAGTCCCAGAAGCAGTAAGATGTGGAGGGTCTTGTGATTTCCTTCTCAGTTTTACAGCCTAATGGTGGCAAGTGGCTGTTCAAGGGGCAGGTTTCCTTCTACTCCACTCAGCGGGTCTTTTCTGCTGATTCCACTGCTCTAGCCTCGCCACTTGCCCTTCTCCTTCTTGATGTCTGCAGATGCTATTTAATGTCTGTCACTTGGGGTTTCAGCAAGTTCTGGGTGATTCATCAAAAAGGCCAATAGGCTTTCACCACCCTGTCAGCTACTTTATTAACTTCCTTTATTTTAGAATACTGAAGTTCAGGACTAATCATTTTTCCTCTCCTTTGTTGACAGTGGGAGATCTTATAAGAAATGTTAAATGATACTTGTGACACTGCAGCTCTGTTAGTGCTGAGCTTGCAGAGACAGCCCTGATGTCACCTCATCTGGGAGCTTTCTCTCTGTCTCTTGCTCTCCTTGGTGATCTTACAGGGAAAAAAAGAATGAGGCAGAACTAAAACAAGCTCTCAGGCACACGGAGGAGGATTGTGCCTGGCAACCAGACACCACATAATCTAGCTAGTCACAGAGGCAGCTTGCCTGCACGGCAGGACCAGAGTCATTGAGCCTGCCCAGATCAGCTCTGACTACCCGTACCAGCCTTATGGAAGGAGGTTGTAGTGAGCAGGGAGTTGGTCTCTCCTCCCAAGTAAGTGGTGATAGAAAGAGAAGAAACGGCCTTGAGTTGCATGATGTCCAGGCTGGGATCTACCTAAGCCTAGTGATGAGTTTTGGAAGAGCAGAACTGGAGAAGTCAGCCTGCCATGGCTTCCATCATTGTAACGAACAATGTCAAATAGCTCACTGCAACTTCTTTTCTGTATGGGGATTTGGAACTAGGCTGATTAATGTGTGTGAATAATGAAGTACAGGAAAATGCCATTTCATATATAGCCAACGCTTAAGCAAAACACAGTACAATTTGTAGGCCTAGACCCTGAAGTTGTTCCAAAAACATATAGACATAGTATCTTGGGATGTGCTTTAGTGGCCATGGTAGGTTTGTAGTCGGACCTGATGATCTTGGAGGTCTTTTCCAACCCAAAGAATTCTATTATTCCATGCACTGAATTGCACACTAGGCAAGCTTCCACCTGAGAGCTACAGCCAAGGAGCACACACTCCCCTGGGGACCACAGACCTGCTGGAAGCTGCCATGGGACAGACCCTTCACAGACTTCCCCAGGTAAAATCAGTTTGGTTTGCTCTACTCCATCCCACTCTTTATAAAACAGTGGGAGTACCTCTAGGAGACCTGCCACGCTTTCTCAAATCCTTTGAAGCTTAACTGCACCATTTGAGCTGAAAAGTGTAATTTGGGTAAAGAAATATTTTTCAGTGCCGTTTCTGAAGTAGGTTATTGAAACTTTTCTCCAAACCTTCTGGGTCTTGTTGAGCAGTCACTTAGAAGCAGAGAAGATAGATGGTACCTGTAGCTGTACTTCACTAAGGGAATAATTAGTAACATTCAGATTCAAAAAACCAGACTTACCCTTCCGCTGCTGCCAAGAGCC
Source organism: Psilopogon haemacephalus (assembly GCA_013396835.1). Taxonomy (NCBI): domain Eukaryota; kingdom Metazoa; phylum Chordata; class Aves; order Piciformes; family Megalaimidae; genus Psilopogon; species Psilopogon haemacephalus. Next base: position 1,661,251 of record VWZI01003014.1, on the reverse strand, counting down.
AGGAGCTAGAGAGGGAGTCTGGAGAAGCTGCCTCCCGGGGAATGTGTTGCTGGTGATCAGGAGCCTTCATCAAAGGGAGAGATCTCTCTTGGGAACATCGGAGTCCTGCAGGTCTCTGGATTTCTCAAGGTGACCTTCAAGCACCCACCCGACACAGGGAAATCCCACTGCTGAGGAAAGATTGAGTCAGTGAGTTTTCCATCTGCTACAAGAGGCTTCCTGAGTGAGGAGGGAGAGCCCAGTGCCCGCTCCTCTCCCACTCCTGTGATACTCATTTTCTGGGTTGTAGATACAGCCCCAGCATAACCATCCCAGCATTTTGGCCACAGAGAGGCGTGGCTGCCCCCAGTGTCCCCTGGTCTGGCATCTGTCACTTTCTTCGGAGGAAAAACCACAAATAGCACAGGAGGGTAGGCAGTGCCTAAGGTAAGAATGGCACCGCAGGGACAGGCGAGGAGAGTCCTCCTGCCTGTGTTTGGCCTGGTGGTAAAGGCTGATGCCAGCTGACACTCCTGCCGAGGTTAAAGCCTTTCCTGGATCTCCACTGGGATGCTGCTCAAATGCTTGTCAACTTCACAGCTTTCAAAAAACTCCAAACAAGCCCAAGTGACATTGCCTCTGCCACCCATGTGTGGTGCTTCATCTCACAGGTGGGACACTTAAGGCTGTGCTCCATATGCTGGTCTCAGCCACAAAGCTTTATCTTCAACAGGAGTCTGTAAAAGTCATGGAGTCATAGAACGGCAGCTTGGGAGGGTCCTCGAGGACCCAACCTTCAGACTTGTTTTCTGAAGATAACAAGGCTGTGACACTTTGTAAAGGAGACACAGGAGCACAGGTGGGCCAAGGCAGTGCCCAGTGACCCTGCCCTGCCATCCTGCTCACCTGCTGCTCTGCTTTGGCCAGTGCCATCGCCCTGCTGTTCTGCAGCTCTGAGCCTGGAAGCTGCTGGGTAAACCCAATTGCAGAAGCAGTAGTAAATCATATGCACCACCTCTCCCTGGGGAGGTGTGCTACATACACACAGCAGCACCCCAGCTGAGAAAGCCAGCCCCAGCGTGCCTGTGGAGAGGCAGGGAGGCAGCACTCAACACAAGCACTCCAGCGGTGTGCACCCCTGGCCTGCCTATGCTGTGCAAAGCTGCTTCTCCCTGTTTGAAATTCACAGCCTCAATTCCCTTGATCCAAGAGGTTAAACACTTCAAATCACATCACTGCCCTAAGATTGTCAAGGGCCAGCTCAATGATGATGGCTGCAAGTGGAAACATTAAGAATGCAAATTATCAGCCAAGTGACAACTGTTAAACTGTAGTAAAAAGTACATTGCTTCTGCTGAGCAGATAGACAGACAGACAGGATACTGCTGCAAAATTTGGGGAGGGCAGCAAAGTTCAGACTAGGGGGGAAATCAGTTTTCTCTTGTCTGTTTTGCAAACAGAGATCCACAGCTGAGATCTGTCACCAGGCAATGTCCTTACTAATAAATGCAGGATGCTGATGAATGAAGACAAATATTAAAAGAACCTTTTGTATAATACCAGATTCACCTTATTAGAGCAGTTCAATACTTTCTGTGAGTCACAGATGGCACAAAGCAGCCTTTAAAGGCAAAAGCCTCTGCCTGCCGACTGCTTGCTAATGTCATATAAATCCCAGCAGCAGATAGAGCTTGTCCAAATAGTTCTGTGTATCACATTGGCTTCATCTTTGCCTTCCATCAGGACTCAGTCCTAAGCCGTGTTTCTGAATTCCTTTGCTTTAAACGTGCAAAGGAGATTTCTTTGCAAAGTCAACAGGCAGCCTGCGAGGAGCAGCACTTCACATGTCCCTTGTTTCCAAAGGGATGCACAAAGCCTTCTGCCACCAACACAGAAACCTGGCCGTGACCTCAGCCTAACAAACAGACCATCACTGAATGACAGAACCACAGCCTGGTGGGGGTTGGAAGTGACCTCTGCAGGCTTGTCTAGAGCATGTTGCACAGGGACATTTCGGGGAGGTTTTGACAGTCTCCAGAGAAGGAGACTCCCCAACCTTTCTGGGCAGCCTGCTCTGGGGTTCCAGCACCCTCGAAGTAAAGCAGTTTCTTCCTACATTCAAGTGAAACCTCCTGTGTTCTCGTTTGTGCCCACAGATCCTTGTCCTATCGCTGACCACCACCGAGAAGAGACTGGCCCCATCCCCATGTCCGCTTCCTGCTCCTGCCTTTGTGATTTATTGCTGCTGGAGGTCAGAGAGGTAAAGTCTATCTTGAGATTTCAAAAGAGCACAGCTGGATGATTTTATGAGGCTGCTCGGATCCCACTGGCATCGTGCAGTTCACAGGGTGAATTATAGTGTAGCTGTCACATGGCATTTCACCTCTGGCTCCAATAAAAGCGAGATCAAGCCTCGTCTCCTGCTAAATAATGAGGATAAGTGATATTGTGTTGCCACCAGTGTCCATCCTGTGCTTGATGAATCTCTGAGCCAGCCCTCTCATGGTAAATCTCACAAGCCTGCTGCATCGAGCTGCTCTTGGTAACACTGCAAAAGCTGCTGCAGGCATTAGTGGCAGCTGTAAAGACTACACCACCTTAGTGAAACCAGTGATGTCATTCTCACCAGACGGTTTCTGAGGCTTCTGTGGCCCCTGAGTATGGTGTTTACTGATGGGCATGGCAGGCTGCAAGCAAACCCCAGCCAAACAGCAATAGAGCAACAGTAACTGAGGCTGCAGAACCATCCTTTAGAAACGTGCAGTTCTGAGGGCCACTTTGCCCTGAGGAAATGAGACACAGCACCACTGAGGCAATCACAGAGGTTTGGTTGCTCTGGGCTTTAAATGATTGTTTCTGAACACTGTGAGGAAAACTTTGCATCAGGGAGGGGAAAGCAGTCAGAGAAACACAGAATCATTATGGCTGGAAAAGACCTCAAAGATCATAAACTCTAACCACCAAACCAACACCTCCATGCCTACTAAACCATGGCCCCACTTGCCATGTCTGCACAGTTTTTGAACTCCTCCAGGGATGGGGGTTCCACCACCCTGCTGGGCAGCCTGCTCCAATGCCTGACTGCTCTGTCAGTACAGACATTTTTACTAATACCCAATTTAAGCCTCCCATGGTGCAACCTGAGGCCATTTCTTCTCATTCTACCAATCCCCACCTTACTACAACCTTTCAGGGAGATGCAGAGAGCAATGAGGTCTCCCCTCAGCCTCCTCTTCTCCACACTAAATGATCCCAGTGTCCTCAGGTGCTCCTCACCAGACCTGCACACGAGCTGCCTTGCCCTTCTCTGGACACGCTCCAGCACTTCAGCATCTTTCAAAACTGAATCAATACTCAAGGTGTCAGCAGTGCTGAGTTCAGAGGAGCAATCCCTTCCCTGGTCCTGCTGGTGACACTATTGCCTTTTTGGCTACCTGAGCACAAACTGCTCATCTCCAGCCAGCTGTGGATCCACACCCCCCTGCCCTTTTCTGATGGGCAGCTTTCCAGCCACTCTGCCCCTCTGCTTATGCTTATATGGAAACTCAGATTCGTTCCTCCGGCAAAATCTACATTCCTAAGAGATGATTCTTGGGTGAATTATTTTCTAATGCACGAACTTACTGTGAAGTTTGGACGTGTTTTTCCTCTGGCTATCATCACTGCTGCTTATGACACATCTTCCAGACTAAAATGGCTTAGGGGGCTGGTGAAGTCCATTACTTTTTGAGACACTTCCTTTGGACCTGTTCCACACAGACTGTCACTATCCAACAAAATATCTTTACTTGCTTGGCCCTTAGTACTTGGAAGACGTTTTCTCCTTGGCAATTTGAACGCCAGGTTCTGTGAGATAAAACCTAATGTAGCTCTTTTGGAGAAGCATCTGGAATTCATCTGTGTAAAGAGTGAGCACAGACTTGCAGAAGACAGTGTTTGTAAAATGATTACACACCCTCTTGATTTAATAAAGCTTTATAGAACTCCAGATTCAAGTTAATGCAGCTCTGAAACAACCAGTTGGATTTACAACATAAAGCAACAGCTAATCACAGTCTCCTTTATTTGCTGCTTTTCATTTGCTGCCCCTCAAAGCACCTTACAGAGGAGGTAAATATCATTACCCCTAATTTATGAATGGCACAACCGGCAGCCAGAGAAGCAACCAACCACCTTCTGAGCTTTTCCTGAAGACTTTCCCCAGCAGAGATCACACATATGCAAGACTAATTGCTTTTGCTGTGGGGAACACAGGCTTTCCAAACCAGCAGCCACAAACGCCAGCTAAACCATCCCCAGCAAACAGTCCAGTCAGAGGACGGTGGAGATGCACAACATGCAGCCAGCTCCTATTTCTAAAGCAGTTTCCAAGGTAGTCCATGTGACACGGATTTGCTGCATTTCATTACCCGCAGGGGAAGTCACCCACAGGGGAAGAAAAACACCTTTGCTTTTGTCAAAAATATTTCCCATTCTTGTCCAGAGCAGGACAGTGAGGTGGGCGAGCTGTCCTGCCCTGAATGCCTCACCTGAAACCAGCTACACCTGCCGAGTGCCCAAAGAGCAGCCCTCACCCAGAGAGGCTGAAGTGACCCTTCTGGAATTGTAAGTAGTTCGCTAAGGCAAGAACCAACACACAGCTGGAAATAGCCCTAAGGAGCCATCATCTTCCTTCATGTGCTGGAGCTCTACCCAACAGCTCGTGTGTTGTCAGGAATGTGCTGTCACACACCTCCTGACACTCAGGTAACTCTCTTAGACATGGCCATGGTCTGGAGGAGGTCTGATAGGCTTAAGGAGATGTCTCTGCTCTGCCTAGCCTATGACTTGGCTTGCAAAGAGTGTGATAAGTGCATTTCCTGCACCAGACCGATAGGTACTGGGCTGATATCACCACTGCTTCCTGCTACCAAAAAACCAAAACCAAAATAAAAACTGTTGTGATAGCTTCTCTTGCATCTGCCACACAGAAATCCTGATGAACATCACTATGCAACTAGTTCCAGTTATGAACAACTATTTTTATCAAGTCCCTCAGGTAGACAGAATGTGATAAGCTTTATAAAAAGCTCAGGATTGTTTTGCCAATGCACATTCACCCTGACTGGGAATTTCCTTATTGCTCAACTCTGGGGTTTTTCTTGATGAAGAAAAACAAGCTGTGCCAGACTGGCATAGCAGCTCCTGCATCAGTAAGGGCAGAGAAAGAATTAAGGCTTTGTCATTTTCCACTTGCAACAAATAATTAAAAATAAATAAAAAATAAATCAAGGCTGGGCTTCATTTCCAGAGCTGATTTCAGCAAGGTCCCAGCACAGCACCACTGAGAAGGGCAAGAAAGCTACCAGGTTGAGTCAAGGCTTGAACCAAAACTCCTTCACTGCAGTTATGAACAAAAGTGCAGCCCTAGAGTAGCAAAGGAGGCACTGCAAAGCACCCATCTGAGAGGCTAATTGTTGCTGTGAAGAGCAGAGGCTTGCAAGAGGCATCCTGCGTCACTCTGTCCAGTCCCCTGCTGTCTCAGGCAACCACAACACATAAGCCTGGCCATAAATTTATCAACTTCCATCTCAAACCCAGCTAGGTCTCTTGCCCCTGATGGGAAGTCTGTTCCCAAACCTCACTTGCTGAGGGTTGGAAGTATTCTTCTAATTTCCAGCTTACATTTGTTCATGGCCAATTCAGACCTATTTGTTCTTCTGCCAACATTGTTCTGCAGCTTAAATAGCTCCTTTCTCTCTCTCTCTCCCTCTCTCTCTCTCTCTCTCTCTCTCTCGTGTTTACCACCCCAATGAACATATAGGAGCAGGCTGTCCCTTTGGCCCCTCACTGTTGTGCCATCTTCTTTGTACATGAGCTAGGGTCCCCCAGCATGATGGACGGACTATTTTTTTAGGAAGTCTAGCTACAAATAAAAGCAATGCTCTGCCTTGCTGTCCAGGATGGCCAGAATCCATCACTGGATGTCAGGCCATTAGCAGAGCCCCGTGGAGCTCCAGCTCACAGCTTGGTGCATCCCAGGGAAAAGAGAAGTGTAAAGCCATGGTAGAATAGCCATAACAGACACCACATAATAGGGCCAGTTTAACACATTTCCCCAATTACCCCTTACTAATTCTGAGTCTGAAGAGTGTAATTTAATTACAAAACAGACCTACTGGTCCACAGCAGCTAGGCAAGGAAGAATCATCAGCAGCAACTGAGTTAAACAAATACTTACAGCAATTCCAGTGTGCTTGTAAGCAGAGAACAAACATCCATGCTTTTAGGCATAATGGGAGCAACTGGTCCAAGAGCCTGTGCTGCAGCTGAGCCAAACATTTCTCCTCTGTGAGTGCCTAACCTAGCTTGGTTGCAGCTCTCAGCCTTCAGGAGGCAGGTTCTGAGATGTTTTGACATCCCTTGATCTCGACATGGAGAGGCTGTCCACATTCCTTAGCATATGCCAGAGCAATTTGCAAAGGTTCTGCCTCCTGCTGTTTCTCCTCACTGTGCTTTTGTCCATGCTTCCATGGCGAGGGTAGGAAGCCTCAGACTACCAGAACACAAATGGCCTTTACTCAGTGAGAAATGCTGAGACAGGGGCTTGTCAAAGACACACATTTAATTGCAGGCCTCTTTCCTTTATTTTTATTCTTTATATGTATCATATCATCCCCAACCAGCATCTTCAAGCCCTTCTCCTCGGGACTGTTCTCTCACAATTGGTAGAGTTAGATAATGATTGGACTCAATGATCTTAAAGGTCTTTTCCAAACAAAACAATTCCAAGATGTTATGAGCAATTGTATCATACCATACACCATACATCTGTTCTGGAGTGGTTTTGGTAAAGGAGTTAGGAGTGGCAAAATCTCCTAGGAGGTTCTATAGGTTGAGGACTGCTCACCCACTAACTCTTGCTAGTATGACTGCAGTTGCTGTGCCTAGCTCTGTTTCAGCTCCACTACACTACCAGGATTCTAGCCAAACCACCTTGTTCAGAGGGCTCTCTGCTTTCAGGGTCATAAGGGTCAGAAAATTAATCCCTATTTTATTTTCAGAATATCCTCAAGCTTGACACACAGTCTTACAGGTTACTCAGTGAAAAAGAGAGCAAGAAAGACAGCCAAAGAGTGACTTCTGGCATGGACATCACCTCCACCACGAAGGGACCTGCTCTTGGTGTGAGCTCATCAGGAGGGGAAAGAGAGATCTAGCTCTTCTCCCAGCCAACTCCTGGTATTTCAGTTGAGGCAGATTTGCTATTGTCCTTGACACATAATCAGACTCAACTTCAGCTCATGTATATCTCAGCAAGACAGGTTTGGCAGTGGGAGCTGGTGTTGGGCTTTTCAATAAAATTAAGCAGTCTGGGTGCAATGGATGAGACTATTCCCTTGAATCATCTCACTGTGATTCTGACTTCCTTTTGCAGAGGGTTGGAGGGAGGCCAGTGGTTTGTCAGAGTGCCCTGGGCCAGGAAGAACATTAGGAGAGATAGCAGGGATTTATCCACTCTGTTGGAAATTAGTCCCTCAGTGATCAATGCTGATTTGCTTCTTCTCTGGACAGTCTTTCCTGGCTTCATGGATTAGATGCTGGTAGTGTGGGGAATAACAATAAAACCATTTGCTAGCTGCATCTGGTGCAGGGAAAGCTTTCCAGAGATTATTAGTTTAAGCATCCTAGAGAGACACCATAAAAGGGGAATCATTATTACAGTGTGTGTGTTTTAGGGGATCCATTACTGCACTGTCTTGGCATTATTACATAATTTAAAATAATAAAAACAATTATCCTTCAGGATAAAGGAGACTTTGAAGACACTGAGCTATATGTCACTGCCTATGTATTTGTTAAGCCAGAAGCACCCTGGCTTGATTGTTAGAAGCTGAGTCAAATCTTGGGCAGCAATAGGAAAGCTGCAAGAGTTGGGTTTAATGTCACCCACAGCAAAAGTGACTTCCACACCTCAGAGCTCACCACCAGTGTCACCATGCTGCTACAAAGCTTAAGTTCTCCCTCAGGTTGGCATTGCTCTGGAGTGAAGGAAGATAGAGAAGAGCAGAGCTGGCTTTGGTTCACAGCAGATGTGATCTTCCTGCATAACACCAAGGCTGGGTCTGCAGAGGTTTTGGGACATGAAGATGAAATGGAGATTCCCAAAGCTGTTTATATCCCAAAATCTTAAGCTGGAAAATTTCTTTTATGTACTACTTGAATGATTTATGACTTAATGTTTATGACTCTTGGAACAAGTCTGAGCTGGCAGCAGTGCAGTCCAGAAGGAAATCATTGGGATTGGTGAAGCTTGCTGTCTTGAGCTAGTGTGGCACACGGTAACTGCTTGATGGATGTGTGAGGGCCTTGGATCTAAGCATGAGGGCTTCTTCCCTCACACCTTTTCCTTCTCTCTCACTGACTTGCTGCATGACTGGCTAATACTGTAGGTATTGGAAACTACAGAGGCTCAGAACTGTTGAACACAAAAAAGGCTCTCTCTGAGCCTTCAGTACAGCTTCAGTTGCCTAACTTCAACCACCCAACTTTGGAAACGTCAGCTTTCACTTGTCTCAAAACAGACTGGGGAAACCCAGTCAACTCCAATCAGCAATACGTCTGTCAGACACTGCATAAAACATGCTACTTACATGCAAATTATTAATGATTATGTATTATTTTCTCTATATTAAAACATATCAACACTGAACATATTGTCATAGCTACTGGAGGATGCGAGAGGGCCCCGAAGGTGACTCGGCTTTATACAATACCATGTGTTTGGCATGAAAGTTAGCGGAGACAAATGTTCTGTTGCCGTAGGTGCCACACAACCACCAGTGAGTGGAGGTGACCCCCTCCCACACTAACACAACCTTGAAGGACTGGCGTTATGGAAAGCATCCCAGTTTCAAAATGCTGGACCACTTTCATCTCCCTTGCGCGCCGCAAGCTCCTCCTGAAGCCAGTGGGTGGTTGGTCCTAAGAAGAACGCCGCAGCAAAAGCTGTGTTTCCCTTAGGTAAAACTCACACACAGCACTTGCTCTCGCTGCCCCTTCCTCTGCTTTCCCCAGTTATCAATATCAGCAACTCTTCGTGTTGGCCACACCATTACTTTAAACAGAAGGGGCTGGCTTGCAGGCAGCCCACGCACAACCCAGATCACCGCGTTTGCATAAAGCTGATGTTACCTCTTGCTGCTACTCCTAGAACAGATCTCGCTCACAGTCTGTGCACCAGCAGCTCCAAAAGAAAGAAGTCCCTGAATCAAACCAGTCTGAAGGATTAACAAAACTCAGAATGAAAAATACAAAGATGTCACCTGAATGACCTTCTGAAAAGACTCTATCAGCTTGATTTTCACAACTCATTTTTCTTTCCAGCCTGTGCAACATCCCCTCCCAAGAGTTAAATGTTCGCAGATTCCAGGTTTCCTCTCTTTTCTTTCTACCCCCAAACAATCACTTTGTCACCAAGACACGTATGAGAAATCTATGCCTGTCTGTGCTTGGCATCACTGCCATCTCATGGATTAATGAATTCTGTGTCCTCTAGTTCCCCCACATTATGCACCTCTGTTTTGTATGAGTAGCCAAATGTATCAAGACTCATTTTAATGAATGTGAGTCATTCCCCTTATTCAGAAGGCAGGGCTGTTATGTTGTAAGTAAGCACACCATTAGCTGTGCTAAAAATAAACAGGCATTACCTGAAGGAAATCTTATATAGTAAAAGTACACACTGCTAAGTATATAAAAAATATATAAATAAATAAATAAAAATAAAAGAAAATTAGGAGAGGAAAAGGAAAAAAGACAAAGCATGACCTAGAAGGGGTCTCATGCTGTAAGCAAACAGGATGGACTGCAGCATCTACTATGTATTTCCTACAACGTGTCTGGAAGCAGAGTAGGACCTGAAGATTACTTCACCATGAAATTGAGATTCGAAGCCCTCCGTGCCAGCACACATTCTGTCAGTGCTGCACCAGGTTTAATTTCGTTTCTTAACTGCTGAGAGGAAACAAATGGACGGTTCCTGTTGACACAGATTCTATTCTATGGCTTGGTTGGTGTAGAGCAACTATTTCCTGTGTGGTTGGCTGGAGATTAAGGTTTGGAGGTTGGAATATTTCAAGGTCAGCCTGACGTTGCTTAAACAGAAAGCAGGCAAGGCTTGGCCCTGTGGTATTTCTGTTCCCTTGTTTTCATGCCTCTTGGTGTGGCGCGATGGGAAAGGCTCTGGTTTAGTCCCAGAAACCAAGCTCATAAATCAGGAAGTCAATCAACAAGTCTGGGGAACAATATGTTCTTCTATTTTAATTTCTTTGTGGGAAATGTGTAAATAGACACTGGCAGTGAGGCTGGAATATAATGGGGACTTGCAAATGAAGGCATCCTGCGATTTATCTCCCCTACGTGCCATGTGAAAAGGGGTTACATTTCCTGAGCCCTTAAAAGAACCAAAATCTCTATAGCTTTCAAGGATGGGAATGGTTGGGCTTGATGCTCTCAAAGGTTTCTTCCAGCCTCACCAGCCCTGTGATCCTACGAAGCAGTGTCTCCTGACCAGCTTCCAAACACATGGGAAGTCAGCAGGCTGAGAAGAAGACTTAACATAATCACCTAGAAATGCTCTGCTGCAAGCCTTCACCTACCAGCAGCCTGCCCTGCAGCACACAACAGCACACAGCCCACCCTGGGCAGCCACAGCATTGCTTAGCTCAGGCTCCACTCATCCTACAGCTCCCTCAGTGCGGGACCTCAGCCTGCCTTTGGCCAGCTGGTTCCCACTGTAAAAGGGGATGGCAAACAGCAGGCTGACTGGTTTCTCAGCAGCCTCTGCAGGCTGCTCAGCAAATGTTTGTACAGAATTGATAAAGGTTGTCATAAACCATAGCAAAAGAGAGGGAAAAGGTTTAAAATCACTTTGTCCTTATGCCTTTGCTTCTGAGTTTTTACTAGTATTTGAACAACTGAATTGCTGCCTGCACGACTGATCCCAAACAGCTAATCCCAACCCCACTTACCAAAGTCCTTTTAAACATTATAAACACAAGGTATTATATGCTGAAAATTCATTATGGAAAGGAACAGAAGTCATTTGTGAAGTTACATCACCCATTCCAGGAAAGCAATGCAGCTTTAGGAAGCCAGGCACCAACCCTACATCAAAGAGTCAACCAAATATTTACTACAAACAGCTGACAAATGGCAATTCCGAGCTCTAAATTGTCCACAAGACTGCTTGCCAACCTATTTCAAATAATTTTACTGTGCTTTGGGTATATTTCTGGATAACTTACAAATGGGAGGGGGAAATGAGGGGTAGTTTGCAAACAGTGGTCCGCCCTGCCCTCAGGACCTGACTTTTAAGGTGCATTTGGGCAGGCAAGACGAGAAATGGACTTTTCAAAAGCTTTTTAAAGACCTAAACGAGGCACCTATGAATTTTTAACGTCACATTTCTGCCTGCCCTAAGCTTGGCGTGCATAAATGCCTTTAAAACCCGATCCCATGGTTTTGCAGCATGAAAGGCATTATCATCTGCAGGCTCATCTCCACCACAAGAGGCACCTCCTAGTGCCGTGCCACAGGCGTCTTCTGCAGGAGACGCCAGCCAGAGCCAGCCAAGGGCACAGAGCAGCACAGGGACGCTCTGCCAGCTCTGCTCTTGCAGCCTGCTCCTCACTTTGATCACCAGCAGACCCTTACCTCCTCTCCACCACCTGCTCTTTCAAAATAACAGCTGGCTTAAGCTTAAACATGGCAATAGTTTTAAGCCAGAGCAAGGTGGATTTAAGTTAGACATAGGGAGGAAGTTCTTTACAATGAAGGTGGTGAAAGGTTGCCCAGGGATGTGGCGGAGGCTCCATCCCTGGAGATACTCAAAGTCAAACTCAATAGGACCCTAAACAACCTGACCTAGTTGGGGATGTCCCCGCTCAGCTGCAGGAGAGATGGGTCAAGACAGCCTTTGAGGGTTCCTTTGTGCAGGAAGAAGACTCTGGAGAGTATTCCAAGGCAATATCTCAAGCTACAAGTATTCACCAGATACACCTTCAGGTGTGCTTGTGCTGTGTTTCAATCTAAACTACCCTTCTACTAGCATAAAGGTAGCTGCTATCTGTGAAAGCACAGGTCTTGCTGCAGCTACCCAAAGAGTAGGCACTCAGTCACTCATGTAAAGACTTCATACTGGATATTTGGAATGGGCTGCCCAGAGAGGTGGTTGAGGCCCCATCCCTGGAGGTGTTTAAGGCCAGGCTGGATGAGGCTCTGGCCACTCTGACCTAGGGTAGGGTGTCCCTGCCCATGGCAGGGGGGTTGGAACTGGCTGATCCTTGTGGTCTCTTTCAGCCCTGGCTGATTCTATGATTCCCTGTCTGTATTGCAGTGAGCTACACACTTTGAACTAGAAATCTCAGCAAAACTCAGCCCACCTGAACTTTAAAATGAGCTTTTCACCTCTATATGCAGTACTTTTCCAACCACACCTTCCACTGGAGTACACAAATTCAGGTGATGTAGATGCTGTTCCAGCCCTGGCTTTGCTCTGTTTTCCAGAGCAGCCCAGCCTGGCCTCAGAGCTGCAAGAGCAGACAGGTGCACAAGGTGTCTCCCCGTGCTGAAATTGCTCTCTGGCTGCTTTGGCAACAGCATGGCTCCCTCCAGGCCTCTTGCTTGCCCTTGAAAGAGTTGCAGGACTGGTTGTGCACCATAAATAAGATCAGTAGCTAGTGGGAAAGATTTACTGCTTCTCAGTCCTGTTCTAATCCCTTCCTGCAGCATCATCGATACCCTCTCTTGACAAAATGTCCCAGCATGACAGCGTGAGGCTGCAGGTGCTGCTCTTTGTTCTCCAGCAGCTGAGGGCAGGGCTCCTTGCTACCCTCAATGAGGTGAACTGGGGAATATGTAGAGCAGATATGAGTTGTATGGGGGTGTCCCCAAGCAAGCTAATCAGGAAGGATTCCCAGGAAAAGAATCAGAGAATTTTAGTTGCCTTTCTTTGCCCCATGCTTCCTGGACTAACTTATCTGCTGCCACTTGCTGCTCTAAACCTGTTTGCCAGTGGGCTGCTTGCTCCTCATTCACAGCAGGAGCTGCTGTGCTGTCAGGAATCAATTAGCATAAAAGCACTATTTTTATTAATGTGGCTTCCTTGTTGCAGTTCCTACTGTGATTGATGGCTTCCAAAGGTCAACCCCAGCATATCAATGGGAGAGTGTATCAGGTGCTGTAGAAATGCACTGAGAAGCCCTTTAGCAACTGCTCTTTATGCTGGGCAGACAGTGAAAGAAATCCAGCACAAAATGGCTTGGAATAGAATATGAGCAGGATGCTGAAGCCTGAATTATCCAACAGCTGCCTAAACAGAAAGCAAAACCTCAAAGATTTCCACATGGTGAATGATATTTGAAGCCACTGGGTTGGATTAAGTGACCAACCTTTCTACCTTTTTATTTTTAATTTCTTGGACTACTTCAGAGAGTTTCAGCTTCTAAATGAAACTAATTTTGATGGCTGCTAACAAAACCAACCAAGTTTGGTGGCATTTTTTGTAGAATCACAGAACTGGTTTGGTTAGAAAAGACCTCAAAGGTCATCGAGTCCCCTGGTGCAGCTTAAGGTCATTTTCTCTCATCCTATTGCTAGCGGCTTGGGAGAGGATACCAACATCCACCTCACATCAGTCTCCTTTCAGGGAGTTGTAGTGAGTGAGGTGGCCTCCCCTCAGCCTCCTTTGCTCCAGACCAAAGAACCCCAGCAGCCTCACATCCCTTCTCTGGATCCTTCACCAGCTCCATTGCAGTTTGTTGCCTCTGATGACCAAAGCCATCCTAAGACAGTTGTCAGATAAACGCTTAACCTGGAAGTTAATCTCTTGGTAGACCTTGCTCCTCTGCTTGTCCAAGAGTTGACAGGCAGTGGTGCTGAAGTGACAAGTGTACACTTGTTCTTCATTATTAGCATCTGATCTCGCTAGTCATAGTGATTTTATTGACAGTATCTGAATCACCAAATCGATTTGCTGCTCTCAGGTAAAGAGCCCATTTAATTAAAGTCAGCATGTAATAGGGGGAAGCTTTGACACGTTCTGGAGCAGCAGCCTGTTTCATAATTACATTAAGCAGCATGTCTTCATCTCTGCTTGCAGACCCAACAAGCAGCAGTGCATTAACAGGGCTAGAACTGTGGCTGCTCCACTCCATCATTTGAATAGTTGTCTATACTAACAGAAAACAGCTTCAGCAGGAAGAACAAGCACAGATACAAATCACCCAGAGAAGACAGATCTGCTAACGTAACAGAGTGACAAAGCCCAGCAGATCGTGGCTGCCTAATTGCTCCGCTTCCATGCACAGTGGTGTTCACAAGAAGGCATCAGTTAGAGTACTGGAAGTGCCTCTGTGATACCACAGAAACAAGGTACCTTATTTAAGTGATCATCTTTTAGGCATCCCCGGCCTCAGCGGACAAAAACAACAGAGCTTTTGTAGAGAGCTTTAGACGTTGGTCCCAGAACTGCAATTAACTCAGAGAGACTGCAAAGAAAGGGAGGAAGATGAAGACATGCCAAGGAAATAAAGATGTGGATTTTGAATCCTCTGCATAAGTAACACAATGAGTCTAAACTCCAATACATCATGACGAGAGTCTGGAGCATTTCTGTGTCTCCTGAAATCTGCTGTGAGATTCCCTCTAAATTTCATACCATCCTGGCCAGCTGAGGACATTTGCACAGTTCTTCCAACTACAATTATCTCGCGTGTATGTGACTGAGACAGACTTTGTCTCAAAGACTAGGATGGATCCATTTAAAGCAAACAGAAGGTCTCGGTGCCTTCAGTGGCATCCACTCTGATCCCCAGGGAGCTCTCTCCTGCTGCTGCTGCATCTAGAGACTCTTGCTTGTTACTGCCACTATGCCTGGCGTAGGAAACAGCGAGCACTTCCCACCACTTTGTCAGTCACAAAATGGAAAGCAACAGCAGAACCTGTGAAACATACTCTCAGGAGAACACATGGGGAAATGTGACCATTTAAATGGTATTTATTGTCCTGTGTGACAGAAGGTCACTTGTGTGCACTACAAGCAGCAAAGGAAGATGTGCCCAAATGGGTCGGTGAAGAAGTCTCTCCACAACTCCTCGTCAAAAAATAGGAAGCACTTTGCACACAGGATTACTACTTGAACTTAACACTGTGGGATCAGTAAGTGCAAAGCAGAAGCTGATCTGCTGCACTGAGATGTGCCACGCTCCTTAAATACCATTTGCCACATAGCATATGTCTAAAGTGTATGGTACATGCACCAGCCCAAGCTCCCTGGATCCCAACCTGTCGTGACTGCTCCTCACTTCATGTGGCTGCTTTGCCTCCCCCGGGAGAGAAGAGGCTGAGGAAGGGAGAAGTGTAGCTACTCAAACCTGACCCTTCAAAACTCGGGTGCCATCAGGATGCACAACTTGATCTGTGATCTCGGAAGTACTTCCAGGTGCTGCATACTAAACATACCCAAAGAGTGCTCTGGCAGAGAGCCTAGAGCTGGTGGTATGGAAAAACTGTAATAAGCTGTTGACGATGCATATATGGAGATTGCATATACAACATTTTCTAAGAGTTCTTTAGCTCAGCTTCTTGCAGAGCCTTGGACACCCCATATGTTTTTCCTTAATTGTTCCCTCAAAACAGATCATTGTTAAATCCACACACATTTTGCATGCATCCTCATCGGGGAGCAACAGAACAAGTCCGTACACAGCATTTTCAGGTTGAAAGCATCCAACAAGCATCAACTAATTATGGCATTTAGAAGAAGAAAGAAGAGGGACTCATCTGCATAGCTATAGGCAAGTTAGTTGCCCTTGTCTCTGGTGCAGTCAAATAGCATCTAGGCAATACAGACAAGAGAGTCCAGGGCACTATGACCATGATCGTGGAATCTTAGAATTGTTTGGTTTGGAAAACACCTCTAGGATCATTGAGACTGTCAGCCTAAGACCACCATGGCCATTAAAACACGTGCCAAAGGGCCATGGCCACCCATTCCTTACTCCAGTTGTGGCAACCCCACCACCTCTCTGGGCAGCCTGTTACAGTGCCTGGCTACTCTTGCAGCAAAGTTTTCAATACCCAACCTAAGCGTCTCCTGTGGCAGCTTGAGGCCATTTCTTCCTAAAGCAGCCACCTAAAGCAGATTAGATACGCAGAAAAAGCTGCCTTTTTCTCTTTACTGACTGAAGGGAGAGTCTACTCTGGCTGCCTTAACCACAGGACAATTTAGATATCCAAACTTGATTGGGAATAACCTCATGTCCTCGATTAGATATATTCAGCTCAATTACATCTGTCTAAGAGAGTAGTAGTTTTAAGAATTAAATGGCCTGAAGAAGGAATAAGGAATTTCAGACGTGCAGAAGCATTTGTGAGCAGTGTTATTCCTCTCTTGAATTCACCAGCTGCATGGAATATTTGTTGTTCCTACTGTCACTATGAGTTTCTCAAAGTCCTATTTGCTCAGCTCTGTAGGGATCCTGTTTCATATTACAGATAATGTCTTCAAACCAAACATTAACTATTTGAACTGTCCAGGAAAGGTGATCTGCTTGACAGCAGTCTGGTGGTCAGAAGTGATTACCCAGATACACTTTCAAGTGTTATCACTGTCATCATTGTACTTTGTGCGGCTCAAACATCCTGCATATCTGTGGCTTCTCCAAGAAATAGTGTGCATTTGTTAGGAAGAATGAAAGCCTGCTTCAGCAGAGGAGTTGTGAAGAGGCAGCTGACACGTAAGTTAGTCATACTTCCTTGTGACTTGTCTCCTAAAGGCATCTGTGGCCAACCCGCTCATCGATCCCCAAGGGCACTGTTAACAGTGAGAGATGCAAAGCCCTACCTAACAAAAGCAGTTAAACTTTTGGCCAGTCCTCCAAAAACTTCCAGGTAACAAATCCAACAGGCTAAATATGAATGGTTCAGCACTCAAGAATAAGAATCATCCAAGAGGAGAAAGGCAGCATCAGACAACAATTAGGTAGCAGATGAGTCAAGGGAGCGGTTGGAGCTGAGGCTGCAGCCAATGACACGAGAAGCAGCAATATTAGCCATATGGGAGTCTCAGACTTGGAAGGATGGTTGCAAGTACAAACCCACCCCCTCATCTCCTGGCTCCTGAGGGAAAAGGGCACCAAAGCAATCTCAGTTTCAAATCTCACCCGGTTTTACAAAATACGGAATCTTCTTGAGTGAGCACAGCATTCACACAGGGAGCCCTCTGCTCCCCGGGAGCATGGAAGGAAGAATGCCTCACGACTCAGGATGATGCTGCTACCTTGGCAATGGGAGAAGCTCCCACGGCAAAGCTCTCCACGCTCCTTTAGTGCAGTGGAAGGGAGTCACCAGATGTCTTAAATTACACAAAGAAAGAGCCGTATAAAGTAGTAATGAATTACTTCATTGAGCAAGAACAATAAACTCTCTATACTGCAAAGATGGAGAGTTATAAAGTCTTCTAGTTCTAGGCTGCCAGGAAACCCCCGCCACGAGGACAGGATCAGCTGGGCTTAGCTCACTGGGCTGTTCTTATTTACATACAGCCATAGACAGGCAGACAGACAATCAGTGCTTCTGGTTAACATTTGCTGTCACACTACATATTTGTCCTTACTTGGCAGGTCACTTCCATGCCCTTTTCTAATAGGATTACAAATGAGGAAAACAAACCCAAACCAAACAAAAAAAAAAAAGTGATCTGGAAGGAGGAACAAGTTTGGCAGCAAGGAAAAAAAAACCAACAGGATGAGGAATTCTTCAGTTTCTGTTTTTCCAAAGGCTTCAGTTGAAAGCTCTGCTGAGCCCAAAGTGTTAACTTGCCCATGACAATTTTCAGCATCTACATATAGCCTGAAGCACTGCAAACTTTTACATGGGAAAGTAAAAATGAAAGGTTGCACTGAGGAGTAGTGAGGGCTGCCTGTACTTCATATCCAGGTGTGGAGTTGGAAGACCTTCATAGCAAACCTGCTGCTTTCGCAAGAGAAAATAAAAGAGAAGAGAGTAAATTTACTTTCAGATCTCAGCCTGGCAAGCTCAAGTTAAAATACAAGTCAGGCTGGGTCTGAGGAGAAATAACCCACCCTGTGTCAGTACAGGTGAGGGCTGACCTGCAGGAAAACAGTTCTGCAGAGCAGGACCTCTAAGTGCTGCTGAACAAGAAGTGCTCCATGAACTAGAAGTATGCCATTGTGGCCAAGAAAGCCAATGGTCTCCTGGGGTGAATTAAGAAGAGTGTGGTCAGCAGGCCAAAGGAGGTTCTCCTCCCACTCTACTCTACCCTGCTGAGGCCACATCTGGGTATTGTGTCCAGCTCTGGTCTCCCCAGCTCAAGAGGGATAGGCAACTGCTGCAGAGTCCAAGAGAGACCAATGAAGAAGATATGGGTAGTGAAGCACCTCTCTTACACAGAGAGGCTGAGACCTGGGGAGGCTTAGTCTGGAGAAGAGCAGCCTGAGAGGATCTGATCGGTACATATAGAGTGGAGGTCATGAGGATGGGTGGTGTCAGTAAAAGTACTTCTGTTCTTAAGGTCAGCAGCGTAACTCCGAATGCACAGAGGCAGCGAAGCCTGGGAGCAGCTTGGTATTTTACACAGTCACTTTTTGAAGTTCCTTATTACCCACACACACAGGTAGGCTCCTACCTTCTGCCACTCTGTTCTGCACCATGCATCTGCATCTTCTCTGCAGGCTGTGAGGGAAAAGAAGCTTCGCTGGGACAAAGTGATGGGAAGAGCTCAGGAAGTGGAGAGTTCTTTGCAGGAAATGCATTGAAAATCTGATCAGTTTCAGTACACTACTCACCGTTTCTTTCTCACTATTATTTGTGCTTACTAACAGTACCTGGCTGTTAGCTGCTCTTAATATTGTCTGCATTTAGTTCACCGAAGTGAGCCAGAGACTGAGCTGTTTTCAAGAGTTTTAAGTAAAAGAGGAATTACTAACTAGTGTGAGTAGAAATCCTTCTCAGCAAGACAGATTCAGACAAGTCCAATCTTGTGGCTACAAGAGTGTATGAGGAACTTGACAAAACATTCTGAAATATTTTGAAAGATCTGAATATTAGCGGGAGAAAAAAAGATATTATGTTGAACAGAAAATACCACCCTGAAAGCATATATAAATAAAGATCAGAAATTGGATTATTTATGCATATAGTTTGCTTGTCATACAAAGATGAAAGGACCAAATGACTCCAGTGATCATTCAGACAGCACAAATAATGAATAATCAGAGCAACCATGTTATGACTAGCAAGTACTCGCTGACTGCTTGCTAAAAACTGGTGTGTCTACAGAAAACAAAAAGTACTCTGAGCAAGTTATCAACCCGAGGAAGGAATCAAATTAGCAAGATATGAGGTGAGAGATGAACTCTGGTGTGAGACCAAACATCACGACAGTGTGCACGAGAGAAACGCCCTGGGAGAGCAAGAGATGCAGATTCAAGCTTCCAGCATCAGGTGTGTAGCAGCTTCAACTACATCATAGTCAGCTGGATCTGACAACAGTTGAGAAGGTCTACACAACCATTAATTCTTCATCCAAACCTAAAAAAGAGAATCTAACCTCCTAAGCAGCAACACAACCACCTTCTAGCATTCGTTCTGACAGCAGAGTTATAATTAACTCACAAAATGCAGATTTAAAGGTGGTGAAATACATATATATGGATCCATAGATATATGAAAGGCACTCAGAAAAGAAGATATATTCATGCAGTGCAACTAACCACTAGCAATAAAAGTCTCCCAGGAGCTGTGTGTAAATCTCTTCCTTACTGGAAATATAAAATAAGAGGAGAGAGAGGAGGAGTGAAGTTACTTTTTGTTTCATGTCCTTTCCCAGAACTCCTGTCAGTGCCTGCAGGAACTTGGAGCTGAGAAGATACCTGGGCTAGAAGGCAAGACATCCACACACAGTTCATCCCCAACTCTGACAGGCATTGTGTGGCAGCTGCTCTGAATCCCAGGACAGCAGTGTATAGGAAACCTTTAGCATCCAAGTTACTCAAGTGGTTTCTAGTGCCCAACCAGCATTCCAGAGTCTGACTGCCCTCATAGTACAGTGGTAACCTGTTTCCCATTTCTGATCTTTATTTATACATGTTTCCAGGGTGATATTTTATGTTCAACAATATAGCTTTCTTTCTCCCCCCCTAATATTAAGATCTTTGAAAGATCAAGTGTGCTTTTGGGGAGCAGCTTCCCATGCAGTCCAAGCTGGTTTGCATTTGGAGGTGAAGCTGGAGCTAACGAGCACACAGGTTCCCTGAGCTCATTTCCCACGAGTGCATCAATGCTCCAGTGAAGATGTGGGTGAGGAGCATGCAGGCATGGCCCTCTTCTGTTAGGCTGATACTCAGGCAAGGGAGTCCAGCCAGGCAGTTGAAGAGAGTCTTAATAGCAAAATGATTTCTAGTTCTACCAGTGTATCCAGAGCATCCCTGGATTAGCTGCCAAGCCTCAGCTTTGACAGGAGGAACGAGTGTCACTCATGCACAGGAAATAATACTGTGTAGTACAGTACCCTCTAGTGACTCCTGCCATAGCTGGATTTCAGCTGGCACTCAGCACATCCCAGGAGAGATCCCACCGTGGCCAGAGCACAACCCCCAGCCTTCCACAAGGGTGCCTGTGGACTTGAGCTTGCTTCCCGAGGTAGAGTAGCACTGAGTGTTGGGCGTGTGCTTGTGCCCTGCTTGCCCCGGGGTTTGACAGTCTTAATTCCAAACACCCAGCTCCTCACAGCGCGCTTTGATCTCCTGGTTTGAGCTTCCTACACAGCAGGAAGCTGATATTTTTTCGTGTTGAAAACCCCAGTCGTATCTCAGAAGGAAACCAAAATAAGCTTTTTCTTCTTTGCCCCAGTTTTCCTCACAAAACCTTTGGCCCCTGTTGCTTTCAGATCTTTCCTCCTTGACCGACACATGGACTGTGGGAAATCTCTCCTAGGTCTGATTAAGCCCTTCCCATCAACATAATCCAAAAGCTTCTTTGGACCCAGTGCCTCTCAATTCAAATACTCCCTTCCCCTCCTGGGCGGTTTAGCTCAGGAGCTGGCAAGAAATATTAATATCACCTGAATGGCCTGGCCTTGAAAGGTCATCTTCAAAGGTGCTGTAACTCCCTTCCTGACCAATGTCCTACACAGCAGACAGGAAAGAAAAGGATCCTTCAGCTGGCTTTGTACCTGATTGCCTTCCTTTTGAAACAACAAAGAAATGTGGTTAGTGTCTTGAAAATAGTCAGAGACTTTTTTTTTGGCTCAGATCACAGGTGCCACAAAGGGCTGGTATTAGCAAGGTGAAAGGGAGCAGCAGCTGTAGGGTTCCAGATCTGCTGTGTAATTTCACTAGTTGCAAACTCTAGCTGTAACAAGACCTAACTGCTTTGCTCCTCAAAGTTAGGGACCTAATGCTTTGACAGAGTTGCCTTCTAGCAAAGAGACCATAAAGCCAGCTACAGATCAGGCAAGGGGGTTTTGAGGGGAGAAGTGGAGAGATTTCCAGGCTTCCTTTAGAAACTTTGCAGCTCCTGGCTGAGCAGTTGTTTGCATAGGTGTAGCTGGGAAAATGTGCTGAGCAGGCTGTGGGGGAAGCATAAATGCTCCTCAAATGGATTTATGGATGGGTACCTGAGGGGTCAGCACTACACCATATACTACTGAGTTCTTCCCATCCGGCACTTTGGTCTCGTTCCCAGAGTGGCTGAGTCACTTCCATGAACTTATAGCAGAGAGAGTGAGTGACTGGGAGGGAAGCAGGACAGCCACATCTGAACCCTGGGCCGGGTCTGCTGGTGGTTCATCAGTGATATCCCCAGAAGCAGCAGGGAACACGGTGTCTGAGCTACAAAGCACCCAACACACGGGTGCAGAGGCCACTCTCCTCATGCTCCAAGCAGCCGCTGCAGAAGGTGGTCTGAGCCTGGGCTTAGGGGCGAGCAGAGAGCAGGACGAGAGGCAGCAGTCGTGACTCAGGCTCGATGCTAGGCAAATTGAGTAGTCAAAGGAGCTGGTGTAATGCAGCCCGGCACTCGTGCGCACCACACACCGCCGCTTCCCTGGCAAGCTCCCTGCGCTACCCTATGAAACTGCTGAAAAAATAGATCAAACTGCCAAAAATGTGGTATTATTCCTCAAACAGGAAACAAATTAATGAAGGATACGAGAGGTAAATGAAAACATGTCACAGGAGGAAAACATAGTTCAAAAGCTCTTAATAAATTAAAAGTTACAAAAAGCAATTTGCGGAGTGTTTTATGTATGTCACCACGATGAGGTTTTATTGGTGTGATATCATAATTTGGCTGTCTCTGATCCCTTTCTCTTGGCAGCTCCGGCTCCCAAAGACATTATGTGCTGCTCATGCCAGCTCGCCAAGCTGAATGCCAGAGGTCTGCTTTATTTGGGCAGTAATCAACAGGACTTGGAGGTTTACCTAAGAACTTCCACATCAATTCTCCAAGCACCAGATCCCAGGGGCTCTCTTGTTTGACTTGGGTAATTGATTTTGTGCAGGGACACTGAGTAAAGTCACCAGGATTTGCCACTCCAATTGCACGGGTTTGGGTCGTTCTCCAAATTTCCCATGGGATTCCCTGTCTCTATGGAAGTATCCAGTTCTTTTTACAGTGAGCTGTCCCTCCTCCTCCTGCCCTTAAAGTAAATGCATTCCATAACATGTTTTTCAGTTGTAAATTCGCAGACTCGCACACTTGGTGCCCCTTTAATCCCTATTAACCTAATCTGAAGTCAGGGCAGGCCAATGATCCACAGTGAAATGGATTAGAGGAGCCAGCTGATCAGATACAGAAATGACTCTGGGTGCTTCTCCTGCCTGCCCTCCGTGCATTTAGAGCACCATTTTCATACAAATAATTTGGCTCTCTTTAATTCCTTTGTGATTAAGCTAATTCACAAATAACATCGGTTCTTAGAGAATCATTAGCGTGAAGCAGGGCAGACAATGCTTTTAATTAGGCCTTTTCATACCTCTTTTAGCCATTCAGTAATAAAATTACTTCTGTATTAATTGATTAGTTATTTTAATTTACACAGCACTAAGTGCTGCTGTACAGTGGCCATGAAACATCTCTGTTGAATAATTTTTGAAGTCCAATTGATGTTTATTTCCTGGAGAAGTGGGAGAGGTTTGGTGTAAAAGCCTTGTGACGCATGTGCTGTAGTTCCTGACAATCCTTCCCACCAGAACATAATGCAGCTCCAAGAGGATTTCTAAAAGGAACCTAACTTGGATTTCAATGCTGGTTTTATTTCTACCACAGGCTTTTGTATTGCTTAAGTTCTTCAGAGGGCTGAAAGTTCTGTAAGACCTCTCTGCACAAAGAGTTTCAGGTTGCAAAAGAATATGCATCTGCTAGAAATTCCAAGTTCTGTGCTCCCAATTGCATTTACACTTCTGCTAGGTATTGACACAGAGACTCAAATTAAGATGTTTCAGCTTACCAAAGTGAAGAATCACCTTGAATGGTTGTTGGTGAACCAGTTTCTGACACCTGTTTTAAAGGGAACAAATTCCCCATTTGGAATAATGGATTGGCATTCCTAGGCCACACACAAAGTCCCTGCTCAGGTGCCTATGTCAGCATGAATATAGGATTAAAATAGTTTTCCAATCTTGCTTGCCACATTTTGTTATGACAGCAATATCTTGGCTTCTCAGCCGTGCTTAGTTCTTCCTATGGAAGGATAAAATTGGAAAGGAGATTCAAACTGACCACTTACAAATTCCCTCACTCAAGTGGCCCTCTGTGCTTCTTGGTGGACAAAACACAGAGCTGGAGCAAGTATTAACCAGGGTCTGTTTCCTGTGCCTCTCCCTGGAGAAGGAAAGTTGCTGGCCACATTGCCACACTCATATCCCTTTGCAAGCTGCCTGAACCAGTGCCCTTCATTTCCACACCCAGAGCTGCCTCCCTGCTCCCTCCAGCACTTGCACGTTCACCTGGCTGCCACCGTGGTGCCCTGCCATGGCTGGGAAATCAGTGGATGATACTCTCTTGTTCTTCTCATCAGGAGAAACGTTAGCACTTACAGCACATTGTCACCTGGACACTTTGACCCCTGTGGACACCAACTGGAACACAGGAGGTTTCACATAAACATAAGGGAAAGAATTCTTCCTTTTGAGGGTGCCAGCGCACTAGAACAGGCTGCCCAGAAAGGTTGTGGAGTCTCCATCTCTGGAGGCATTCCAAACCCACCCGAACATGTTCCTGGGGGAGGTAGTCTGAGTGATCCTGCTCTCATGGGAGGGTTGGACTAGCTAAACTAGTCCTGTGACACAGAAGAACCACTGAGTGGTTACCTCTTCTGCTCTTGAATGTGAGAAGCATCCTCTAGGAAGAAACAGGGGAAACAACCAACAGCAATCATGTGGTCACAGAGTCACATTTGGGGCATTTTGCAGCTCCGGAATATTTGATTTTGAAGGACTTACAATTCCCTTCATTTGTTGCGTGCCATGTTTCTAACTCTGCCTTGGCCACATTTTGCCTCTCCTTTGCCCTTTCCCACACCTTTTGCCTCTCTTAGCTGTTGCTTTACATCTGCCACAGGACTGAAATCTTTCAGGGTATGAAAGGCATTTGGAAAGTTTTGATGGCAAGCAGCATATAACAAGGATCACAACAGATAGAAGAACGACAGTTACCATTTAAAGCCATGGAAAGGCATTATTTGAGGAAAGAGGAGGCATGGGAAGGTAGATTCTTAAGAAAAATA
The DNA here is from genome assembly GCA_013396835.1 of Psilopogon haemacephalus. Lineage (NCBI taxonomy): Eukaryota > Metazoa > Chordata > Aves > Piciformes > Megalaimidae > Psilopogon > Psilopogon haemacephalus. The sequence goes on along the minus strand of VWZI01003014.1, from coordinate 1,636,479 downwards.
TTATTATGGTGCTCATGAAAAAGAAAAACTTTTCCTCAGAGCTGATCTTGTAGGCGAGCACTTCCTAACTGCATTTTCTATATCTGACAGGAGAAAATTAATGAAGCAATTCCTTCCGTTCCATTTGGTATTGCTGTTGTAGCTTGTCCTAAAGAAGTCAGCAAGGTGATGGAAAGAGACTCTCAAAAGTCAGGCAGAGTCAGATGGAAATCTCTGGGGTATGCAAGCAGCAGCAGCACCACCCAGCCCCTCCCATGCCTCGCACGGGAAGAGGATGAGAGCTTTATATAGCAAGTGTTGAAGATGGCACAAATAGATGCCAGTTACTGCAAGGTGAGCTCTGCGCAGAGCCCCCGGGAAAGTTTGAACCCAAACAATGATCCTCAACAGAGATAGTGACAAATGTAAAGGAAGTGGGGAAGAATAGTGACATTTGGTGCTGAACCATATGTGCGTGGTTTGAAAGACATGACTGAATTGTTTTTGGTGCTCTATTATTCTGACATTTAGAATGAGGCAAGTTTCCATTTCCATTAATGTACTGCCAACTCAAAGGGGAACTGTCGCAAATTTGAGACTAAAGAAAGCTGTTCCTCAAACTTCTCTTGGGAATAATCAATGCCCTCACTAAGCAACACAGCAGAGCAACCATCTAGACTTTGAAGTGATCATGATACTTGCTGCTTGTTGGCTACAAGGACCTGTTGTGAACCTCATAATGGTGTGGCTTAGGCTGCTTTGAAAGAAGACCACGAATGTGTATACAGGTGGAGGACAACCAACATAGGATCATAGAATGGTTTAGGTTGGAAGAGGCCTCAAAGATCATCCAGTTCTAACCCCCTGCCATAGGCAGGGACACCTCCCACTAGCTCAGGACACTCAAGAGGAGGAAGTCACTTGATCAAGATTTTGTGCTTGGTAGCCCGGAACATATAACCACTAAGAAAATCATCCAGCATTAGGTGAGGCATGTTTGAACCGTTGGAGAGGGTCCAGGAGGGCCACAAGGCTGATTGGAGGGCTGGAGCACTGCTCCTAGAAGTGCAGGTTAATGCACTTGAGGTTGTTTGACCAAGAGAAAAGAGGGCCCAGGAGAGACCTTATAGCTGCTTTTCAGCACTTGAAGAGGGGCACAGGAAAGCTGGAGTGGGAATTGTTACGTGGGTGTGTGGTGATAGGACAAAGGGAAATGATTTTAAACTACCAAAGGGTAGATCTAGATTGGACATTGGGAAGAAGCTCTTTACTATGAGGGTGGTTGAACACTGGAACAGGTTGCCCAGGGAGGTGGTGGANGAGGGGGCGGGGGTTAGACTAGGTGAGCTTCAAAAAGGTCTCTTCCAAACCAACCCATTCTATGATCAAAAATAAAGAGGGAGAGAGAGAAGAGAGAGTGCTAAGAGGCTGAAGGTAGCACAAGCTAATTCAGGTCACGGCAAGGAGGCTCACAGCTCTTTGAAAGAGCTCCTGGATGCTGAAATTTCCAGCTGGAAGCAGCTGTTTATCTGCTTCACAAACAAATTCAATTCAAAAGACTCTCTTGACCTTGCACAATGACAGATGAGCACAACACTAGTGACATCACTCCGAGATCAGAATGAAGGGAGGATTTCTCTCAAAATCATCCATCTGAACTTTCTTTCCTATCGAGTGTTTTTTTGCCCTTCTGGCTACTTAATCTCTAAAGCTTTGGTGATAGCGGCAGAAAAAAACCATCAGGCTGTGGATCAACTCCTTGCCAGCCTTACCGCACTGAAAGTTGTTTGTTTGGCTGGGGCCTGGGGTTTTTAATCTGGCAGCAGTGACTGCAGAGTCACACAGCACTGGGTAGGGAAGGAAGGGGTAAACCTGGAGCTCTCTACAACTGCCTGAAAGGAGCTTGCAGTGAGGTGGAGTTTGGTTTCTTCTCCCAAGAAACGAGTGATAGGACAAGAGGAAATGGCCACAGGTTGCACCCAAGGGAGGTTTAGGTTGGATATTAGAAGGAACCTCTTGACTGAAAGGGCTCTCAAAGACTGGCACAAGCTGCCCAGGGAGGTGGTTGAATCCCTGACCCTGGAGGTGCTTCAAAAAGGTAAAGCTGTGGTGCTGAGGGACATGGTTTAGCAGCAGCATTGGTAGAGTTAAGAGAATGGCAGGACTGAATGATCTTGAAGGTCTTTCTCAACCAGAGCAGGTCTAGGGTTCAATGTAAGGAGGTCTCCAGGTGACAAGCTCTGGTTTTCAAGGAGCAGACATGCAGCTCAGTGGTTACTATTTCCCCTGGGAACAGAAGAACAAACGCACAACTTTTGTGCCCTGTCACCCCACCAAACAGAGCATACTTACACCTCTGGGCTGATCACACTTCCCTGACCCTCTTGCAACTTTTTGCCTCACAAATCACTTTCCTTGCATCAATCACAAATTCCTTTCTAACCATGCAGGCATTTGGTGTCATTATGTGCAGGTTTTCAGTTTAGTTTGGGTCAACTTTTAAACTTTTCATCAACTCAAAATTTACAGCTCTTGCTACTATATTTTTCTATTCTGCTAGCATAACAAAATAAATACATGACTGATGATGATACTGGCACAAGCTGCCCAGGGAGGTTGTGTCTGCTTCCTCCTTGAAGGTGTTCAGGCCCACTTTGGATGAGCCCTTGAACAACCTAGTGGGAGGTGTCCCTGCCTCTGGCACTGGGGGCTTGGAACGGGATGAGCTTTGAGGTCCCTTCCAACCTAAACCATTCTATGATTCCCTAAACACACTCCATGTATAACTTGTCTTGAAATAATATGTTCCTAGAAAATGTGGCCAGACTGTCCCTCATGGCAGCTGAGCCCTTCATTCACCCACAGGGTAAGATGATGTAAAGATTAAACACCCTGGAGTAATGAAGTGCAAGCTCCCTCTAAACACCTTCTCCATTTGGTTTCAGTATTGGACCTGTGGTTAAGGAACAGAAAATGCCACAAATAAGAGCTAAGAATAATCAATACAAATGGTGAGGGAGGCAGAGCTGGAGTACAAACCACAGAGTTTACCTTAAGAACAAAACCCACAGTCCCTAGAAGTGCTGGAGACTTGTGACCTGAACACTGGATTCCTCTTCCTCTAAACATTGGCTAAAATACAATTACTAAAACAATCTCACATGAGATGTGGAAGCAGCTAAAACCTAGAAAGCAGGGTGGGGGGAGAAATGAACTTGGACAACCTACTGATCTGTCTGCAAAAATAGGCTGAAACTCTCCTGCCTTTTGACATGAGAAGTCAAGAAGCTACGCACCAGAGCAGTTTTTCATAGCTACCATTCTGCTCTGCATTTCGCTTGCTGCCATTTGGTCCACAGAATCCACCCACTGAACATTTGCCTCTGAAGAGCACCACCAGCTCCTGCATAGCATGAGTGACTTCTTGGGTCTCTCTCAATTCACCACAGACAGTTTCTGAGATCTCCAAGTTGTGAGCTACTCCTTTCATTTTTCCTTTAAGAATTACTGCAACAGCTTAAGCTCAAACCAGCCACTGAGACGGACAAACGCTCAGAGTGTGGCTGCCCTCCAGCCAATCCATTTCATACAGAGGTGAGATCCTTTGTACACTGTTGGGTTTTTTTGAGGCCAACCCCCACCTCAATCCAAACTTCTTTCATGTAGCTGTAGAGTGAGAAGGTCTCTCCTGAACCTCCTTCTCTGCAGTCTAAACAAGCCCAGCTCCCTCAGCTGCACAAGTCCTGTTCTCCAGACCCTTCACCAGCTTTGTGGCCCTTCTCTGGCCCTACCTCAGTGTATTTCTTGTAGGGAGATTTTACAAAGTGCAGAGCAGAATGAGAGCTCACTACCAGAGATTAGCTTCAGTGGCAAATCATTGCAGAATGCTGCAGGACTGCAGTTTACTGCAGCTCACATAACAATCTTTGGCTCTCTGGAAAGTTTTCTTTGTCACCTAAGACAGTTCTTGTTCTGCATGAAGGTCACTGCATTCTACATTTGGTATTTCTATTATTAGGCTCCTAGTCAAGCAATTGTCTTGTATCTGGCTGGAAGATATCATTTTATCATTTGATAAATCACTCATAAATCCTTTGCAATATGACTGTGGTCCCTGTCTAGCAAGAACAGGTTTGTTGCTGAGTTCAGAGCTATAAAGATCCCAAACTCCACAAGCAAAAGCGACCTGTGTGCTTTACTGCCGTTCCCAGGGGCACGACTCAGATGTTTCTTTACTGGATACCACTGGAGGTTCAGAGAATCACAGGAACATTTTTCTTGATAAAGCACTCCAAGATCATCGAGTCCAACCATCAGCTAGCTTCGCCATGGCCACTGAACCGTGTCCCACAGGTTTCTTGAACACCTTCACCACCTTCCTGAGCAGCCTGGGCCAATCCCTGACCACTCTCACAGAAACAATTTTTTCCCTGCTGTCCACCCTAAGCCTCCTGTGGCACAATTTCAGGCCACTTCCTCTCACTATATTTCATTTCGTAACAGAAAGCCCTTCCTGGCCACGGCTGCTGCCTGGGTTCTCACTTGAGCTAGCTCTTGGCCCACGCTAGCTTGGATATAGTTTGGCTGAATTAATGGCACTGAATATTCATCCGGCGTCTGATACAGACACTGAACCCAATTTAGTAAATGAATACTTTGTAATTTCACCAAAGCCCCTCTGAGAGATTATTATGCAGATTTATGAAGGAATACCGCTGAAGCAATTCTTGGCTGTGTTTTCAGTCACTGAGGACTTAAAGTATGTAAACCTAAAATAATTTCAGACTTATTTACTGTCACCGCTTTCATCTTCTGAACTTTCTTGACATTATTTCTCTCGCTGCTTTCTCTCTCCATCCCCTCCCCTGTCCTTGCCCTTGAGCACAGAGCCAGCGTCACAACACCTCCAAGTGTTGCCAAGTTACTCCCAACAATATCCTTGCTGCCATAGTGCCAGCAATCTGTTGTAGTCCTGCTGCTGCAGAGCTGCATTCCAGGCAGAGGGATGTGTGGACATGGCTAGGGCTGGGTGCTAGGTTGGACTGGATGATCTTGGAGGTCTCTTCCAACCTGGCTGACTCTATCCTATTCTACGGGGGTGGCAGCGCTCACCTGGAGATGCAGAGACTGAGCCTGGCTGTGAGCAGACTCCCACCCCCCTCCTGCATGGTGCAGAGCATCTCAGTGTTTGCATGGAATCACACACAACTGCTATGGGTAGAAGAGAGCTCTGAGATGAAGGTCAGCCTCTAGCCAACTCCTGGGGACACTCCGGCACCCTGTCCTTGAGCACTGCAGCTACATGGCTTCTAAATGCCACCAGAGGCTGTCAGCCTGGGAGCAGGAAGAATCAGGTTGAGGATGAATGGAGGTGCCTGACCCAACAACACAGCCCTTGAAAACTCAGCGAGGCTGCGGCAAGATGTTCTGTGTTTTGCAGCAGCCTCCCATAGTCACTGTAGCACCTTCAGCTCCAGCCCTTGGTGTCAGAAGGAAAACTCACTGCTACTTCTAAATGTCTCTCACACAGTCCAATCACAGACCTGCTGGAGAGCAGCTCTGCAGAGAAGGACCTGGACAACAGGTTCACCATGAGCCAGCAATGAGCCCTCATGGCCAAGAGTATTCTGGGGTGCATTAAGAAGAGTGTGGCCAGCAGGTCAAGGGCAGTTCTACTGCCCATCTACTCATCCCTGGTGAGGCCATACCTGAATTATTCTGTCCAAGAGAGACAGGGAACTACTGCAGAGAGACTACAGAAGTGCTGAGGGGCCTAGAGAATCTCTGTGAGGAGAGGCTGAGGGACCTGTGGCTGTTTAGCCTGGAGAAGAGCAGCCTGAGAGGGGATCTGACCAGTGTTCACCAATGTCTGCAGGGTGGAGGTTATGAGGATGGGGCAAAGAGCACAAACTACAGCACAGGAGGTTTCACTTGAACTTAAGGGAAAACTTCCTTACTTTGAGAGTGCTGGAGCCCTGGAGCAGGCTGCCTGGAGAAGTTGTGGAGTCTCCTTCTCTGAAGGCTTTCAAAACCCACCTGGATGGATTCCTGTGCAAGCTGCTCTGGGTGACCCTCTGTTAGCAGAGGGTTGGACTAGATGACCCCCAGAGGTCCCTTCAAAGCCCCGTGTGGAATTGTGTCATTGTTACCTAAACCAACAGCGAAACACATGGGTGAGTATCTCTCATCCAGCCAATCTTACCAACCCTGGCCCACTCACTAAGAGAATTAGCCACCACTGGACCATCTCAGCCTGCTAATGGGCTGAGAGCCAGATCCTGGATCCTTATTGCATCGTTCACTCCTCAGCAGCAGGAGCCCTGCCTCACACAGGAGAGGGGCAGAGCACGAGATGTGGCCCACAGGCTTGAGAAGGCTTCAGCAACAGTTAAATTTTAGCATAACTGTAAATACCAGAGCTCTGCTCGCTTACACTCCTTGGTATACACTCTAGTAACATATGCTGCATGGAAGTGAATCGTAAAGGCCAACGTCTGCTCTTGGATTCAGCTCCCCTTGACTTCAGCAAGGCTGCAGAGCAGAAGAGGCTGCTCACACCTGTGAGCAGCAAGTAACCATGGCAAAGTCTCAGGGGGGAGCAGGGGGAAAGATCAGCGGATAGCTCCTGGAGGGTTCTCGTGCTTCCTGTGAGTTGTCACCCGTGGCTGGCTTTGGCCATGTTTTGTGTGGTGAGCATGCACACATCTTGAACTCCTTTTGCAGATCAGAATGTGTCAGAATGAGGCAAGTGAAGCTTGGGGGCCAAGACAAGCTAGAAAATCTGCATATCAGAGAGCCAGAGCAGTGAGGGAGAAGAGCTGGAGATGGATGCTGGTGGGAAAGAGCAAGAGAGTTCTTTTTTATTTCCTTTTTGTTAACAGCAGTTCATGTGTTTAATTCAAAAGTTATTCCTGCTTCATCCTCCTCCATTTGTTCTTCACCTTTCCTATTTTTTCCTGGATGCCTTTCCCATCTTCACTCACTGATGCTCTGCCTTTTTCTCCTTGCTCCTCGGTGTTTGACTGCCGAGTTAGCTATAGGAAGAGGGAACTCTCTCTGCAAATGTCAGAGTAGCTGTGAAGAGACACACACACTTGCACACTTTGCAGGAAGCGTGCTCAGCTCCATGCAGACAATCCCAGATACTTAGGTACAGGAAAGTAACTGAAGAAAGTCTCCTCCTCCCTACCCTGTAGTAACTAAGCTGTCACTAGCTCAAGCAAAGCACGAGATGACTGAAACCTGAGGAGGAGTCCAACCACTGAGCACGTGTGAGAGCAGACAACCAAGGCAGAGTCCCCATTTTTGGGGAGAGAGTCATGCCTGTGGCTGGCTTGGCCAGACCAGTGCATTGCACATGGCTTAAGGCAGCTTTCCTCATCGTCAGGAAGTTCCCCTCCACTCACTGCAGCCCTTCAGCAGGATCACTGCTGCGTACAGCCAGGAGGCTCCCCAAGCTGCACTCCCCACCTGGCTTGCTCACAACACAAGGAGTAGCCAAGGTTTCACTGACTCCCAGGGAGACCAGAACACCCCAGCTCTGGAGCTGCTTCTTGCTTCAGCAGTCAACAGAGGAAAGCTGTTGGCAAAAGCTGCATTCCTACTTAAATATGTACACAGCAAGAGGCAAAGGAGGGAACTCCAAATACAGTGCATTTACAGTAAGTACAAAATGCTCACCACAGAATGCCTCCAGCAATTCATCCAGCCCAATATAGCAAACTCCTTCAAGCTGTCGTGTGCAGGAAGCAGAGAAATCAGAGGAAAGAGAAACAGGAGAGCATCCCAAGTCTGCTTTCCCTCTGACATCCATGGCTATGTAGTGATCATTTCATCCTAAATTTCAGAGCTCCCTTCTCCACCAAAGCAGAACAAATCTCTTGCTCTGAAGCCAAGGCCAAGCTTTTTACCTTGTAGATGAAGCTCTAGTGTATTGTCTGATATCAAAGCTTTTCACTTGCTAACACACCCCCAGAGCATGCATTATTTTGGGTAGTTGTAGCCATGACAAGGCAGAGAAGAGCAGCTGTACTTTAACATGAAGAAAGTGCTTCCGTAACAAAGACAGGAGCTAGAGTTTAACAGAGTGGGTTTGTGTCCTGCAAGCAGAGGGTTTTGATTAAAACAAAAATTATTTCAGATTGAAAACCCAAGTCTGAGGCCTCCTGCACAAGCAAGATCTGAGAGTAGGGATTTCTTTATATTTGTAGTGTAAATGTGGTTTACCTTGTGTCCCAATGACTCCCCCAAATTCGTCTACATTTATACTTCCAGATGCAAAAGGTGCAGATTGTCTCATCTGGGTCATAAAACACCTACTGGGATCTGCTGAGGGTTCTAGCAAAGGCCTTCAGAAAGCTTTTCCCCTCTCTCTCACACACAAACATCATCCTTTCCAGGAGAAGCTCACAAGGCTCTAGAACATGCAAGCTAACATTTGCTCCTCTCTGTGAAAACTTTAGAGTGTAGGGGGGAAAAAAAAATAAAAATTGGCTACTCAAGAGTTTATGAGAAGTGGAAAAAGTGATGTGCGTACAGCTGCAGGAAATTCATTCTATAATCTGAATGGCTGCTCAAGACTTTTTAATACCAACCACCTAGTTTTAATGGGGACATTTTCATATTGCTCATTCTATGTTTCTGCATAACCATCTGATACTCAGCTTGTTAGAAGCACTTGCAGCATCATTTGAATGCAGCAAAGCCACTCATCATCCTCCTCCTGCACCTCCCCAGGATTTGCCTTTTCCTGGGCTCAGAAGAGCTCCTGCACTCCTGCTACCCGCTCCTCTCAAAGCCTCCTGGAGATGTTGAGTAAACCCCAGATACGCCTCACTGCCCTGCTAATGCACATCCATCATCATTAGCTCCCCAAGATCAATCTTCCCCTGTCTCTCTTTGCACTTGGTGCTGGAAGGAGCTTCGAGAAGGTGACCTGCACGACTCCTCTCTGAAGTCATCTGCTGTGGTCCCAGAAGTGATTCATGATCATTTCAAATCTATCTCCCTGGTGCTGTTTTGTCCTTAAGGCTTCGGCAATTGCAGAGCCTGACTAGAGACTCCAATCAGCCATCTGCTGTCTGCCAACTGTAGTGTCTAGTCAGGTTACACTGAATGCAAAGAGAAACGTGGTTGGGATCTGGCTCTTTAATGCACTCATCTCTTCCCAGAGGCCGGGCAGAATATTAAGCGGTTGCATCTCTGAAAGGCTGGGATGGCAGTGGAAAGAAAAATATTCTTCTGAAATCTAAGGTTAAGTTCAGCTTTAAAGCTTGACTGAACCTAAAACACACACAGCACCTCTGAGCTGCCAAAGGATGTGTTTCATAAGCCTTTGCCACCAGCTCACTCTGCAATTGTATCTCCTTAATTGTAATTTACCTCTTTTTACATTACCAGAATGTTGTCAAGGGAATTAGTTTGTTTGTTTGTTTGTTTGTTTTTTTAAAACTTTGCTTGTCCTCTAAATACTACAAAGAAAAGACTACAGGTCTGAAAAATTAATTATCCACACTTGGCCAAATGTTTTTCAGAGCAGGCTACACCATCTTGTGCCCTGCAGAAATTGTTTTACTTGGTGGATTTCGAGATGAGCCTTGCCTGCTCCACCTCTCCCTTTTCACCACACAACTGGAAATACAAATGCTTTTGCCAGACATGGCCTTACCACATCAACACCATGTGAAAGCCCTATTAGTTATAAACCCTTAATAATAAGCCTCTTATTCAGCTGGTTTCCTCCTACCATGGCAGTTTTATCACAGACTTGCACAATCACAGCAGCCAAGTGCCTGAAGTAGTCAGTTAGGGAATTATTTCTTGAAGCTGTCAACAGTGTCTGCCTGGGTATGATGTGCTTCTAGCCAGAGAGCACTAAGGGCACATCCTCCATGGCATTTTGGCACCTCAGTGTCCCTTCATTGAACACCAGCAGCAGCCACTGCATCCTTTAACTGCAATTTGGCTCCTGAGTTCTGTGCATCAGCTGTTCACAGGCTGAACTGCTGGATAATATTGCCCACAGGCTTGCAAGTGGCCAGGGGAGAGCTGTAGAATTTGCATCACTTGTATGTGTGCTGATGTGAACCTTAAACTGACCTCATAGACAATGCTTGATTTCTACAAGCTAAAAGATTAGACATGAGGCATCTGCCCTGCAGGTTCTTCTTCCACTCTATGCTGCCCTGCTGAGGCCTCAGCTGGATGATTCTGTCTGTCCCTGGGCTCCCCAGGTCAAGAGAGAGAGGAAACTACTGGAGAGAGTCCAGTGGAAAACCATGAATATGCTGAGGGGGCTGGAGAATATCTGTGATGAGAGACTGAAAGACCTGAGACTGTTTAGCCTGGAGAAGAGCAGACTGAGAAGGGATCTTATCAATGCTGATCAATACCTAAAGGGTGGAGGTCAAGAGGATGGGGCTGGGCTGTTTTCAGTGGTGCCCAGTGACAGGACAAGGAGCAAGAGGTGAGAAGTGTGAGTGCTTGGCCTGAGGTTTGTGCTGGAAATGTGCTTTCCTGCAGCAGCTGGAGCTTTGCACAACCATCCAAGCACTGCTGCTCAGGTGTGAGACCACAAGAAAAGCTCAGCTTCCTTCTCTATTCAGAATTTATTAATCAGCTCTGCCTTTTACCTGGAGGTAACTAAGGACTCTCTCTGCCTGGCAGAGGAAGCACAGCCCAGTGTGGGCACAAACACAACAGGTGTGAAGAATTTCTCATCCAAATGTGATGGGGAAACAGGGAGAAGTTTGCTGCTCCATTTGATGCCAGACAAATCCTCCTTTTAGACAGAAAGAGATGGGCAGAGGCTGAAGTTCTGGGTTGACTCAGTTTACCTGCCTCTTAAGAAGAAATGCCTGCACTGGAGTCTGGGCTAGGAAACAGAAATCAGCTGTGGTTGCTACCAGAGCACAGGAAAGCACATGGGGTCTCAGCTTCTGCCAGAGAGCTCCTCAGCACCTTGAGGTCATCTTCCCAGGCCTCTCTGTTAGATTTTAAGCAGGCTTGCCTTGTGTCACACACTCCCAGAGCATAGCTTTGTCAAAGGTAAAACCCAAACCCAGCAGCAACACTACTCCATCCTGGGGAGGCAGCTCAGCCTCTATTTACTATCTACCATCTGCAGCAGGCCCTGGGAGACATTATGTTCCACATCCCCTGCCCGTACTACAGAGAGCTTTTCTGATGTGTAAACCATCATTTATCTTGTCTCCATTCCCTTCATGTGACCTTTCTCAGAGTATGGCTGTATAACATCCTCACTATGGCAAGCTCTGAGACCATCTGAGGACAAGGCTCATAAAGCCTGCCTTTAACATTAATCGATCACTTTATTAGGGAAGTAAATCAAAGCAGTTAAACTCAGAGCTTCTGGGAGCTGAAGGTCAAACAGGGAAAAACAAACTTTATTCTGGGAAGAACACAGAAAAATTCTTTCAGCCCCATCTCTTTGTTCTCTGCCTTAGAGGCATGACAAAAGCACGTACCAGACACAGCATCTACAGGAGTAAGCAAGCAAATAGGTTGGTATGAACAAAGTGTGTGCTTGAGCCTCTGCATCTTTTCATCTCCTTATTCCAAGCAGTTTTGCAGAGCCCTTGTTTCATGTCCTGAGAAGCAGAGGCTGCAGAGAGGGCTTGATGATATTAGGACAGGTTGCTGAGGGAGGTTGTGAACGGCCCTCCCTGGAAGTGCTCAAGGCCAAGCAGAACAAGCTGGCCTGTGGAAGATGTCCTTGCCCATGGTGGTGGTGTTGGAACTAGATGGTCTCTGTGGTGCCTTCCAAACCAAAGCATTCCACGATTCCACGGAGTAGAGAAAACAGATCTCCCTGTGGTCCTAGAAGCTTGGTTAGAGAGGCAGAGGAAAAGAGAAGCAAGTGGTCCAGAGGAAGGCTTGGGAGATCTGGGCTTTATTCACACCGCATCTTCACTGACCTATTTTGAGTAGTAGAGCAGGACCACCCCCCTCGTGTGTGCAGGAGCATGGATACAGCTGTAGCTGCAGTTGAACAGAAATTCTCTCAGAGAGGAAATGCAGATTGAAGAAGTTGGACAAATAAGAAACTCTGCAACTTCAGCCTCCCTCGCTTCTGCAGGGATGGAAAGATAGAGTTGAGATTCCTTCTCTGCATCTGCTACCTAACCCTGAGAGATGTCCCTCTGCACCGCAGCTGAGCACTGACTGCTTTCAGCCCTTGGCTTCTTCAAGCTCTGTGATCCAATCTCAACTGCCTCCTTCAACTGTTTTCCTTTTTTCACTCACCTCAGATTTCTCAGGGCTTTAAAAACACACAGGCACACCCAAATGACACAGGAGGGTGTTGGTCAGTAATGAGCTTTCTAGACAGGAGAACCTGCCAGTTTAATTTGTTTCTTTGTAAGACAAAGTCAGTTTTTAAACCCAGAAATTTGCTGACTTGGCAAGTAATACGAGTGCAAGCTGCCATCGACTCTTACTCACTGTATTTAGCATGCTCAAAGTGTGCCAGCCACTTTAAAGAACACGTGTGGTGACACTGTCCTTGTCTTGAAGCGTCCAAAATGTAATTGCAGACATGCTGTGACACAGGAGGGTAAAGAATTGCTGGGAGCAGGCAAGGTTAGGAGAGGCAAAGGTTACAAAACAAGGTGATGCCGCTGAGGAGCTATGGAGTGTTCTTATCTCGCCATCGCCGTTAGAAGCCTAATAAGCAGCCTTATTTTAAGGGGATTGAAGCAAAGGTTGACTCACAGACAAGGTAACCGCTCAGGAAAACTGAAGGAAGGGATTCCCAATGCCAGGAAGCAAGACACAAGTGTTTATGGGTGGAATGACAAATCGACCACTGCAAAGCAAAGCTGTGAATGGAGCAGGAAGCGTGGGCAGATTTATGATGGATTACAGAGACAGCAAAGCAGGAGAAGAAGAGGTCTATAGAATTTATGTATCTATTGTATCTGCTAATGGAAAGCCCAGCAAGGAAAAGAGCACTGCCAGCTTGAAATATAACACATTCCATGGAGATTTGTTTTCTTATTTTTAAAGTGATTTCATCTCTCTCTTCTGTGCAGTGAATCACCTAAAAAGAACAGGGAATGCTGCCTGCACTCTTAATTAGAGCAAAATTGAAAGAGAGGGTAGCAAGTACACAGCACTAAGAGACCTGGAATAAGGAGAAGTCTTCCCACATCTCTGGCCATTAGAGTAATATTAGAAATGCTGCCAGTGGACAAGAAAAATCAGAAAATGTGTTCTCACTATCAGTGCCTCTCCTAAGGCTGACGTCCCAAGGAGGGGACTGGACTCAAAGATGGCATGATGCTGGTGCTCAGGACTCTCTGAAACTTAGCCATGCTGATTAGACAGCACAGGAGGGTCAGCAGGTGCGAGAGGAGCAGTACAGAAGCTGTCAGAGTGGTAACCACTACTCTAGCCACAGACAGAAAGGAAAACCAAGGCTCACAGAATCATTAAAGTTGGAAAAGACCTCTCAGATCAGCAAGTTCAACCATCAAACCAACACCACTATACCCATTAACCCGTGTCGCAAAAGTCCCATGGCCACACATTTCCTGAACACCTCCAGGGATGGGGACTCCACCACCTCCTCAGGCAGCCTGTTCCACTCCCTGACCACTCTTGCACCAGAGAACTTTTTCCTGATCTCCAACCTACACTTCTCCTGGTGCAACTTCAGACCATTGCCTCAAGTATTGGCCTGAAAACTTCTTGTTTCTTCCCTACAGCCTTGCAGATTGTGTTAGCAGTCAGGCAGTGTTGGAGTGCTTCCCTCTCTATTCACACACACATGGAAATAATTCCAATGATTTTCCTGGACCTAAATTCCAGCTAATGGTGTGCTACTAGCTCAGATGTTTCTCTCTCTGCACAGTCCCTCCTCAGCAGCCCATTTCAGCAATGTCAGACTTTCATATTTATTTATTTGTCTTGCAAACTGACAATGAATTCCCAGGTTTAAGAAAAAAACCAAAAAACCAGAAATGTCAACTTTTTTTTTTTTTCCATCAGGATTCTCATTCCAAAGCAGTCTTCTCTAACTGAAAAGTTTAATATGCATCCAACTGGCTGAGCTAAAGCCCACTCAGCATTCAGCTTGTGATTTGCTCCTGATGTGGCTGCTCCACAGAGAAAAACATTGAGTTATTTTGTCTAACCACTCCTGGTCCTGACTCCTCTAATTCCAGGGCCCCTAAAACTGCTAGAGACCAAAGCCTCAACTTAGTGCTGAGTGTTTTACCAGATAAATGCAAATACAGAGGAAATTAAGTGTCCAGCTGGAGGAGTAAGCACTGCTCATAAGAGCATTTGCAATCTCAAGTGTGACCACACACACTCCTTTTGTGCCTTTATTGTGCTTTGGGTAAAGTGATCCTGATTTGCTGGATGAAACCTAACGAGGGGAATTGATTGACTTTAGGCTCTCATGAAATCAGGCAGATGATTAAAATGGTAGCACAGTAGAGAGGAAAGCCGAGCTCTTGGCTCGGAGATCTGCAAAGCTTGTGGTGTTGGATTGCCAATGGGTCCACTCGTACACCTATGTGCTCCACTGGAATAAAATATGGCCAGGATGGCTATTTCCATGATATACTGCATTCATAATCAATTTTTATATAACCTGCTCCTCTACTTAAAGCATAGAGCCTTTCAGAAAATGTAAAACACTATTGTTCGCTGAAAAATATATAATAACTAACTTGGCAAACCCTGTATGGGAAATCTCAACAGAAACCATAAATTATATTAAATGCCCAATAAAAATGTTCAATCAAAAGCTCATTTTAAGATCCATTGTTAATGAACTGTATGAAATGATGCTTAATCAAAACCTGACACCTTGCAAGGGAGAGAGATTCCACAGGACCTCAGAGCACTATTGTTCTGAACAAAGGATAACAATAGAACAGGCTAATTAATAGTCTGTGCTCCCCTGGCATTCACCAGGGAATTCCAATTTCTAAATGAGCTCAATTGTTTTTCAAGAAAGCAGAAGTTATGCTGCACGATACTATTAGCGCCTTGAACTGGATCAAACATTAAGACATCACTTGTCAGGCAGGTTTTGTTTGCTCCGGAGTTTTGATACTTCACCTGTTCAAAGGTGTTGCTGAAGAGGAGAGAAAGAACTTTTCCTGCACGAGCTCGTTTTGCAGCAGCAGCTTGGTGCCCTCAGCTTGTCTGGCTACAAGTTTGTCACTCTCAAATTGCACAAAACAAGTTTGAGAAAAACATCTAGGGAGGGTTCTTCACTGTAGCAGTGGCAATGAGAGGTTTGGAGTGGGCATACAGATCTGCACAACAGCTTTTCTCTCCGCTGCACAGAGCATGCCATATCCATCACGCACAAATCTCCACGCTCGCAGAATGTCAGGGGTTAGAAGGGACCCAAAGAGCTCATCCAGTCCAACCCCCCTGCCAGAGCAGGACCAGACAACCTAGCTCAGGGCACACAGCAACACATCCAGACAGGCCTTGAAAGGCTGCAGAGAAGGAGACTCTGCCAGCCAAGGGCAGAAAATGCTTCTCTGTCCAACAGAGCAGTAGAATGGGGGTAAAGGCTTCCAAAGGACCATGCACTGAGATACTCAAGTCACCCTAATTACTCTCAGCATTTACAGGTGTAAATGGTTTCAAATTCAGTCCTGTGTACATTTTTCTCTCCCTCCTTGGAGCAAGTTGGAAGCATTCATTTTCCAGCAATGCAATTTTTCAAGAGAGTCCTAAGCTGCTATCATTATTAATCATGACATTCACTTTGATACAAAGATGGATCTACTGAGGAGCGGAGGAAGATGTAGCCCCCTCCCCTCTTCACCGCAGCCTCCCACTCTAAGCCAGCCTCCTGCTCACTCAGCTTGCAAGACTTAGGACTAGAAAAAACACAGGCATGTCATCATCAGCACTGCCCGAGAAGTGCTAATGACTTCAAATTATGTTTTCTAACAGGAAAGTCAAGTTTTACACTGGACTTGCACTCCCTTGAGAGCACCAGCAGCTAATTATATGCTCCAAGGAGAAGCTGGGGTGTGAGTATGTCGCATGCCAACAGCAGCTCATGTGCACATGAGCACCTCATAGAAACACAGAATTGCCTAGGCTGGAAAAGACCTTCAAGATCCTGAACTCCAGCCACTAGCCTAACACTGGCAAGTCCCTGACTAAACCATATCCCTAAGCACTACATCTACATGACTCTTACATTCCTACAGGGGTGGAAACTCCACCACTGCCCTGGGCAAGCCACTCCAACACCTGACAATCCTTTCAGTAAGAGGTATCCAACTGAAATTTCCCTTGGTACAATCTGAGGCAAAAGATGAGTTTATATTAGAGCCTGTTAGATGTGAAACTTTCCTGCTACAAAAATCCCCTTTCGATGCATTTGCTGTTGGACTAGAGACAGCTGCTTTGAAATGAGCAAAACAGCCTGAGCAGAGAGGTTGTGAAGAGTGTTGAGGCTACAGAGGACAGCTTTCTGCATGCCCAAGTAGCCACGTCTCTGTGCAGAGAATTAGGTTGGAAAAGTACATTGGGATACAGATTTTGCTGACAGAGGCATTAACTGCATCAAGGGCACCTAACACACAGCCTGTGAGTAGCAGTGGCCTTGGGTTTGTTACTTCCAGCAGTAGAAATGGCACCTTGGGTCCCATTTCCGAAGGGCACTGGGCTGAGACAGACAGAGGAGCTTCTTACATCTGCTGCAACCTGCATTTGGACCCAAAACTCAGTCCCAGGACCTGGCTGGCTCCACAAGAACGTGAATGTCATCAACTCTGTGCTGCCCAGAAGGGTTGTTCCTACTGCTCCTTGGGGTCTACACATTCCAGGACAGGCAGCTAAAACAGAACTGTGCAAATCAGGAAATGGAGGCAAAAGGAATCCCTGCACTCAGCAATCTGTGGGTTTGGGGTTTTTTTTTGTTGTTGTTTTTTAAGAAAACCAAACAACAACAACCAAATCAAAACTTTTTTCTTCTTTGCTTTTGCTCCTCATAAATGAATGTCTGTGCACAGTGAACTGTGAAGAGCTTGGGTAAGCAAGCAGCATAAGATGCAAAAGCAGCCCTGATGTGGCGAGGCAGAGCAGCAGATCTCTCGTCTCCAAGCTGCCCTTTAACCACCAGGCCTCCTTTCTGCTCCCTCCAGTTGGCAATCCCAGCTCTTCCCCTCAAACTCCTACACCAGAAACATGGTCCTGTTGCTGTCTGCAGTCCTTCAATATCTAATAGTTGGGTTTGATATATTCTAGACAATGTTTTTATCCGGACTAATCATGTAAATGGATTATATTTTCTTTTTTTTAACATTCTCTAACAAACACCACTACACTACTTCACTTTTATTTCAGATATGATGCACCTTCCTCTTCCATTTTTTAACCTTTACTTATGATTTCTTTTTCATACCTTGCAGCACCTTATAAAATAAAAATAAAAAAAAGAAGAAGTAATGAAACATTCAGAGGTTTCTTCTCCTCGTGGGTTTTAGGAGATGCATCATTGTGCTGGAGTTCCAGCCTGTATTTTATTACTTCCAAGAAGGTGCAGAGAATAACAATAAACACCTGCCTGCACTTGTAAGCTAACAAACAGAACGTGCTCAGAGGTACTCTCCCCTCACTTCTGAGTCACAACTGGATGCCTCCAAGGCAGAGATGTAGGTATTTTGATATGCTGTCATTCTTTTGCATCTGGAAGCTCCCCAATCACTAATTTGAGCATACAGTACTCATACAGTCTTGACTGGGGTTTTTTTGGAGTGCACCAACAGCTCTGCATTCTCATGGGGTGGTTCAGTGCTGCCACCACAGCCCCAGCTGGCCGTGAGCACCCTTTGCCTTTCTTTTGGTTCTGAAGGAACAACAGAGCTGTGCTTCTAGTGGGTGATTTCACAGCATACTTCCCCGCCTGCCTCGTTCCACTCCCTTCTTCCTGCCCGTCAAGATGTTCATTACAACATTCTTGCTGTTAGTCAGATGCCTTTCTTCAAGGTTAGACAAGCTACTTACGCCAACCAGGAAACTAAATGAGATGCTATCAGAAAACTCTGGTTCTAAGCAGTTCTTCCCCTCTTCCTCGATTGCTTAGGGTGCCTGCTTGGAATTAGCTGCTGTCTACCAGCACTCCTGTGCAGGCAAAGCGAAACCCCACAGTGAGCACAGCTGTGCACGGTGCTGGAAGTGCCCCCAGGGCACCACTCTTCACAGTGGAGAAGGCCCTGCAAATGAAGGGCTCTTGAGAATTGCACCTGGGAATACAACACTTCCCTGAAGGTTTGAAGAGTGGTCCTCCAAGAGTGCCCCAGAATTGAAAGCGAGAAGGGGAAATGGAGCTGGCTGGTCTTTGCTGAAGTAGAGAAAGATGTCTGCATTAGCTGAAGAGAAAGATAGCTGGGGGCACAGCACAACTGGCCACTTCAGGGGTGACATGTTAGCAAGCTAACATAGACCATGGCAGGGAGGCTGGGGAGAGATGATCTTCAGTGACCCTTCCAACCCAAACCACTCTATGAAACTATGATTGTGTGTTCTTGTCACTGCAAAAGCAATCCTAGTGTACAAAAGCAAGAGAAGCTGCAAGGGTGGAACATTTGAATGTACCTCCAAAACACTTTGGGAGACAATTAGCATTCTTAGGTAAGGCTGACACTTGGGACTTCATGAGTTGGTCAAGAATTACACTTTAGTGTAGCTAAAGCAAGGATTTAACACATAGAATGCAATACAACTCCACTGCTAACCCAAGTCTAAAGAGAAAACAAACCTTTAAAATAATGTAAAAAAAAAAAAAAAGTCTATGCCAAAAGCTAGATGCAACAAAGCTGCAAACAAAGAGGAGCAGCAGTGGGAAGCACACAAAACCACAGAACAATGCCTGAAAGAGGCTGGCAAATTGGAAATGTGAAGATCTCAGCGTCCGCACAGTGGACGGCACAGAGGGCATGATGCAGGGCACATGAAATGCTCCTTGAAGAGAAGCAAGGGAAGGTTCAGCTATAATGGCACAGTGTATTCACCAAGGTTGCCAGCACAGAGAAATGCCAGCAGGACAAACATCAGTTGATATTTAGTGTACAGAGTAACATTCTGACAGCCATAAAGATATTTGAACAGGTAAAACTGCTCAGGCTCACCAGAGTCGCTGCCTGAAAACAGGCATCATTCTGCAGATTAGTCATGAACGTGCAGGATGAGTGCATGCATTAAAGCAGATAAAATATTTACAGTTCCAAATTGCAGATACAATGTCCCAC
The DNA here is from genome assembly GCA_013396835.1 of Psilopogon haemacephalus. Lineage (NCBI taxonomy): Eukaryota > Metazoa > Chordata > Aves > Piciformes > Megalaimidae > Psilopogon > Psilopogon haemacephalus. Next base: position 1,617,244 of record VWZI01003014.1, on the reverse strand, counting down.
TACTGTTTGCTTTCAAACCACGCTTGAATCTTAAATTGATCATGTAGATATTAAGACTGGTAACCATCTGGCTTCCACTGCTACCATCATTGAGCCAGGAGGGGTAACGGAAGGATACAAAGATGTATTTCCTAAAGCCCAGCAGGTTACTGGGGCTTTAATAGAGATTGAAGTGAATCCTCCACTACCAGCACCATGAAATATCTCTCTTGTGCCAAGGCAGACTGGCTAGCAAGACCCTTTAAGGCAAAAGCAAACCCAAAACCATACAAAACCTCCATATTAAAACCAGCAGAAAAGAATGCATGAGAGAGGTGTATCTGCATCCCAGCCCATGATCGAGGGTATGGCTCCTAAAGAGGCTGCAGAGAAGTGTGGGCTGCTCTCTTCTCCAAAGGAACTAGCTACAGGACATGAGGAAACAGCCTCAAGTTGCAGCAGAGAAAGCTTAGACTGGATACTAATAGAAACTTCTCGACTTGAAGAGTGGTCAGCCACTGGAACAGGCTGCCCACAAGTGGGAGAGTCGCCACCCCTGGAGGTGTTCAAAAGCCAAGTAGACATGGCACTTTGGGACACAGTTTCATGGGTTGGAGCTGATGGCCTTAGAGGTCTTCCCCAACCTTAGTGGTTCTCTGATTCTGTGACTAAATGACTGTGTCTGACTGTACACACATTTACCTATGCAGTTTGGGCTCTAGAGAGGATGCAGATACAGCTCTCCTTTGTAATTCTGTGTATGGCACATTCCTAAACCTTACTGCTTGTCTGCACTCAGTCTATAAAGTGCCTTTGGCTGCAGGGTACTTTCCCAAGGGCAGCAGGTGTCAGAGACTCAACTGTGGCAACACCACCCCTTTCCTTCCACCCCCACACAGCAGCTCTGGTTAGCACACCTTTCCCATCAGATGAAAGCACCTCAACACTCTCCTTTCCCCTCACAGCACACATACATGCACTTGGCACTTCCCTTCCTGATAATTCACCAAAGCCAAGCTCTTTAAAGCTCCTGGAATACCTACACAGCCAAGGTCAATCACTGCACACAGCACTTGTCACCATCCCTGAACAAAACCCTTGCAGCAGGATCTAACCCGTTCATAAGTGAAACCAAAACTCACAAACCCAAGCTGACTGTGAAAAAAAAAGCCCAGATAAAGAGCAGACTCACTGGCAGCTGTAAAAGACTTACCAGTCTCAGGAGAAGAGGCTGTGCATCAAAGAGGACATGCCCAGGACATTCCAGCTGTTCTTCCAGAAGCAAAGTTGTGCCTGATGTTGACCTGATGGACAGCAGCTCTGTGCAGAAAGACCCTGGAGTCCTGGTGGTCAAGACCACCACAAGCCAATAATGTGCCCTCGGGCTCATTGGGAGTGCAGCCTGCTGGTCAGAGGAACTTCTTCCCTTCTAATCTCACCTGGAATACTGCATCTCTGGGTTCTCCAATTCAAGAGCGGCAAGGAACCACTGAACAGAGTCCAACAGAGGGCCATGAAGATGCCAAGTGCACTGGAACATCTCTCTTCTGAGGAAAAACTGAGAGAGCTGAGGCTCTAGCCCAGAGAAAAGCAGCCCGAGAGGAGATCTGCTCCAAGCATATGAAAGGGTGAGGCTCCTCAGCCTGGGGCTGGGCTGCTGCTGGACGGCAGCAGGTGCAACAGGTGCAAATTAGAGCACAGGAGGTTTCAATTAAAATTAAAGGCTTAAAGCAACCTCTGCCCTGTGAGGGGGCTGGGGCACTGAACCAAGCTGCCCACAGAGTTTGTGGAGTCTCCTCTGGGGGGGAACCTTTGACATGCTACAGGTGATCCCACTTTGGCAAGGGGGATCACCTCCCACAGGTGAACCCACTTTGGCGAGGGGGTCGGACTAGATGGTCTCCAGAGGTCCCTTTCAACCCCTACCATTCTGTGATTCTGCAATTCTGTGACTAGAAACTCATCAAATTGGCAAGGCACTGTCCGGTCTCCAGAGGATAGAACTATAAAAATATGACTATGAGATAGAGCAAAGGAGAGAAACTCAGGCTCAGAGGGGCATATGCCTGCTGCTGGTGCCTGAAGCTGACTGTGGCCAAGCATAATAATATAGATCATGCAAGGTAAGGAAGGCTTTGTCCAAGGCAGCTCATCCCTTGTGTGTGTCCTGACGTTTCCTTTGGGCACTCCCCACAGTTAATTCTGTGTGCACTGTATTCCAAAGAGGAATGGTTCCTCGGGGCTGTGCAGTTCCAATCAAAACAGTGACACACACTCTCTAGCAAGCACCCACAGGTGTGGCAGAGCAGCCAGTGCATGGTCACTGGGAGAGCTGTGCTCACCCAGCTCATATCCAAGGTACGGTGGCAGTCCCAAAACAGACTCTTTATACACATATAGGAATGTACAAAGAGCTTCACCAAGCTGTTGTGGATCACCTGAAAATGCAAAAGTACCAATGGCAACCTGCTCCTGAGAATTTGCTTTGGACTGGGAACAGAAGATGCTCAAAGAGCAAGGTTACTTTAATCCCTGTACTTCAGATTAGCTTTTGTGAATCTTTATCTTCATATTAGATAAAATTTGCCTGACTGATTTTTGCTGCTTCAGTCCACAGGGAAACGAAAAGATAGAGGAAATGTCTGTTACCACTTTGTGATGCTTGTACTCTGGAACCACCTGAAGGCTTGAATAGACAAGTGTTTGCTCTGGAGCTGACATGAAACGCTCCTGCTGAGAGGTGAAATGTAGTGCACTGAAATATTAGCAGAGCACTGCCTAAAACCCACCCTCATTGTGACCTCAAGGGGGTTTGGTCCCTGGAGCAGGCCCTGAGCTCCCAGATCAATGAGAATTTGGACCCAGCATGGCAGTGGGGAGAGCAGAGGTTGTAGGCAGGCAGGGGATGCAGCACTTGGGGCAGGCGTTAGATGGTGTCGTGGCTGACAGCACTGCACCACTGCCAGGTCTGCTTAAGCAAACACAGGATGAAGATCTTCACTCCCTGCTACAGAAGCTGTGTATGCTATGAGTAAAATAACCCTACCACAGCTTTAATGACTAGAAATGAGTTCTTAGCTGTACTTATTGCCCTAAACTAGTCTAAGTCTAGGCTTCCAGGCCTTTTCTCTGGAGCACCAGGGATGGGTAGGTGCTGCCTGCTGAAGAGCAAGCAGGAGAAAAACAAATATCTCTCCTATTCCAAATAATCTCCTCTTCGGAGACCACCTTCCTGCAGCCACTCTGGCCACAGTGGCAGCCTTTTGCAGGAGCATTCCTGCTGACCTTGGGTATAGCAAATAGGTGTAAATGACATCCAGACCCCTCTGCTGCTGTCATTATGGGCTCTTTGTCATACCGCAGGAGTCACATTAGCATTACAGGGAGCATACAGTGTGGCAGGTGAAAGAGAAAGCTGAACCTCCTGGATGTTACACTGCAACAGCTTTGGCTTGGGCTCCCGAGGCAGCCAGGCAAGCAATAGCAAAGTCTATGTCAAATTAAATTAAAAAATAACCCTTCTACATTAGCATCAAGGATTTCACTCACACTCCTACTGCAAACATTCTCTGTCTGCAGTCTAAGTTTGGAACTAAAACACCACAGGCAAATTGAACTTTCAAAAATCAGGGAGTGGCTTTGCTTGGGTTTGTGTCACCATTTCTTGTGTTTGGTTTGACTCTGCTTTGTCACCAACATACTTAAACCTTTATTTGTCTGATCACCACAACTTCTTCCAGAAGTCCAACTTAAGGCTGGTGTAGCAAAAATTCAGTAGGCTTCCAAGGAGGCCCTGCCAGCCCAGTACTAAAAGTGAAACAAAACTTTGCCATATGCATAACAAGAAAACCTTTTCCACAGCACTAATTTCCAGCATTGTGGGTTGACATTGGCAACTTTCCAACTGATAGAGTTTTGCTTAACCATGGAGTTAATTAGGAAGGTTTGAAAAATGAGCTTACATTTTAAAGGCAGCAGAGGGCACATCACGAAGCACATTAAAGTCCCCCGGAGAAGGACTTCCATGAGGGAACAGCTCAGGCTCTGGGCTTGTGGCAAAGCTGAGAGGCTTCCTTGACCTGCCATTCCTTTTTTAACCACAGTCACATGCACAGGGCATAAGTCAGCTGGATAGCAACATCTGGCTTGGAATATGAAAATGAAGTCCCTCCTCTCCTGCAAAAGACAGAAGAAAGAGAACACCAATAGTTACGTGGCAATGCATTCTCCTGGTGGCAGGGAAGGAGCAGGGCTTTGAGACATTCTACATGCACACGGATGTGAAAACCAAGCCCCACAAACAGCATGTGGGCAAATTACAAACCCAAACCTGCCTTTTTTCTCTTACTAATGAACCATTCTTAGCTTCTTTATGATTGCCAGATGTTGTGCACTCTTACATATGTCACAGAAACAAGTCAGAAAAGATCACTGAATGGTTTGACTTGGAAGGGGTCTTAAAGATCTAGTTCCAGCCATGGACAGAGACATCTCCAACTAATCACGTTCCTCAAAGCCTCGTCCAGCCTAGCCTTAAACAGTTCCTGGGATGAGGCCATCCAGGGATGTTTCCTCATAATTAAACTGATGAAGACATATTGAAATAATGTCCACTTCAGTAAAAATGTATAAAAACGAAAACAGAGTTCATGTATGGACAACAAACAATGTGCTTGGAAGCTATGAAGAAGGAGTTGAGAAGGAGATTGACAAACCTGCAGCCTCCTGATAGCCTGCACATGGTGAAATTCTTCACCTATCAACATAAATCATGGAGATTTATGTTTATGAAACTTATGGGAAATTATCTTAGCCTGAATTGAAATTTTCCATCCATTGGGAGACAGAAGTGCCCATGAGGATGCCTTTGTTTATTTGTTATTAATTGAATTCTAGGTGGAAGATAAAATAGCTGGCGTTTATTTTAAAACAAATAGTAATTAAGATGAAACCAGAGTAATTTCAAAGAGAAAGGAATTTGTTATTGATATTGATTAACAAAATTCATCACTACATCAGTGAAATACAAAAAGAAAAGGAAGACTCTCCGTATTTTCACTCTTTATTTTGCTTTTGCTGCCACAGCCTCTTAAAGATGACAGCAAAAAGTAGTTCTCCCCAGCCAGCACTCTGTTGCTCCAGCTGATCTTTGCTCTCTTTTATTTAATTATTTTAATTGGACCATCCAGCAGACAATAAAATGGAAGCCAATAACCAGGTCAGCTTCTAAGGAGCCCTGTGGAGATTTCCTGGTTCCGTCTAACCTTGTTGAAAGAAGTGAAGGGGGAAGAGAGTCCGAGACACACTGTCTGCCCCAGCAGAAGAGCTCAGAGTGATCACTGTGGAATGGAAAGGCTGCAGGTCTGTTCCACCTGCTGTGCACAGGAGAGGTAGAACCTAGAGCCTGAGCTCGAAGCTGTCCTCATGCTAGCTGGGGCGGATGTGCAGGTCACATTCCCAGGCAGGGGAGAGGCCGTGGGGTTTCACCCAGGTTTATAAATGCAGCCTTTAACCTCCAGGTAGGTCCTGGTGTAAGCAGCCTGGCAGCATATGGTCCAAGCACAGACTGAAGGCAAGGTCATGTTGGTGTTTCAGCACACTCAGCAAAAGCCTGTGTCTCCAAGGAAGTGCAGATGCTTTAGGTGAGATCATGCTCCTAGAGCAGCCTGGCTCAAGGTCCTCTGGCACAGGCACGTTTCAGATGCTTTGCTGCCTTTGCAGCAACTGCTGGCCTTGGCCATGCTAATGAGCCGGGGGGAGGCAAGAGCATGGGCTGTGCTGAGTCACCAGGTTAATCACAGGTTGTCTGTCTCTGCCTCCTCCCAGAAAGGAGGCTGCAAGCACTCTTGGTATCCCCGAAACCAGGACCCAAGAGGTGCACAGGGTGTCATGCTGCTCCTGCTCTTCCTGCCCCAAAGCAGGAGTCTCTGCACAGCATCTGCTGCACAGGAAGGTCCTTTCTCACCCACTTGCTCACAGCGAGGCAGCGCTGGTGGCTCACTGATGCAATTTCTCTAGGAGCAGATGAGATGTGCTTCTTGGCTGAAGGAAGCATCCTGGCTGCCAGCTGATGGACAGGTAGCGGTGACCTACAAAGTCCCAAACGGGCCCTTCCTGTACTCGTGTCCTCTTCTCTCCCTCTATCAATCCAAAGCCATGAACTAGTTTAGGCAGTTAAGGGAAGCTGCTGGTCTGCAGCAGGTTGTTTCCTTGGCTTCCAGAGTTCTTTTGTACAGTGATGGTTTAATCATTTATCCAGAATAAGAAAGGGTCAGACGTTTTTAAAGCTGAACCGAAAGCATCATCGCATTTAGAGCAGAATATGCACAGGCTCTTGCTCTGAACAGGTAGAGTAGCCCTCTCCAAACAGAACAGGTGCAGGACAGCTGCAGCCACTGGGGAGCCAGGTTGGAGGTGCCTCTGGGCCACTGCTCATCAGTAGTGGGCAGCTCAGGGCAGAAACAAGTGTCTTTGCACAGGCAGAGCCACACCATGCCATCCTCCAGCCTGCCCAGATGCTCTGTGTGTCTCTGCATCTGCTGATGGCTAACCTGGCAGCTCAGCAAAGGCAGAGTTGCTCTGTGTGCAGGGCAGGCTGTGTGCCTTACATGCCAGACTATGGCCTGGGTGGCCTTTCCTGAGCTCTGCCCAGAAAGGAATTCCTCCCTAAATGAACAGCAGCTTTCCAGTAAGTGAAACCTTCCAGAAATAGCCTGCACGACTGATGTATCACACAGTACATCATGTACCAGATTTCCCCCTCAGGTAACCTGTCTGAACAAAGGCTCACTTCTGTCCCCAAGTCGTGTTGCTCCCTGTGTGACTTGCGTGGTGCTGCCCCCCGTGCTGGAAGAGCAAGCCTTGCTCGGTTGTGCAATGTTGTCAAGGAAATTTATGGTGCAGCACTTTGTTTTTGGAGGGCTCCTCCTCCCCTTTCTGCTTTAGCAGAGAATTTAGCCTGGCCGAGGTCGTGTGAATTTTAGCAGTGGGAATATCTGAGTGACAGCCTGCCCCAGAGATGTATTGCTGCTCAGATCCGTGACAGCCACGAACTAAAGACACACTCAGCCTGCAGATGTTTGGCTCCAGGTGTGACTGGGCTTGCACGCCATGCAAACACAACTTTGGTAGCTGCTGCAGAGGGGAGAACAAATTGATAAGCTAGAACAAAACCAGGAATCCTATCAATCACTGGCACGGGTCTGTACAGAGCTAGGAGCTGGCTGAGAGCTGGTGTGGAGCAGGAGTGAGTGGTTGCGCTGACAGCCAGTGGGAGCTGCTGCAGAGGCACAGCCAGGGACACTCACAAAAGGGAGCCTGGGAACTGGTGGCATCATTTGAATGAGCAAGGTCTCAGGAAAAGGGAAATGTCATGGCTGCTCAGGTTGTCAACAGCAGTTCTGCCATTTAGGAAAATGCTCCATTACTTTATTACAAGCCTTTAATTACTGTCCCTGCATTCTAAATGTGGTTTGCTCTCTGGAGCTCAACAGCCAAGTGATCCATCATTTATTAAGGAACCATGGGAGCACAATAGCATGCTGGCCCCCAACAAAACCCTGACATCACCACAGGCTCCTGGGCACCAAGGATGGTGAGGGGGCTGGGATTGTTCAGCCTGGAGAAGAGGAGGCTCAGGGCAGACCTCATTGCTCTCTACAGCTACCTGAAAGGAGATTGTAGTCAAGTGGGGTTGGGCTCTGCTGCCAGGCAACCAGGAACAGAACAAGAGGACACAGCCTCAAGCTGTGCCAGGGCAGGTTCAGGCTGGGTGTCAGGAAGAAGTTCTACACAGAGAGAGTGATTGGCATTGGAATGGGCTGCCCAGGTTGGTGGTGGAGTCCCCATCCCTGGAGGTGTTCTAAACACATGTAGACATGGCCCTCTGGGGCAGGGCTCAGTGGGCATTGGTTTGACAGCTGGATTTGATGACCTTAGTGGTCTTTTCCAACCATTGTTGTTCTATGTTTCTGTGAGGTTTTTTGCTTTTCAGCGGGGGGTTTCCTACCCTGCCAAAGAACACCTTGAAGAGATGAGGTCAGAGAGCTTTCCAGCCCAGGCTTCCTCGTGAGCCTACTTTGTAACCGAGAGCTGAACTGTGGTCTTTGGGTTTGGTGCACCGTACGTGAGATTGTGCTCCCAAACCCCCAGACAATGCAGTGGAAAAAACCTGGGAAATGCAGTTATACCTCAGCCCCATCACATGACTTCTCTGCTCTTGACCCCAAGTTCACATTCGACTTAAGTAAGAAAATGAAACAGATATATAACAGGGAGGACGGGCCTGGGGGAGGGGAGCAATAATGGCCACATGCTGCAATACAGAGGGGACTGGAGCAAAGGACCAGCACAGGAAAATCACAATTCAAGGCAGGAATAAATCAAAGGGGCTGCAAAGACTGCAGTGTATCTAAGGTACTTTCTGTGAGGGAGAAGAAAAGAGGCCATCCACGGATTTGCAGAAGGGACAGACGTCAGCCTAGGGGGGAAATAAAAGTTGTATTGAACGAGTAACAAATATCAGCCTCTGATCTAATTTTCTTACTTTGCAGTTTTCTTCTCGGGCTGCTGTAATTCTGCAGTGAGCTCTACGAGGCTGTGGCTGGGCTGCTGCCTGAAACAAACTGACTCATCAGATGATGCACTTTTACTGCTCTGTTTACGCTACTGGAAAAGCCTTATCTACAGTACAAGAGTTCACTGCAGCTCCTAAAGAGGCAGAGCTACCAAAGGCAGAAGCATGTTCACACCTTAGGGGTACATGACAGAACTTGCACAGGGAACACTTCACATACCTGGTGTGCATTTTCCATCCAAAGCACCAAGTGTGGCACTCAGTGAGGTGGGTTAGTGACCATGGTGGTGCTGGGCTGATAGTTGGACTCCATGATCCCAGAGGTCTTTTCCAACTGAAACTGTTCTATGATTTGGTGTTTCTGTTCCATCCCTGTTGAATTTATGTACAAGCAAGATTGCATGCAGGATTGTTTCTGGGATCAGGAAACAGTGTGAACCACAGGATTCAGACTGAAAAGAGGAAGGATCTCAGGGAGAAAAGAAGCTGAATTTGGTCACAGAACTGCATTTACGTGTGCCATACAGAGAGGAAGTGGTAAAGTGGTGAGAGGAACTCTGTAGGAAGTACAGCAAGAGTTGACAGCAGCTCATTTAAAGAACACAATTAAGCCCCTCGAAGTTGGATCCTTACCCCTTAAATTGCCTTTTTGCTTCGCCTTCAACAGGGCTCTTGGTCCATTGTAAATGCTTGACACCTCTAACCCGATTCTTTAGAAAGGAAGAGGTTAAAACCACCATCAGAAGCCAAAGAACAACAGGGGGTAGGTCTGTGCAAGATTTAAACACACAGCTCTGCTCCACCACCTCTGCCTTACCTATAGGACCCCTCCTGTTAAGGTTATGGGGTTGAAATAGTAAGTCAAGCACAAGGAAGTTAAACCACAGAATGCTTTGGTGGTGTGAAGAAATCTTCTTCAGAGCCTGAGAAACCCATAGAGAAGACTTCCTGAGCATAATTCCTAGGTGCAGCTCTGTCCTATATATCTCAGGCTGCTTTCTTCGGTGCTCAGTACCATGCAGCCCTTTCGTATGTGCACAAGCAGGAATAGTAACAGAATGAAGTAGGTAATGGGAAGCATTTGTTATTGACTAATTGCATAAAATATATCAGCATTTAAGAAAGCAAATTATAAATATAACTGACAGTCATGAGATTGTTCAAGGTTGAGCACAGTCCTGGAGTCAAAGATGAAATAGCCTTTGCCTGCCATGATTCATCATCAGGACCCTGCAGGTATAATGGCAGCCAAGCAGATCTCAAGCAAGAGAGAATTCATACCACACATCAGCTCAGTGCTCTGCCAGTTATTTTAAAGATCTTTTTTTCTTTAAATATAGACCATCTATATGAGTATCTACTCACTGTTCCATAAGGGTCAATTATCAGCCTTTTGCAATTACTCTTCTGAGGCTCAATGATGCCTTTTTGCTTCCAGAGTTTGAGCGCAGTTCTCAAGTGTTCAAGCACAGAGAGCCCCTCTGTAGTGGACAAGCACAGGGCTTCATTTTGCAGGCAGAGCTGACATAGCTGCACAAAGCAAGCAGGGCAGCAAATGCAGGTTGGGCACATGATGGTAATACTGGCCACATCGATGAGACACTGTTACTTGTTGCTTGGCCAGGTTGGTTCTTTACAGAAAATCAAAATGGTCACTGATATAAACAAAAGACTCAAATATGTTTGTTCTTGAGAGAAATAAATGACTCCTGAGGTCAGAAAAGAGCTCAAAAAGCTGTTGCTGCCTTGGATGTGGCTGCCCTCCACCCTGTGCTCCTTGTTCATTTGCATGAAGGACTTCTCTTGACATGGCAAGATCCACAGAAAAGAATAACAAAACTTATCCTGGGGAATGAAATGAGATTTAAACTTCAGCTAAAATACCTCCAAGGTTAAATCTAGCAGAGGAGATACAAATGATGCAATACATTCCATAGGAGTAAGTCCCTTTTCCAAGCAAAAATGAAACCCAACCTAATGCCCTTGGGTTGACATCATTGAAAAAGGAATTTAAAAGGGGAACGCAAGAAGGATATTGCAATCAAATGGATTAGGATGGGTATTGCAGGATCAGAACAGTTCTTAGTGCATGAAAGGAGATTTAGGTTGGACATTAGGAGACACAAGTCAGAAGATGAGAGGAAATGGTCTCAAATTGGACCCAGGGAGGTTTAGGCTGGACATTAGGAGAAACTGCTTCACCAAAAGAGTTCTCAAAGACTGGCACAGGCTGCCCAGGGAGGTAGCTGAATCCTCATCCAAGAGTTTCCAAGAGGCAGAGCTGTGGTGCTGAGGCACATGGTTCAGCACCAGCATTGGCAGAGTTAGGGAATGATTGGACTGGATGATCTTTGAGGTCATTTCCAACCCAAAGGACTGTGTGATTGTCCCAGCATTAGTGCAGCCCTCAGTTGGAGCTGACAGTTCTGTAGTTTAGGTTGGTAAATCACCCTGTGGTGCTTTTATAAAAGGATCATAAACCAAGACCAAACTGTCAGGCCTGGACTGTTACTGCTAAAGCTGCTGTGGAAGAGTTTCCAGGAGTCCCTCAAAACTGTGATGAGGGCACTGAAATCTAACGTGACCACCACAGACAGCAGAATGCATCTTTCTGTCTCCTTCCACAAGCTGAGGAGTTGATGAGCCGTGTGTGCCTGAAATGCCACTAAGGCTATCAGATCATTCTCCTGGGGGAAGAAAATCAGAGCAAAGATGAATCTAAGTCCTTGGCAAAACACGATGCAGGAAAGGAGGGAAGGAAACGAGCTGGAGACTTTTGCCTTGCAGTTATCTGTCACCATCTACCACAAGCTCAGCTTTCACAGAATCTGCGCAGCATGAACATCTTCTCAGCTCTTCATGCTGGCTTTTGGAGAGGCTTCCCCCTCCCATGGCAGCTGAAAATATTGGTCTACCTAGAACAAATAGAGCATTATATTGTGCATGAAACAAGCCAGCACTGTTCTGGTAGGCTCCATCAGTGCATACTTTGGTGACGTTTGGAGAAGCTACGCTGTAGGCTCTCATTTTCCTGGCACCCCAGGCAGTGTCTCCTCTATTTCTGCACTGAGTCACTTCAAAGAAAACTACTGTGTAAAAGCCTAATGAAAACTGTAAAACGCATTTGGAGTCTCTCTTGATGTACAGTGGGTCTGACAGAAATTTTCACAATCATACCAGCATAAAGAAAAAAATAAATCCCTCCCATGTCTGTTTTTGTTTTACATATTCAAGCTCAACAACAAAAAACATAATGAGAAATAGAAGCAATGATCACTTCTGCTGTGTGTCTCTGACACTCATGGAAAAGTGCAGGACATAGATAAATTAATTGAGAAAGGAGGGGAAAAGAAAGAATTGTTCTTGTCAGTCATTGAGGTAAAATCATCTTCTGAAACAAAGGTTGTTTAGATGCCTTGGTACAGCCTGGGTGCTCGCAGTGAAACCCATCCTGAAATCACTGCTTAATTATGGTGAATTAAAGGATCAAAGTCCTGAGGAAGTCAAAATAAGATCTCTTGAAGTTTACTTCTATGGATTTTACCAAGCCACGCTGAAATATTCCATCTCTTTGCAATCAACAAACGAGAAAGGAGCAAAAGCTTCCCTCTCACAGACGTTTGCTCTTCAATAGAAAATTAGGTTTCATTTACCTTAGTTTGTCCTGTTTGCTGAGGATTACTGAAGCTATTAAAGCTCAGGCTTGAATTTTAAGACCAAATGACTCTCTCATGAATTTGTCAGTACGCTGACCTCAGAGAGCAGTGGCACCTCCCTTTGTCAGCACCCCCATGTCTCCTGTCCATCTCAGGAGTGGAACAAGTCTCAGCAGTCTGGAGAGTTCAGAAAGCCTTCCTGGTGGCTGGGCCACCCCAAACCTTGGTCTCAACTTTCCAGTTGAAAAATTAAATGGCGAAGTAAATGATTTCTATGTATTTATTTTTATTGGAACACTTCATAGGAATGTTCCTTACATCTTTGGATTCTTTGGCAGTGGCAAAGCCCAGGAGAGCAGTTTTTCTTGTCCCTTGTCACCAGGAGGCTGATCACTCCCTCAGAAAGCTTTGCCCAGCACTTGCTCCTCATCCTCTGATTCATGAGGACTTCTCCAGTTCCATGTACATCGATAAACAAAGGTGCACACCACATACAGTCCTGAATTGCTGAGGAACAGCTACCAAAATTAAATGAGCCATTACACACGTGGTGCAGGCTGTATTTCTTGATTCATTGATAGCCCAAGGCAAAATGGAAGGGCTCACAGGGATCCAAAAGAAAAGAAAGGAAAAAGGAGTCCTGAAGAAACATAAAACCCCACAGGGTTCCTTTCTTTAGGAAAATCCGTCTGTATAAAATCTGCTTCCCACATTTATTAATGATAATATTAGGGGGGAAAAAAATTCAAAAGAAAGAGAATGCCTTCTCCTGAAACAAATTTTGGGCATCTTGAAACGAGAGGCATTTGAAAGCCCCTTAGCTATGGCCTTAGCTATGTTGTTTGCCCTAAATCGCTGCGGGTGAACCTTTTACTGTCACAAACAAGTCAAAACACAAAACAACAGGAAAAACAAGCTCAAAAAGCTGACAGAGGTGGTGAAAAACTCCTTATAGAATGATAGAATTGGTTTGGGTGGAAAAGCCCTCTAAGATCCAAGAGCTGACCCAACACCACTATGGTCTTTAAACTGCCATGCCTGCACATTTCTTGAGCTCCTCCAGAGATGGGGACTCCAGCACCTCCTTGGGCAGCCTGTTCCGATCCCTGACCACTCTCACTGCAAAGAAAGTTTTCTTAATGTCCAACCTAAACCTCCCCTGGCTGTTATCTCTCCTTCCATCATCTGATACTAGGTAGAAGAGACCAGCTCCTACCTGTCTTTCAGGCAGCTGTAGAGAGCAGTGAGGTCTCCCCTCCCTTACGAATCAAGAAAGCTCCCTTTTGGCATCAGAGCAGTGCACAGGAGCTGGTAGTGAATTCTTACCTCAGCAGAAGGTGAGCAGGGAAGCCCTAGACAGGTGTCTATTGCAAGAGATAAACTATCAAACAATAACTGGACCAGAAGCCCCACAAAGAGACTCAGTAACTACCTCCTATGCTGGTTAGCTAGTGGGGTTCAACCCAAGTGCTGTTACCATGTACGCATCGACATCCACCCAGCCAGGCAGGTGACTCCTGAGTTCCCAGGGGAGAAATAACTAAATAAATATCCCAGCAGAAAGCATAAGAACATTGCAGGCCAAGCTGAGCTGAGAAGGAACAGGAGTAAAGCCAGCATCCCAAAGAGCAAGCATGTCAAGCGAGAAGGGTTTGTTAGTGTCCTGCGCCGCTGGATAAAAGAGATGACTCTGCAATAGCTCTGGGAACAGATAAGCGCTGGTGACAGCATGGGAGAGATGAAAGAGATTACACAGCTATTCTGGCAATGTGTCCTCCCTGCCTTCACCTGCAGGCCAGTGCCATGCAACTTTTTTTTTTTTACATAAAATACTTCACATGTCTCATAAAATGCTTTACAGGAAGAGTCAGACAAGGTAGAGAGAGACGACAGAGAAATGTGATCCCCAGAGAAAGTCCTAACTGCGGTAAAAGTTTGCACAATTTCCTTGTTCTGCCTTCTCTGTCCACACCTCTTGTAAAACCTGCAGATTTTTCTTCGTGTTTCCTACCCTTTTGTGCCTGTTTCCATACTTTAACGTCACAAGGCAATGTGAGATGCTATGTAGTTATCACTGTGGTTTATTTAGCATGCAGAACTGATTCTTCTGACTGCTGCTGAGTTGAGTTCACAGAAGAAGATCACAGCCACTGCCCATGGTAATCTCTTCCTTTCTGTGTCACCCCAACAAATCCAGTGTCAGAAGATCCCAAAATAAAGGGATACTTCTCCATTATTCTGCAAGGGGAAATCTCGCAACCAGCTTCCCTTGATACCTCTTCTCAAATGGTTAATGGTTGGACTCGATGACCTTAAAGGGCTTTTCCAACCATGCCAATCCTCTGATCCTGTGAAATGAAGAGCCCCAAACAGACGAAGCTGCATACTCCAGGGAAGTGCTTCCTGTGCCTGTTCTGTAAACCACCCTGCCCTGAAACGCCTGAGTAACCACAGCTCAGTTGTATCTAGTTGCACTCAGAGTCTGAAATCTATTCCTACTGGGTGGTGGCAGCAATTTTCTTGTAGCATTTTGTTTTGTTTTGAATTGTGAATAAAAAAAGAATAGAAAATTATATTGGCTGTGGTGCTGCTGGGTTGGTGGTTGGACTTGATGATCTGAGAGTTCTTTTCCAACCTTAATGATTCTGCCCTTTCAGTTAAAAGAACAGTTTGCTGTTACCAAAGATTGTGATATATTATATAAAAGCCAAACCAAACCTCCCCCAAAATTAACACCAGAAGCCCCAGGAATATCTAAGCTTTCTGCTTCTGCTTCTTTCTAAGACTGGGTGGGAGAAGAGAAATTGGTGGGCTGAGAAGGAGGAAGGAGAATTTAGCATCCTTTTGATTGCTGAAAGGGTACAGATAAATAACACAGCACAGATCAAAATGCTTCATCTTCAAAGTCCCCATAGTAAGACTGGGGAGGATGGGAGCCAAGGGAGGCAAAAACCACCAGAAGGGGTGGAAATATGAAGCTAGGCTGGAATTGGAAGCAGATGGAACAAGCTACAGGAAGTTTTCTCCTTTATGAGAGCTAAGGACAGTTTCACAGTTGGGCTTAGAGGCAGCGGCTGTGTGTGAAACAAATAAAGGAGGTAACAAAGGCATTGGTTTGCCTTGAGAAGCATAGTTTATCCACAGTGCCCTGCCTCTGATCTCAGTGCACTTGTCCTTGCTGCTGCCACCACTGAGTTGGGTCCACCCAAACTTATCAAAGATGCCAGGCTAGTCAAGTTAAATGGAAAAATAAGGAGGAAGTAATGACAGGAATTGCAATGAGGTGCCATAAAATAAATAGCTGAGCAAGGAGCAAAAGCCACAAATCAAGCAGTGTGTTGAAAAGAATAAGAGGGTAATGGGCCAGGGCAGGGATGCATCTATTCTTCTGTCATGGCCACTGGGCCACTTCATTGACCACAGACACCTTTGTGAAAACCAAAGCACTCAGGCACTTAAGGCTCCTGGCTGAGGTTTTACAAAAGAGCTTGGATATGCCACGGGTGCAGGAAATGGAGGCAGTGCTCATCTCAAAATACAGTGTCAGAATTGGTGGTAGGTACCAGCAATTGCTTCTCCTAGATGGTGGATGGGAGCAGGAGCTGTCGAAATTCTGCTCTGTGGCACCTGTGCTTTCTATGGACCATGGCTGCAGCCCTCAGTGCAGCCTGGGAAGGGGCACCCACAACCTCCTGCGGCAGCCTGTTCCAGTGTCTCACCACCCTCACTGGGAAGAATTTCTTCCTAGCATCCAGTTTAGATCTCCTCTCTTCCAGCTTAAAGCCATTCCCCCTTGCCCTGTCACTACAAGCCCTTCTAAAAAGTTCTTTCCCAGTTTCCTTGTAGCCCCCTTCAGGAACTGAAAGCCTGCTCTAAGGTCTCCCTGGAGCCTTCTTTTCTCCAGGGTGAACAGCCCCAACTCTCTCAGACTATTCCCATAGGGGAGGCTCCAGCCCTCGGATCATCTTTGTGGACCTCCTCTGGACCTTCTCTGGCAGCTCCATGTCTCTCTCATGCTGGGGGCACCAGAATTGGAGGCAGTGCTGCTGCAAAGTTTTCAGTTCATTGTAGCATTTTCCTTCTGCTTACAGTCAAAGGCACAGATTCTGCTTGCATACAATGGAGTCCTTGTTTTTCATTGAAGGCTCAGCACATCGTCCTAGACAACAGAAGGAACCTGTAATACCTACCCTTTCAAAGCTGTCATCAGAGTTCTTCTATACTGAGAGAATTTCTTGCATTCAAAATTATAGCAGAATTCTGAAAACCACTGCAGGTGAATGCCAGGGTGGTTAATAATGATTACACTTCTGCAGGAAGAACAAAGAGCTGTCTGTGATTTACCTTAAGGATGGAGTGCTGTCATCTGCCCCGACACAAATATGACTAAAAGAGAGGAAGAAAGGAGCTGTCGTGTCTAGATGGCACTGGGAGCTGTGAGGAGCACATGAGGAAGTTGTTGCATCGTTCTCCTCACATTTTTATTGGCTTCTGTCTTACTTGATCAGCTTATTTCAACCACAAAATCTAAAAACTCCAATTAAAATCCAACAAAGCTCACACCAGCTTGGCCAGAAGTTACTTCTATGCTAGCCTGGACTTTTTTTCCCAAGGGAACATCATCCAGTTGTTTGTGCTGACAGCAAGGCCCTCAGTTCAGGATGATGGGAAAGTCCTTTCCCTATCTGCTGGCAGGCAAGGCAGTGGATTCTGAGCTGGTAAACACCTCCTCTGGTGCTGTGTCCAGCACTGACACACTAAGAAAGGCCAACAAGGATCTGGAGTTTGTCTTCAACTTGCTAAGAGACTTGTAAGTCTTCATATGAGATTTGGACTGGATGAGCCTTAGAGGTCCCTTCCAGCCCCTGCTATTCTGTGGTTTTGCTTTGTTGTTTTTGTAGGAATGGTTAAAACTTACCATGGCCAAGGGGAGCTGTTCCAGTTCTGCAGATACTTCCTGCTCCTCAATGGCTTATCCCCACTGTGACGGACAGGCAGGGCATCCCCACCATGGTGGACAGACAGGGACACACGTCCTGGCAGCCTCACACCTACAGTTCCTCCAGAAAGAGCAGAAATTGACCCTGCTAACCCTATCTGCCTACCTTCCTGTACTGAGAAGGGCACAACAGCCTTTTGGGGTGGGACAGGATGTGTCCAGGAATTCTAAACTTCGGCTGTTTAATTAGCC
Source organism: Psilopogon haemacephalus (assembly GCA_013396835.1). Taxonomy (NCBI): domain Eukaryota; kingdom Metazoa; phylum Chordata; class Aves; order Piciformes; family Megalaimidae; genus Psilopogon; species Psilopogon haemacephalus. The sequence goes on along the minus strand of VWZI01003014.1, from coordinate 1,599,843 downwards.
TGCTCATCAGTAGCATTGATTAGGGGGAACTGAGTCACAGCCAAACTTCCACAGCCTGGTTGCAAAGCACTGATTGTTATCCTGGAGAGAAGAATTGAGCACCTTGGTGTGAAATGCATTCCTCTGCCTATGGCCCAGATTTCATCCAGGGGTTGCTTTCTGAAAACAAAACATAAAAATAACCATAAACAACCACCCCAAGGCTTCACCAAGCCTGCTAGAGGTAGGAGCACCACATCATTTGGAGATTTGGTGAGCAGTGACTTGTTTTATTGGAAAATAAAACCTTGCTTCAGCCACTAATGAGAATGAAGTATTTATTTTTAACAGAGTTTTAGTGGCAGTGGAGAAAAATTGTGCCTTAATTTGAGACTTCAGCTGCTAATTGGCATTCCCAAAGTGTGTGAGAGCATTCTGATGCTGCAGAAAGTCACGGCAGTACCTAGGCCATCTCTATAACCCCTCCACCTCTGCTTGGCTTGTGGGAATCATAATGGAGATTTACAGGAATCTCTGCTCTGCAGAATGTCTTTGTTTAAAATGTAATTGCTTTGTATCAGCAGGAGTTTTCCTCCAAAGCAGCCTGAACAGCCAGTACAGAGAAATATTCTGTGTGCCACTGTCCTAGCCACCTGACTAACTATTGTCCTGCTTGGCTGGGTGGAAGGGGACAGAGCAAAGCAGACCAGGAGGCAGCAGAGAGCAGCTAGTCAGTGGTCTGCATGAAACCTTTCACCACTTATCTTTTTGGTGATGAGATATGTGGAAAACAAGTCCTTTAGTGACAGGGTACAATGTTTGAGAAGACTACTGGGAAAACAAATGTTCCATCACCAACAGTATCCCATGGAATCTGAAACTGGTTAGTCTGGAGAAGAGGAGGCTGAGAGGAAACCTTCTTGCTCCTTACAATTCCCTAAAGGGAGGTTGGAGCCAGGTGGGTGCTGGTCTTTTCTCCCAAATAACAACTGATAGAAGGAGAGGAAATGGCCTCAAGTAGTATCAGAGAAGGTTAGGGTTGGATATTAGGAAAACTGTCTGTACTGAAAGAGTGGTCAGGTGTTGGAACAGGCTGCCCAGGGAAGTGGTGGTGGAGCTAGCATCCCTGGAACTGTTCAAGAAATATGTGAACGTGGCACTTCACGACATAGTCTAGTGGCCATGGTGGTGCTGAGACTCAGTGATCTTCAAGGACTTTTCCAACCAAAACAATTCTAATACTTGATTATTCCATCCTTTTTAACACTAGAGTAATAAGAGAAAGCTCCCTGAAAGGAAAGGAGGAAGTGAGTTGAACAGGTCAGCCTTGAGTTCTGCTGTACTGTCTGAACCCAGTGCTTCTCAGATGCTAATCATCTGCTAAGGAGGTGTTTGCACTGCAGCTGTGGCTGCAAGAAACAAATAGATTCTCATATACTTTGTATTTGTGTGTGCTTATGCATGTAGAACTACTATAACAAAACCATCCCCCCTTTACCTTCTGCCTCTGACACTAACTTCTGTGGGGGGCTCAAGGAAGTGAATGGCTCTAGCACAGAGCTTCGCATAACCTTGTTTTTAACAGACTTGCATGTTTTCTCCAAGATCTGCTTAAAGTATCTCATTTTGCTAAGGAATTGCTTCAGGGGTGGAAGGTCACTTTGGTTTTTCTCTCTTCGTTGCTAGTCACATGCCGCTTGACTGTAGCAACAAGGTTAAGGCACTGGAATCAAATGTAAGAGCAGAATGTTCTCTGTTTTAGGAGGAATAAAGATTCTTTCAGCTCTGCTGTGCTGACTGTCAGGGCTTGCAGACCAACATTTTTTGCCATGACATATGATCCTCGAGTATAAATTCATGTATTTGTCAGTGCTGCTCTGCAAAAGACATATTCGGCTTGAACACCAAAATGCAGAGGAGAGTGCTGAAGAACAGATTGATTTAGAGTCCCAAGGCATAAGATGCATAAGTCCTACTGAACAAGAAGGTTGTGGGTCTTTCAAGCCTGTACTAAATCACGTAGAAGATGATGAACAAGCTAGGGAGAAGAGGTTTGTTCTTTTTAGGCTCCCTCGGGCAGGGAGTAGTGAAGCACTTCACTAGCAGGTGGTCAAGCTGAAACCTGCAAAGGTGTTCTCACACCTAGTGCAGTGCTAAAGCTGTGTTCTGACATTCCTGCCTCCTCTGCCAGCTGATTTCCCCTCCAGCCCTCCTGTCATTGCTCCCTTGTAAGGCTCCTTTCTGACCCACCTATACTCAGCCATGCCTTTAGCACTCCTCTATTTAAATGCACCTGAACGCCTGCAGGGTGGGGGCCTGGCTGGGCTCTTGTCAGTGCTGCCCAGTGGCAGGGGGTGCAAAGTAGAGCACGAGAGGGTTCATCTGAACTCACAGGAAAATCTTTGCCACCAGGATGCCAGAGCACTGGAGGAGGCTGCCCAGAGAGCCTGTGGAGTATCCTTCCCTGGAGGCTTCCTAAACCCATCTGAACACTGCACTCTTGGGCTACCTGAGCTAGATGAACCTGCTTTAGCAGCACCTTTGGACTAGATGGGCTGCAGAGATCCCTTCCAGCGTTCTGTGATTCTATACAATAGATAGGGTGGAAGGTGGAATGTCGTGTGGAGAAGAAAACTCATTCTGAAATGCACCATATAGTCCTGCTATATCATTGCACCAGCTGGGCTTAAATGTCGAAGTGACTGACACTTAACTCATGCAAAACTCCCACAGATTGGAATGAGAGTGATGCAGAAAGAGTGGCTTCAGGATCAAGTCTGTTCCTGGGAGCTACTGAACGCTCTTCACTTCTACCTCAGTGGCGAAATACACTTGTCAGCATCCAAATACCTGCCCCAAACCCTAGCCGTGTTTTGCAGAGCACTGAAGATCATCAAATTCTCTTTTTAGCCCATTAGGGACAAAATCTTTGCTTTGATTTTCCATTAGAATATTTTTTAATAATTTTAAGGATCATTTAAGTGATAGAGAACAAAAAAAAAAAAAAAAAGCAGAAAGAAAGTACTATGATATATGCCCAGAATATGGTGACCTGTGGTCTGGCCACTAGGAAGCTGAAATACTGCTGGGCAGAGAGCAATGCACTGTTTGCAGCCCTGTAGTGTCCTTAGATCTGCTTGTGTTTCTGACTGACAAATGGTGCAGAGAGCAGAGGAAGCCTAACAGGTTTTCATCTCTGACTACTACTTGCATCCCCATTACTACTATCTCTCATCCCTATTACTACTACTTTTCACCCCTAGGCTGATTCTCGTTGAGGTCCTTTCCAATGTGCCGTTCTGTGATCAGTAGAGACCCGAGAGCAGCCTCCCAGAGAGAACTGTTCACAAAGGCTTGCAGTGGCAGGGAGGGGGGGGATGGTTTGAAGCTAGAGAAGAGCAGATTTAGATTGGCTGTTAGGAACAAGTTCTGCTCCATGAGAGTGGTGGAACACTGGAACAGGTTGCACAGGGAGGTGGCTGACAGGGCTCTGGGCAACCTGATCTAGCTGAGGATACAGGAGCATTGGACTAGCTGACCCTCCTTGGCTTGACAGGGCTCTGGGCAACCTGATCTAGTTGAGGATACAGGAACATTGGACTAGCTGACCCAAACCACTCTGCTTCTGTGATACTCTCAGCACAGTTCACTTACAATCAAAATCTTAGGGACTGACAAAAAGCCACTGCTAGTAACTTATTTTTAACAAGTTGACAGACTAAGCACACTACAGATTATTACATATTTGGGTACTACATTGCAACTCTATTTGAAGCTAAAGCAGCTTCTTGTACTTCAGGGATTGACACCAAAAGATGTCTCTTTCTGAGGTGGATTCCATCTCCTGCAATAAAAATCATTGTGTTGTGCCACAGGAAGTGAGGAAACACAAAGACAGAGAAGGGAAACTTTGCCTCTCTACTGCTCCTGAGTGCAACATAGAATCAGCCAGGATGGAAAAGACCTCCAAGCTCATCCAGTCCAACCTATCACCCAGCCCTATCCAATCAAGCAGACCATGGCACTAAGTGCCCCATCCAGGCTTTGCTTCAACACCTCCAGGGACGATGACTCCAGCATCTCCCTGGGCAGCCCATTCCAATGCCAACCACTCTCTCTGCAGAACATCTGCCTGCCAGAATAAACTGAACTACTACAGGTGATTGAGAACAGGAGGCAACAGTGTCAGTAGAAGGCTTTCTGCTTAGCTGCTGTGCGTGACAGAGAGGGGCAGGTTGTGCTGTGAACGTCAGAGGTGCACAGTGTTAGCATCTTGCCAGCGCAACAGCAGGCTGCTGGCTGCTGGCTCCAGCGGAGCGGAGCAGGGGCTGTGTTTAACAGGTAGCTGCAATTCCCTGGTCCATTGGCTCAGCAAATGAAGGTGTGTTCCTTGGTGGGAAAATCATCTAGCTTTGTCAGAACTATCTGTAGTCTGCCTGCTGCAAACTCTGCGCTGTTATCACACAACCCAGAGCTTTTCTTCTTTTCATAGATCCATATTTTTCTGTCACTTGTTTTTTGGGTAACACTTCCCTGCATATGTAGTGTCAGCCAACTGTACAGATTTTTAGCATCTCCAACTATGAGCAAATGTTTCAGCTTTCATATGAACCTAGGTTCTTAGAATCGTGGAATCGTTAAGGTTGGAAAAGACCTCTAAGATCACTCCTCCCCTCACCAGACCTGTTCTCCAGACCCCTTGCCAGCTTTCTTGCCCTGCGTTTACCTTCTTTGTAAGGGTAGCAGCCTGCAAAAGATTTTCTGCAGTTTTTCATTATCTAAATGTAGATGCTCCTCATAAACACTTTGACAAGAGCTCTCACTTCACATCTGGACATGGCAGGAGCAGCCACCTGCCAGCTCACCTGCCAGCAGAATACAAATGCAGAAGCAGTTTCCAGAACCTCACACAACTTCATGCACAACTGCTCAAAAGGAACTCATCAATTCTTGGGTTTTGCCCCAACCTACACCACTTCAAAGTAATTTCACTTCCAGTGCCCCTTGCAGGTTTCAGCCATATTCACAAAGTCCATCCAGCCCCAGCCTCAGTCTCCTCAGGCCATAAGAGTGCTGGCAGGAGCAGCAGCCAGGGAGTGTTGACAGTGCCTCACATCCTTCACCTGCCACCTTTTGGCTAAATGCTTCACGACACTGTCAGCAGGCATCTTGTGTCCTTGGTGCTTTTGCCTGCTGCTGCTCACTGTGTCCATCCTTCTCCTGCTGGCATTGGGGCACTGTGAGGTTTCCTGCCTGCATGTTGCCCACTTCTACATGGCAGGCAGATGACCTTTCGAGGTTCCTTCCAGCCCCTGGCATTCTGTGATTTCTAGAGAAGGCTGAGGACAGTGACAGGTTGGTGTGCTGTGCTGAGCGTGCCTCTGCTGCCCACAGCACAGCCAGCCCTTCCTCTGTAACAACCTTTGTTTCTGCTAAGGATATTTTTTACTAAGTCCCAATCAAAAAAGCACTAAATTAGCATTTTAAAAATATATATTGAAAGCAAGAAAAAAAACCCAACCCACTATTTCTTTCTGTGCTAGCATTTGTTTGCTTCCAAAGCTGAGAAATGGAGCTTCATGAAAAGAGGAAAATATTTTGCTTAAATTTGAATGAAGATTTCCAGAGACACACAGAATGGTGAGGCTTGGAAGGGACCTCTGGATCATCCAGCCTGAGCCCTCTGCTAAAGCAGGTTTGCCTGGAGCAGGATGCACAGCAACATGTCCAGGTGGGTTTTGAAGGAGACTCCATAACTGCTCTGGGCAGCCTGCTCCAAGGCTCCATCACTCTTAACAGAGAAGTTTCTCCTCAAGTTCAAGCGAAACCTCCCATGCCCTAGTCTGTGCCCATTGCCCCCTGTCCTGTCACTGGGCACCACTGAACAGAGTCCAGCCCCATCCTCTTGGTCTCCAAGCTTTGGCTATGGATGAGCAGAAGATCCCCTCTCAGTGTGCTCTTTTCCAGGCTAGACAGCCCCAGGTCTCCCAGCCTCGAGGGAGGCAAACGAGTGTATTTTAGGGAAGCCAAGAAGCTCCAGAAAGAGAAGCCTAAAACATTTCTTGTAGGGATCTATCTTGAAGACAATAACCATGACTGTCATCAGCGTACGCAGGCCTCCAGCCAGGCTTCAGAGATGTGCTGGATATCGTGGAGAAATATTTGCTCTGCGGTCTGCAGCGGAGCAGCTGTTTTGCACACTGCATCGCTGCCAGCCCTGCAGCAGTGACATTATTTGTCACATTAATTGCAAGGAAGAAAGAAGTGGTCTTGTGGTCGAGAAGCAAGAAGCTGAGCACCTCAGTCCTATTCTTGGCCCCACCGCAGATTTCCTGCACCGTCTGGAGAGAGTGACATAACCTCTCTGTGCCTCCAGCTCTTCCTCTCTGAAGTCTGGCTAGGGTTTTGTAGACATCTTTATCACTACCATTGGGGAGGACCTGCCCAGGGCAAGGCAAATAGCTGCTTCAAGTTTGAAGTCCCCCTTTTGTTTCAGCAGAGACGCTTGGAAAGGTAGCATAAAGATTTTGCAAAGCTCCTAGGCAAGTGGAAGCTGAAGGCTCCTTCAGCAGCCCAGCACCTCCTATTTGGCAGAGGATATGCACCTCCACCCAGCCAGTGACGGAACCTCTGGTGTCAGGAAGATAAGGACAGTCAATATTTCACAACTGATCCATCCCTCAAACACAGATCAAAGGCTGAAGCCTTGCAAAGGTCACTGAGGCACCAATCTGAACAATTAAATTGATTTATAGGTTACTATGAAAATATTTCATATGTTTACAAGGTGCTGTTTTTAGGGAGGGGAGAGGGGAGGGCGGGGGATCACATTCTTCAACTACCCTAAAACTGAGACTAGGCTGAATTTGTCTTGCACAGAGTGGTGGGGGTTGGAAGGGATCTCTGGAGATCTAGCCCAACCCCCCTGCCAGGACAAGCTTACCTAGAGCAGGATTTCAATATCCAGACAGGGTTTGACAGTCTCCAGAAAAGAAGACTGCACAGCCTCTGTGGGAAGCTAGGTGCAGTGCTCCAGAACCAAAGTGAAGAAGTTTTTCCTATGTTCAGGTGCAGCCTTCTGTGTTCTTGTTTGTACCTCCTCCACTTGCCCTACCACTGAAAAGATCCCAGCCACACCCTCACAACCTCCACCCTTTAGCTCTTGCTGAGCAGTGATCAGGTTCCCTCTCACTCTGCTCTTCTCCAAGTTAAACAGCCTCAAGTCTCTCTCTTTTCCCCTTCCCATCTTTCTGAATTGAAATAGAAAAGCAAACACAGAGGAAACCAAAATCAAACATTAAAATGAAGCTGACTTCAAAGTGTGAAATGCAGGAAATCAGAGGAGCAACCTACTCTCGTCTCGCCTGTTGTTATCAGGCTGACGTTCACATCACAGTGATCCTGGTATTGGACATAAGCATCAGTCCCCAGAGGTTTGGGTGCCCAGCTGAATTCAGTTCTGAGTGCTGTTTGGTGGAGGATATTGCTGCCTCCCAGTACTCAGTTATCCTGGAATGACCTGGGGAAGCAGCATCTCAGAAATCCACTGTAGGTTTTACGAGGTCAGTTTCAATTATATCCAGCCTGTTACTTCCAACACACTTCCCTCTGAGCACTCTCTCTGCTATTTGAAAATGGTACTTAGTTTGCTGTGATATTCTCCAGGTTTTTAATAAAACTCCTTTGAAAATGCCTATTTATCAGAAGCAGGCACAAGAGTGACTTTTGCCTCAGGAAACAAAGATCTTCCTGGAAGAATTACTTTTAAGTTGCTAGAAAGATTAAAAACATAATTTAGTCTTATACCAACATGAAGTACGACCATAAAGCCCTGCCCTGCTAGACACACGGGTTGTTCTTTGGTCAAAAATTAAAACAGAGAGGGAAAATTCTGAGCTAAAAGGTGCACTTTCCATCTTCTGCTTGCTCTTTATAGCACAGAGCCACTTATCTTGGCTTCCTAGAGAAGGCATTTTACACCCCCCAGAGTTACGGCCGGGTGTGTGTAAAGGTTGTGTCAGCATTTCCATTATAAAACCATATTTTAGGGGGTTTATAACTCAGCCATAAAAACTCACTCCACACCGAAACTTGGCATATGAAATCCCAACCTGGATCACTTCTTTAGCATGACCATTAGATATATATAAAAAGGCAAAATACCCTCCCCTTTCCTATTTGGCTGTTCCTCAGTTCTCTGAATGACACACAAAAAGAGAGGGATTTTGGAGGAGAGATGGCAGTGGCTGGCTGGTGAAGGTGCTGCATGCTGGTGCTGAGGGGATGGGGAACGGCACAGTTTCAACCCAAGCCACACTGCCTTATCACTGGTGGCTAGGCAGGGGTCAACCCTACAGGCACAGGAGATGCAAACTCCCCTTGCCAGGCTGGCAAGGCTCCCCAGCTGGTTACCTCCCCAAGGAACGAGGTGAGCGCTGTTCCCCACGACCCACACCTGCACACAGGGCTAAGGAGGTCAGGAGAAGATGACTTTGAGAGATGCCACCTTGTCCAGTCACCCAGCTAGCAACCAAATCACAGGCAGCAGTTTGCATGGAGGCAAAGGCAGCTATCCAGTGCCTCTCAGACACTGTGTTGCTCTCATGAGATATCTCATGACAAGAGAAGCTTTTCTTAATTTATGCCTGAAGTAGTGCACAGGATCACACTGAGAGTGTGAAAGCTACACTCCCATATCCAGAATAAAAATTGTCTTCCAATTCAAGACTGCCATGGGAAGCAAGAAATTTCCAAATCCAGTATTTGGACATGACAAAGTGAAGGTGGTAGGTAAAAGGTCAGTGAAAACAAGAAGCAATAGAAAATAAAATAATAAAGTGCTTGCGACCAAGAGATGTATTTAATGATACCAGATGAGATCCTCGGAGGCACCAGCAAGAAGGCTCAGAAGAGGGCTCAGGGAGCAGAGGAGAGGTGGCTGCGGGTAAAAATGATGCCCTTCAGAAACCAGAAAGTATGACCCAGAAAGAAGGGCATAAATCCTGAGAAGTTAAATGTTAAACCTCAGGAAGGCCTGCTGATTTATGGAGAAGCAACTTATTAAAGGAAATCGTTACAGGAATAAAAGTTAATAATAAAACCTCTTTCAAATGCTTCAGGAGCAGGAAGTCTGTCAGAATGTCAGGGAGTGAATTCCAGATCCCAGTGAGAGAAGTTCTGGGTGACAATAAAACTCCCGGAAAGGTGCCATGAACTATTTGCAAATCGTCTTTGCAGAGGCAGTCATGCAGGCTCCAAACGGAACCTGAACTCTGGGAGATATGAATTGAAGGACCTACCTCAGACTGGGTCTGCAGGAGGTTTTGCAAACCTTGAAGAACAGCTAGGTGCTCTAACAAGGAAAATGGTAGCCATCCAAAAGAGGTGAAGGGACCAGCACAACCAAACTGCAAACTGTAGTGTGGGAAGTGTCATTTAAGTCAAGCCTTGTGTGCAGCAGTATCCCTGTGAGCCTGGAGTTTTGGCTGACCTTTGCCCTGAGCCCTCATGGGGGACCTTTGGGTTACATACCTGTGTCTCTCTTTTGTCTCACCTCTCCTTTCCGTAGAATCACAGAACTGTTTGGGTTGGAAGGAACCTTAAAGATCATCTAGTTCTAATCCCTTGCCATCTGCAGGGGACACCTCCCACTGGATCAGGTTGCTCAAGGCCCAGTCCAGTCTGGCCTTGAACATCTCCAGGGAGGGGACATCTACCAACCTGTTCCAGTGCCTCACCACCCTCACGGTAAAGAATTTCTCCCTAATCTCCAGTCTAAATCAACCTCTCCTTGTTCCTTTTATGGAGGCTCAGATTCTGGTGACCCAGATTCTGCAGCTATACAAGATTAGAGACACTGGTATGAAAAATAGATGATTCCTACTTGAGTCTCCTTGCTTGAGTTTTCATCCAGCATCTCCTAGGCTGATTATTTTCCCCAGGAAGTAGCAAAATAATCTGTTTTCTCAAGCCAGTATCCAGGAGTCCAGTCTTACAGATTCCTGCTCTGTTTCCAGCACTGAAGCTTGCAGCCCAGAGAGCACAGCCACCATGCTGGGAGGAGAAAGTTTCTTGCCATTACATCAAAAATCCACCAGCGAGCAGAGAGATCACTTTCACAGCAACCTTTCTGGCTCAGAGGAGCCTGAATCTCAGACCATCCGTGTTGAAAGGGATAAATCTATTCATTAACATCCTTAATCCTCTCGAAACAAATCACCTCTGAAGCTGACTGGGGATGTAGCCCTGAGGAGTGGGTTGTACCCTGAGGTCAGCCAGGGCTGCAGAGCAGGTGCTTTTTAAAGAATTCCTCCATCAGCAGGGCAAGTGCCACCCCATGGCCACCCCCAGCGACTGGGCTGCAGGCACCACCACTGACATCCTGAGCTGCTGCACCAGCCCTCAGCCCCAGCAGCCAGGAGCTCTGCTGCACTGCTACCACATCTTTGTCCTGGCAGGTTTTCCCCTTGACAAGGCTGTTAGTCTCAGATGCAAACAGCTCCAGTCCTGCTGCTAGGTTATAAGTTATAAAAGCTTATTTCTCTTCCTGGGGAACAAGCAGCTAGTGGCCATGTGGGCTGGATGAGCGGGCCTTGAAACAGCCCTTCCAGCCCCAACCATTCTCTGGTTCTATGACCTCTGATCTTATGTAGGTTCCTTCAGGGTCAGACACTCAGTTGCTTTCCACTCTTATAAGCAACTCTGCTGCTCAAGACCCCATCCAACCTGGCCTTCAAACCCCCTGGGGGAGGAGGCAACTCCAGTGCAAAGCTAAGTCTCACACAATTAATGCTTCGCTCTCTTTTCCCCCTGCCCTTGCCCTGCTTTGTCTTTCTGGAGGACTCTCTGCAGCTGGGTGGTACTAGAGCAGCCCACATGACTTGTACATGACAGAAGCCTTTCTCCTCCAAGGCAGAACTGTGGCCAGTGTGCAAGACAACAGGACTCAGACTCTGCTTCCCTGGTGCTCTTGGCTGTCAGAATGCACTGACGAGCCTCTGACTGCCACACACCCACATTTCCTTCCCGTGGGAAAGGGGCAAGTGAGGATCACCAACCCTTAGACCAGCATGGATTAGTCCCGACAGGCATATTTGCTGGCAGTGGTTCTGGTCTGCTCGAGCTCACTACCTCTTTCCCTGAAGCCTGTTGGAGATCCATTACAACACTTTGACAGGCAACACAGAGCACTTCATAAACCTCAAGTCCTTTTCTGAAGTCATCGTGGAAGCAGTGTGCACCTAGATGATAAACCTTAGAGAATGACAGAACAATTTGTGGTTGCCCTGGAAACTGGGACCAGAGTCCAGACTGTGTTAAGAACTGGGGCTGGGGTTGGACAGGTGAAGAGTAGAGAGCAGGCATGGTCAGCGATGAGCTGCAGCACACAAAGAGATATGTGGATGCAAAATGCTGGTACTAGTAGGGTCACCACTGTTGCTTAATGCAGCCTCTGAAACTTTTCATCTGACAAGAAGGTGAGGACAGGATCGCTGCACTCAAAAAGCCACCAAGCACAGACTGAGAGCAGATGGAAGAAGGTTTCCCACTATCATGTGGGGCAGAACCCAAGAGTCCTGGCCTCAAGCAGCGGGACCCTGCACTGCAGAAGGCTCTTATGGTTCAGGAAATCTCGTACAGAACCTCTATTCAAGTGAGTTTCTCTTGCTGTGTAGTATTTGTAGTCCTTACTGTAGCACTGGGAATTAAATCATCCTATTTTCTCATGGCTTTCAATGCTGAAATACATAGCTGGGGTGCCCTTTGGTTTGCAGAAAGACAGATTTCAGCAGCATTGTAAATTCTGTTGGTTTCTGCTAATAGTGGGTTTGTTTTCAACAGCAGAACCCTGCAACAGTACCACTTGAGCACCAGAAGCCTTTGTGGGGCTTTTTTCACCCAGTGTCTTGTTTTCTGGATTTTGGCAGAGCACAATCTTCACAGCTTCCAGATCATAAAGCAGAAGTAGCACTTCAACAAAAGAAGAGTTGGGCTGCTCATAGTGTTAACTAGTTTGAAGTCATAGATTAAATTTGGCAAAAAATGTGAAATAAGATTACTTTGAAGAGCTACTCACTTCTTCCCCCTCCCCTCCCCCATTGTGTCATGAAAACTGCTTTTTCACTTCTTACCTTTCCAAGTTTCCCTAAGGTCAAGTGCAGAACAGGAGAATAAAGGTCCATATTACTCTATGGTACAAGGTGAACACTGCTTGCTAGCATAAAGATCAAAACCAAATTTTTTTCAGGAATAGTTTCCCCATCCAGAATATTCCTACTGAACTATATAATTGCTAGAGGTTGAAATTGTAGCTTGTCTAGAACAAATCCAGCAGCAATAAAGCTTTACAGACATAGATACCACACCTGGCACAGCATGTAACAGCCCTGCCAGAAAATACTGATAGACCTGGATATGCAGCACTGGCATTTGTCACTCATTTCTCTTCTAACAATCAGTGTTAAACAGGAAAGCCTTACAAAACTGAGTGGAAAACAGCCACACAGCTTTATATTTACTGCAAAAAGAAGGTGGTTTTATTCCTGACTTAATGTGCAATAGAGAAACAGTAAATTAAAGGCTAAAAGAAAGAATGGGTTGCCTGGGGCCTTTTGTTACATTGCAGCTCCCAGGGAGCACGAAAAGAGGATTTCCAGGGGAAGGAACAGCCTCCCAAGTCATGGAATCATAGAATGATAGAAGGAACAGCCTCCCAAGTGCTGCCAATCCTAGCTGTTCTCAGGAAGGCAGCTATGGAAATCCAAGCCAGATAAAGACATCCATGTCCGATAGGAAGGTGTGCAGCAGGTAGTGGATTCATCTCAACCACAGCTTCATTTGTAGAGCCAATGCCTTCTGGTGGCAGACATTTCTCTCCACGGTGCTACCCAAGGCATGCCAGCAACATCGAGTGAGAGAGACTTGGGATTGGCTTTGCTGTCTGCAGAGTTAGCAATGTCACAAGAGATGCACAAGCCCCACTGAGCTGAGCTGAATGCTTATGGAGGTGTTCTCAAGGAGGTCAACAACACAGCCTTTTGTTCTGGTGTTACTGGGGTTTTTCTCAGGCCACTTGCCTTTCTGGGAAAATGTTTGGTGCCATTAATTAAAACATTGAAGCTGAAGTGAAAAAAAAAAAAATCCAAATCAAAAATCACTTCTGTGCTAGAATGTTTGTCCAAAGCCTGGGTTAGATAACAGCAGCAGATGTTTGCCCTGCAAATGGAAAGCAGTGCAGCTCAAATGCCTGTAAAACTCGATGGCAATCAAAGCAGCCAGCAAATGCTGTGGTGTCTCATGGTAAGAGAGAAGAAAGAAATACTACACACAACTCAGCTGCCCTTGTTTCAGCCACGATCTTGATGCATTGTTTCATTACATCTGTGTGCATGCCTGCGCTACCTGCTGCACTGCATTCAGTCAGAAGGGGAGGGCTAGAGGGGCCAGGGTGGAGGATATTATGGGTTGCCAGCAAGGAAGCAGAGCAGTGTCAGTACTCGCCCCTCTCGGACTCCTTGCGTCCTGGTGACAGTTACTTCTCCTTGATTGCAATTAGCATAGAAGCATAACTATGAGCTTCCAGGTCCTGGAAAAAAGACTAGGGAGGGAGCTGGGAGCAGCCAGAGAAAGCTTAAAAGTCAGATTATTCCTCTGTCTCCAAGATGCAGATGCCCCAACAGTGGAACTCACCACTGGTTGCAAAGAACAGAGGTTTCGTTAAGAGGAGGGTAGGTTGCCCTGGTTTTGACTTCCTAATTTGCATTTCAGAAACTAAATTTATTCCTTTTCATGAAAGGTCTTCCTTTACCCTTACTAATTGCCATTTTAAAAAAATCCCAAGAACAGGAGTTTGCTGATCTCATACCCCATTTGACTTGGGATGTTTCCTCTAGTGAGATCCCAGGCATGACAAGCTCCTGGGGCTGTGGGGCTGTGGAGCTTTGGAACTCAGATGAAAAATATATGCAGGAGGGCAGGAGCCTTTTCTGCTGCCCTTAGGATGGGCAAAAGAATATAAAACTTCAGCTTTGGTACACTGTGTGCAGTTCTCATGGTGGTGGACTTCAGAGCAACTGCCACTTCTGATCCTGCTCCAGGAGTAACTCCCCAATCCTACTGTGCACCTGAGGATGGTATGGGAATCTGTGCACTCTGTGTGCTAGCCAAGTCCAACCAACATCACTGCTTGCTATGGGAGGGAGAAGAGAGTTCACCCTGCTCTAGGAGCCACAGCCTAATGGCTGCAAGATGTGGAAGCAGACCCTTAGAGTTCTTCACTTGCACGCAGTGTTTGCCACTCACACGACTGCTACTACCCCTCTAGCCTTGACTTCATCCCCTCCAATCTGCAGAAGTACACCTAAAGGTCAAAGTAAACATCCAGGAGGTATCAAATCCCATTTCCTTTGCAGTTGAACTATCTCCAATTGACTGAAACACGAACATATGCTGCAGTATTACTCACTACATAAAGCTACATATGTTAGTAGATACACAGTAGTGTTAAACCACAGAACTATACAATCTACATATACTTATATAAACCTGCAACAACATCATCTATCAACACACCCAGTCAATCAAATCCTAGATATAAAAATATTTTCGTATTCTCTAGCAGACAGTAGACAAAAAGTTACAGAACTTTCAAATGCAGGCATTCCTCCTGGAAATTTCCTTATATTCCTAACTAACAGGATTCTTAGTTTGGCTTTTGGAGGGGGTTTTGAGTTTAGGTTTGGGGTTTTTTTTTTTTGTTTTTTTTTTTTTAAAGTGGAGACTTCAATGATCTCTACAACTCCCTCAAAGGGGGCTGAAGTCAGGTAGGTGTTCATCTCTTTTCCCTTGTAACAAGTGATAGCAGAAGAGGAAATGGCCTCAGGTTGTGCCAAGGGAGGTTTAGGCTGGACATTAGAAGATTTTCCTAAACTGCTTGACTTTAATACCTAGAAGTATTCTTAACTCCTGAAAGACATTGCAATCTGTAGAGGAACATTTAGAGGAGTTTCCAACATCCAAACAGATACAGACACCAAAATTATTTCATAGAATCATAGAATGGTTTAGGTTGGAAGGGACCTGAAAGGTCATCTAGTTTCTCCAGATTAGAATTTCACTTAATATCAGCATCCAGTAAACCAGCATCTAGTAAACCAGCATCTGCTTACTAGCATTTAGCCTAACAGTTTTGGAGAGAGACTGCTTGCAAAGGCCTGCAGTGACAGGTTGAGGGGCAATGGTTTCAGAGAGGAGCAGATTTAGATTGGATGTTAGGAACAAGTTCTGTACCATGAGGATAGTGGACACTGAAACAGGCTGCCCAGGAAGGTGGTTGGGGGCCCCATCCATGGAGATATTCAAGGTGAGGCTTGACAGGGCTCTGGGCAGCCTGATCTAGTCCCTGCTGACTGCATGGGGCCTGGACTAGATGAGTTTTGAAGGTCCTTTCAACCCAACCCATTCTGTGATTTTGTTTGTGGTTCATTCTTGGTAGAAAACATGGTCAGCAGATGGGCAGTCTGAGCACTACCAAACCTCATCTTCTCTGTGCTAAGGGCTGCTTGGCACTTCTCTGAAAGAAGACACTTACATTTTTGTCACTCAGCTTCTATTACTGCAGGAACCTAAGAGAGACAGGCAGTTTGCAAGTGCTGCCAGCTTCTATCTTTTGGGCTCCTCATTCATTTACTGCTTGGTTGCGATTGAGTTTCTAAGGCAATTTTTAGACAGCTGATCAGAACCCTTCAAACTTTAGAAATCTTCTATAATTCTGTCCCTGTGTGTTTTTTAAATAATGTGTCGATAAAATTAGTGGGGAAAAAAAGGAAGGAGAGGGAATATAAACAAAGCCCTTTTCCTGCAGAGAAGCCATGGCAAATTCTATCTAACTAGGTTAGGCAGGATTATTAAGAACAATAGAACCATTAAGGTTGGAAAAGACCTTAAAGGCTTCCAAGTCCAAGCAGGAGCTCAACACCACCATGCCCTGGAAGGCCATGGCCACAGCTTTCTTGAACATCTCCAGGGATGGTGAGTCCTCCACCTCCCTGGGCAGCCTGTTCCAATGCCTGACCACTCTTGCAGAGAAGAAACTCTTCCTAATATCCAACCTAAACCTCCCTTTGGAGGCCATTTCCTCTTGTATTATGACTGGTTACTTGGGAGAAGAATCATAGAATCACAGAATCAGCTAGGATGGAAGAGAACTCCAAGCTCATCCAGTCCAACCTCTCACCCAGCCCTAGCCAATCAACCAGACTATGGCACTAAATGCCCCATCCAGGCTTTGCTTGAACATCTCCAGGGACGGTGACTCCAGCACCTCCCTGGTCAGCCCATTCCAATGGCAAAGAGATAAAACCCCTCCTCACTCCTACTTCTCTCAGAGAGTTGCAGAGAACAAGGTCTCCCCTCAGCCTCCTCTTCTCCAGACTAAGCAATCCCAGTTCCCTCAGCTGCGTGTCACATAACTTCTTCTCCAGACCTTGCACCAGCTTCATTGCCCTTCCCTGGGCCTGCTCCAGCAATTCAACGTCTTCCTTGATTACTTAATTCTTGATTACCATTTTTTTTTTACACTGGAACATGATCTAATAAGTCACTCTCCTTTTCCCGACCCTCCAAAGCCTCCAGTTTACTATTTGTAATGATGAGAAACAGCTCTGGGTGTCTGCTGCTGCTGCACAGATCTGTATCTTTTTGGACACCAGGAACAAGGTAAATCTTCCCCATTTATATGCCTGATCATTTCCCCAATGGACTGAAGTGGTTGACTTTCCAAGGTCAGAAAGTGATTAATCTTACTAAATGTTTGAGACGGAGAACTAAGCAAAACAGCTTTTAATATTATAAAGAGAAGATAAAAGAGCGAGTTTTTATCTTTGTAATGCTTTAGCTGCATGACTTCAGGGCTCTTAGGCTATCATAATACAGTGTTTATTGGAAGCCAAAACAAGGATTTTTTTTTTCTCTTAAAGAAATATTGGAACGTAATGCACAAGGCAATGTGATAGATTCATCCTATCCAAAAAGAAAACACTGTTTGCACAGTGCTAAACACCAAAAGAAAAAAAAAAGATAAAATTCAATTTTTAAATGCCTGAAAAGAGCCAAATGAGAAGCTTTTATTTTTTTTTTTTTTTTTTTCTGGGCAGGACACTCAGAGTGTCTGACATGCTAATTATGAAGGGTTTCGGTGGAATGTATCACAGATCTGGGGGACTCTTATTGAAAAATGGCCATGGGCAGCCATAGTTTGGTTTTGGCTAAGCCTCAGTCATCATGTTTTGATTTAGGAGGAGAAAACCCAAACCACCTGTGGTTTTCATTTTTAATTCATGGCCCATAGGAATACAGACTTTACACTTTCCAGTTTTTTCCCTACCCATGTGAAGCCTGTTAATCAGAAAAATAATATTTTTAAGCTATTCCTACCCATGTGTAGAATTTTAAAAAGACTGAAGTGAAAATATACAGAAGGCTTCCTAAGTACTGCCTGTGAGCACACAGGAGGGATCGTGCAGAGTCCAAACCTCCCACCTGGGCGCCACAGGTTGCTCTCTCTAGGCAGAGCTGCCTGCAGCAGTGCCAACACCCTCCAACTTAGGGCTTTCTTCTTAAAATAACCACAGAGGAAAGTGAAATAACAGCAGATCTACCACGAGCAGGAGGCAGCCTTCTCCCCAGTAATGCTCATTTTCTACAAGCACACTGAGTGCTTTTGAAGAGGCTGGAGAGAGTAAATCTCAGGGAGGCTCCAAGTGGCAAGCCACAGGATGTGGGGCAGTACTCTGAAAGAGTGAAGGTAGGGCACAAGAAGAGAGGAGGTGGGAGTAAGATTTCAAGTGAAATAAGACCACAGTTGGAAACGTCGCAGCTCAGCTGATGGACACTCACTTCAGCCATGCCTTACGTGGCTATGCCTACCAAGAGGCATTCAAAGAGCATCCTCAGCCAGCGCTCCTCCCACATATTCTAAAGGCAGAAGTGCGTTTGTGTGCTAATCTACAAGAGCAGACTTCCAAAGCCTCCATCCTTTGTCATGCAATGAAGTGCTGACACGCATTTCTTTTGTCTTAACCCACAGCTCGCTGGGTCTCCAGCTGGCAGATGGTACTGGCAGCTCTTGGAGAAAACACACCGGGTGAAATCCAGATCCCTTTGAAGACAGTGGGAGCTCTGCCATGGACTTCAGCAGGGCCATGTTCCACAAAGTTCCATTTGATAAGGGAGGCAAACAGAAACTATTCATTTTTTAAACCTCTATCTAAATATAGGTAATTTTTTGGCTAAATCAGGCTCAACTTCCTTTGCAAGTAAGGCAGAAGAGGCATCCCTCAGGGGTCAGCACTGGGGTCAATGCTGTCTGACATCTGTGTCAGCAGTATGGACAGGGGTATTAAATGCAGTCTCAGTGGATAACACCAAGCTGTGTGGTCCAGTTGACGCACTGGAGGGAAAGGATGCCAGCCAGAGGGACCTGGGCAGACTTGAGAGGTGGGCACAAGGCCACCTCATGAAAGCCAGAAGGCAGCTGTGTGCTGGGCTGCATCAAAGGAAGTGTGACCAGCAGGACAAGGGAGGTGACTCTGCCCTTCTGCTTTGCTCCAGTCAGAGCTCATCTGGAGCACTGCATCTGTTTTTCTAGTGTCCCCAGCATAAGAGGGACGTGGACCTGGTCATAGAACTATGATCTTGAAGTTCTCTCCCAACCCAACCCTTTCTATGAACCTATGAATTTATGAACTGGACTTGTATATTTAACTGGTAATTAAATCCCCATCCCTGGAGGTGTTTCCAAGAGGCAGAGCTGTGGTGCTGAGGGACATGATTTAGCCTCAGTCTTGGCAGAGTTAGAGAGTGGTTGGGCTCAGTGTTAGCTCTTACCCAGCTAAAGCAGTTCTGTGATCTGTATGTGTAGATGCAGGCACACCTGTGAATAAACAATACACAAATAATTTGTACTAAACACCTCTGCAATACTAACCACATGGAATAGATCAGTTATGCAGAGCATTACTTTTCTTCCTACAGTTAAGCTTCTTCCATAATAAGAAATAATTTCTCCCCAACAGAAATTAGGATACAGGAGTTAAAAAGGTAATATGCCAATATATAGAGAGAACCCTTGCACACAAGTGAAAGACTCTGAAATCTCTTTTTCCTACATATGTCAACATATGCACAGGATAGCAAAATATCCAAAAAGCCCTAAACAAGGCAGCCTCTTTGGAAAAGTTCTAACAAAGCAGAGGAAGAGACCACAATGGCAATCAATGGCTACAGGAAAAATTCTGTGGTCAGAGGCTTGGCCATACCAACTGGACACAGCACAAGTATAGCTTAAGGCCCCAGTAAAAGCAATGTAAATGCCAATGAGACTCATCACACTATAAAAATGAATAACATTCCTGGATATAGGTGCAAATCTTTTGGTGTAGTGAATTACAACAACCTTCTGTAGTGTCTGATCTGTCTCTCAATGGCAGTTTCCTGAAAAGCTCCCAAAAGCAAGTGAGAAAACCAAGCTTGCATTTAGTATTTAGACATTTTCATGTTGTCCCTAGATGACTCCTTCAGCCTTTCAGCAGGCAGATATCCTCTTGATTCTTACCCTGATTTTGGTCTACACTTAGCTTATATCCAGCAGTTGCTCTGCCACCTGATGCCCCCTCCCCAGTTGTGCTGCTTTGAGGCTAATTGGAATATTTTAATGATAAATATTAGCTTCTAGGCTGTGAAAAGCAAGCACTGCTGATGTCTACTGCACTCATAGGTTTCCTGAGGTGTATAAAAGCAAGGACACAAACAAAGATAAGACAGTGTCTCTCTGTCTGCAGAGTCTGTTGGTGTCTCTCTCTCTGGCTTCTGCTTGGATCTACATAACCCAGCTAATCAATTCTGCTTCTAACCTCCCTGGCTGATCTTTCCAATTCATCTTGCACGCAAGGCAGATTCTGGGATAAGGTTGGGGGGTGGAGAGAAGGTGGAAGGGTAGTTGGGAGCCCCTCCTGGGCATTCTGATCTCTGGGAGGGGCATTGTGTCTCTGTATTACTTTTAACTTGTTTATTTCTGTGTATAGCCATAAATATTTGTAATCTGTTGTAAATCTCTGCTTGTATATTGTGCTAAGCTGTGAATATAAAGCTTCACGCCTTAACTTCCACCTGGCTGAGTCTAGTCTCTGTCAATTCATGGTGTTGGGGGGTGGGTGACTCCCAAACCATCCCACCAGCAGTGATAGGGAATCAGGAAAAGGAGAGATGACCACAGGCTGAAAGGACATAGCCAAATCGATCCCACTGTTGATATATGATATATAAAGTTATCCTCAGCCCAAGCTAGTGCAGCAGTCACAACACCCAGGCAGCAGCCCCCGAGAGCAGGCAGCAGGAGAAGCAGGGAGTGAGGAGCAAGGTGCCCTTTATTCTGGCTGTGGTGCTCATGGCCTGGGACACACCTGTAGCGAACTGGATCGGCTGTGCTGGCTGACAGGCAGCCCATGGCTGGGCCAGAGCTCTGTCCCAGCAGAACAGAACAGTTGTGCAGCACAACAGAGGTCTTTGCATGTACTTAGATGACTTTTTTTTTCAGTTGTATTACCAATTTGTCAGCTTCCAAACAGTGACTAAGTCGCTGCACTGACACAGCAACAAAACAATCCTTTCTCCAGAAGTGCCTGAGCAATCTGAGATGACTGAGCCTTGTCACTTTGCAAGAGGAATAAACATTGTCCAAGACTTCTAAGTGAGGAAGTAGAAGAACAAAATGCTTGACAAGTGAAATACTTGTCAACAATACCTGGCAATGCCATGATGGAACCAAGACTAGGTCCAAGAGGCCCACGTTTCGGGGAGGAAATGGCTTGGCATAAAAGTTATTCTCAGGTTTGAGCAAACCTGGGACATCAAGGATCTGCCCCTAGCTCCAAGCCGACACTGTTCAGCTGCTAAAGCTGCTTCCCATTAAAGCAAATGCTCTGGTTGAAGAATTTGTGTTTTAATACTGCATAGGATTGCCTTCTGTAGTAAACCAGGTCTCCAAAGGGTGAGTTGCAAACACCTGTATGCCTTCTGCATGTGGAGAAGAGCAGAGATGTGAAAGTCAACTCAATTTCTGGCTATTGCCTCACCCAGCTCCTACATTTGAGTGCCTCCCTAGATGCCAGAAAGGTCTGGAGCCGGGAGGGAAAGCACAGCTGAGGAAGAAGAGTGCTGAAGCTGGTTTGATTCAACACTAGAAAATAGCATTTAAATGCTATTTGTCCAGAGAAGGAAGAAAGAAGGCAGTTCAGAAAACTGGGAAAGCAATGTGAGGAGGATGCCTCTAGAATGTAAGAGAACTTCTCCATCGCTCCCTCCTGCCGCCTTGCTCACAACCCTGCGGTTTCAGCCTCACAGCTGTTCTGGAGGATAGGACATGTAATATGGCTCCATAGTTTTCCAACCACAGAATATCCAAAATATATAACCAGGAAATCACTTGCAGTCTGTGTGGGGTTTGGCAGATGGTATTTCTAAAAATGCAAATATCCAATATGGAGGTAGAGGAGGAGACGGATTTCACAGGGGAACAGTGTAACTCTTTATATGGAGTGTAAACTTTACACAGGATTCCAATATAGAACTGGTGAGTACTGTTAAAAAAGTTTCCAATGAATATTCATTTCAGTTTATAAACATATTCTCTTCGACTCTTTCAATGCCCTCTTTGTGTTTGCTTACTGTGCATGTTCTAGCTATTGCATTTGCTGGCAAGGATGCCTGTGGAAAACAGCAGATTTTAAGCAAGTATTAGAGAGTTTATATGGGAAACCAAGTTTTAATTTGGAAATATAGGTGCAGGCACCACAAGTCCATTCCAAACAGGCATCCTCCTCCATTCACGAGAGGAATGTGTGTAATCTGCAAGATCAAAACTAGCTTGGGTTGAATTTGGGTTTGGAATGCTTGCAACCACACACAGCAGCAGGGCACAGTTTGGACAGAAGCCTCCTCCTGCTAAGGAGCTCGCCTGGAGCGGTAGGAAATCAGGAAGCAGGGTGGTGTGATACACGCTGAGATGTATTCTGATTTCTGATACCCATCAACCTGATGCAGTCATAAAAGAAGAAAGGATGTTCTGGCTGAGGGCCAACCTCCCAGCCAGCTTGCTTAGGCTGTGACCGAGGTTTTTCAGCTACAAGAGCTGCACCAAGCATCCTTCCCTCCATTCTGGAGCCCAGCTTAGGGTAGGACAGGAAGAAAGCTCATTTGCAGCTGCTGAGGCAACGTGCTGTGCCCTGACAGAGCAAAAGGCACCACTTGGGAGGCAACATGGGGCACACTGTGCACAGTCAGCAGTACTTCTTCTAGATCTGCTTCTAGGCTTTTTGTGGCTGGTTGAAAAAATCCTGAGATGAGCAGAGTAACTCTTAGTTTCTTATGGCTTGAAGGCATCTCTGCCTGCCAAGCCATGTAGCTTCTAGTCCCAAAGGGCTATCAAAGCTAAATGGTTAACGTGAAATATAAGGAATATGGAAATGTTTAGGAAGAAGCTCTTCACCATGAGGGTGGTGGAACACTGGGACAGGTTGCCTAGAGAGGCAATGGAGGTCCCATCCCTGCAGACATTTGAAGTCAGGCTTGATGGGGCTCTGAGCAACATGGAGACCCCCTACTTGCTGCAAGGGGCATGGGCAAGATGTCCTTTAAAGGTCCCTGCCAAGCCAGTGCACCCTATGGCTCTCTGATGGGAGGACTGAATGGCATAAAACCCTTGATAGAGATGGTTTGAGATTAGATATTAGTAAGCACATGAAAGATCAGGCAGATTTCATACAGTGGAAGAGCTCATTACAAGTTGCACACTGTGGCCAGCATCCTAATATAGCACCAAAACGCCAGGTTCTGGACTGATGCAAGCAATTGGTGCCCCATCAAGGCAATTTACAGTGGAACCCAAACATGTCACTCACCTGGTGACTCTAACATAAGCAGCTTGGACTCACTAATAACCTGCACTGGTCGTTTTGGAACCCAGAAATCAATTTACTAGGAAAAAATAATCACTACGCAGAACAGGCAGAGATCAGAGAATTACAGAATCATTAAGGCTGGTAAAGACTTGTAAGAACATCAGGTCAAACCACCAACCCCACACCAATAAACTATGTCCCCAAGTGTCTTGTCTGTGCTTGTTCTTCCAGAAAATGGTAGTGAAGCCTAAGAGAAATGGTGCTCTAGGCTTGGCTCTCCTTTATCTACATGTACACACCTCTCAAGCATGTTTCTCTGCGAAATGCTTTAATCACCCAACAGTGAGGATGCCAAACCCAATCAAGTTCTGCAGCATTTTAAGGCTGGGGGTTAAGTTTAATGCCTCTTTCTTTTTCTTTTTAGCTCCAGGTTTTGCATGTCGGGTTTTTTATTCATATTTTTTCAATGAACAATCATAGAGCAGAGGGGGGAAAAAAGTTCTCTGAGTCTGAATTGTTGACTTTCCTAAAGGGTCACTTTCCTTCCAAGCTATATCCAGCTCAGACAGCTTTCTGGCAATCTCAGTTCAGCTGCAGACAGCCAAGATCATGTGAGATGATCCAAAAGATTCCTACAATATTAGCTATGCCTGTATATATATTTCAGACTAAATATTTAATATGTCATCTTGTGGAAGAGAAGTCCCTACCAAATACGTGAGCCCAGCATTACCTGCCTCAGACACCATGTATGAACCAGCAAGCCACAGAAACTGCTTTGGCTTTTTCTTAGTGGCCTTCCAATGGTTTTCTCCACAAACCCTGCAATCCCAGCTGCAGTAAGGCTGCATCCCCCTTTCCACTGTTAACCTTTCACCCCCTTGAAAGGATCACAGGGGCTCTTATAATGAGAACTCCTTTTTGACAAGGGACCCCAGGCCACAGCTGCTCAGGTCTCCTAGGTTGGAGGTATTTATGCTAATTCCTGTGCAATGTGTTGGCAGCTTGTAGGAAAACAGAAAGTGTAAAGAAAACCCCCAAACAATACAAATTTCTGCGTATCTGTAGTTAAACATCTCCATCCTAAACTCTTGTCACCAAAATGCATGTGAATTTTCTCCTCACACAACCACAGAATGCCACCTTGGGAGGGACCCTAAGGAGCATCTGGTCCAACCTTTCTGGCTGATGAAAATGGTGATCATGCTCATTAACCATGGTATTTCATTCCAACTCTATCGAAACCAAATTAGTTCACCCACTGCTCATGTTCACATACTACATAAGGGATTGAAGAAAAGACTTCTAGTAAAGACTTCTTTGCTATGAGGGTGGCTGAACACAGGAACAGGTTGCCCAGGGAGGCAGTGGAGGTCTTGTGCCTGGAGACATTCAATATCAGGCTTGATGAGGCTCTGAGCAACATGATCTGGCTGGGGATATCCCTGCTACTGCAGGGGCTGGACTAGATGAGCTTTAAAGGTCCCTTCAACCCAGTGCTCTCTGTGATTTAGCTTTAAAGGTCCCTTCAACACAGTGATCTTTGTGATTTTATTTGTGGTATATTTTTTTTTACAAAACACCATATTTAACCTTCCTTCACTTGCCTGATTGCCATAAATCAGCAGATATTCCTCTTTCAATAGAGAATGCTCAAAGCCATCATTCCAAGTTACCACCTTTCCAGTGTTCATTTTCAGCAATGCTCCCATCAGTTTTGCAACAGCAATACCTGAAGAAAATTGCAGCTTGCTGTACCCCACGGCCCAGGTTCCTCCATTTCTCATGTAACACCCTGGTTCTGGTGGCAGCTAAGACAGGGACTTGGAGGTTTCATGCAATGAGCTTCTGCTGTGACCGTTCAACACCCTTTGCTCTACAGCACTCAGAGTATCAGCTACTTGACCAGGACACGAAGCATAACACCAAACCACAGACCTGAAACACACTCAGAGCACATAGAAATGTCCTGATTCTTGGTTTTGAGATGCACTATCTAAAGGAAGAACAAGTACAAAAATCAAAGCTCCTTGGAGTTAAAGAGTTCCCTGCGATACAGAATAAATTATCATCAGCTTTTCAGCCAGTGATATGAGTATCTGTGATACTGAGCACAGTTTAAAACCTTCAGCTGTGCCTCACATCACAGGGTTGGAATTGGAACTAACTTTTAATCCTGTTTTCCAAGGCATTTTGAAGAAAGAAGGGCTGAGCAGTGTGAGCAGCTGAATAGTCAGTGCAGGTCTGACTCATACATGGCTAATGCAGTGAACAAGGATGATAAACACTTACTTCTACTCCATCAAACTTGGTTCTTCTATGACTTTCTGTGGGTTTACTGCAAAATAGCACAGCTGGACTTCTACAAAGTTTTTGTGTTGTGGCTGGTAGTATGCTCCAAACATGGATTTGAATTCCTTTTTTCTGGCTTCAGGCAACTGCGATAGGAATCAATATCTTTCCTACACTAAGGGTTTTCTTTTTCAGACATTAAAGGCAGAATATCTTCTCTTCCGTGATTTTGAAAGGAAATGATGATGTTTGCCCATTCACAAAGGGCAACAAGCCACAATGGTTTTCATTTACAAATGTCCGAAGACAAGCCAAGGAGAAACAATTCCAAAGTCCTGCTCCTCTTGCAGCCACAGAAACACAGAATCAGAGAAAGGTGAAAGTTGGAAGGGACCTCTGGAGTTTGTCTAGTCCTGCTAGAGCAGGTTCATCTAGATCAGGTGGCACAGGGTTGCCATTTCTCCAGAGACGGAGGGTTTCGAAGGTCTACAAGAGAAGGAGACTCTATAACTGGTCTGAGCAGCCATCTCCAGAGCTCCAGCACCCGCACAGCAAAGAATTGTTTCCATAAGTTCAAGTGAAACCTCCTGTGTTCTAGTTTGAGGCCATTGCCCCTTGTCCTAGCACAGGGCATCACTGAAAAGAGCCCAGCCACATCTTCATGACCTGCACCCTTTAGCTACTGATCAACATTGATCATAGAGTGATCCAGGCTCATCCAGTCCAACCTATCACCCAGTCCTAGCCAATCAACCAGACCATGGCACTCAGTGCCCCATTCGGTCTTTGCTTCAACACCTCCAGGGACGGTGACTCCAGCACCTTCCTGGGCAGCCCATCCCAATGGCAATCACTCTCTCTGGCAAGAACTTCCTCCTAACATCCAGCCTGAACCTGCCCTGGCACAACTTGAGATCAGGTCCCCTCTCAGGCCGCTCTCCACCAGACTAAACACCTGCAGGCATGTCAGCCTCTCCTCCCTGCAGAGAGATGGTGAAGCACTGCACAGCAGTGTGCTCACACTCCAGAGAAATGCATCTCTGACTTCTTTCCCCATCAGCAGAAACCTAGGTGCAAGTGACCATGAAGCAGCAAAAATCAATGGAGTGCTTCAGAGTCTCAGCAGCACTTGGAAGCAGAGCTGGGCTCTTTGTGCACAGCACATTCCTATCCTATGGGAGGTCAGAGGCTATGCTGCCGCTGTGCCTGCCAGCAGCAACATTTCTGTGTTTGCCGTGGCTAATCTGCACCCTGGTTTGCCTCTGCCTGAGGAATGGTTTGTCTGAGCTTTCCCAGCATTGCTGGCATCAGACCCCAGCATTTTCACAGATTCATACCATTTTGCCATGACTCCTCTGTAGCAGGCACAGGATGAAAATTTTATCTTCCCTCTGATATGCCTTTGCCATGGTACCAGGACGTGACTGCCTTCAGTCCTGCCCCAGCCGCTTGGAACCAGGGTCTGAAACTGCAGAAAGCTCAACAGTGGAGGTGTGCCCTGCTCTGACCAGGAGACTGAGAGACACTTTTCTCACTGCTGCTGTGGTCCTCTTTCCTGAGGGATTGTTCAGCCTGAAGAAGAGAAGCTCCAGGGCGAACTTAGAGCAGCATTTCAATATC
The DNA here is from genome assembly GCA_013396835.1 of Psilopogon haemacephalus. Lineage (NCBI taxonomy): Eukaryota > Metazoa > Chordata > Aves > Piciformes > Megalaimidae > Psilopogon > Psilopogon haemacephalus. The sequence goes on along the minus strand of VWZI01003014.1, from coordinate 1,572,997 downwards.
TCAGGAGAACCTACAAGAAAGCTAGGGAGACAGTGTTTACAAGGACATGTAGCACTAAGTCAGGAGGCAATGGTTTGAAACGAGAGCAGGGTAGCTTTAGATTGGACATTAGGAAGAAGTTCTTTCCTATGAGGGTGGTAGAACACAGGAACAGGTTGCCCAGGAAGGTGGAGAAGGTCCCATCCCTGGAGACTTTCAAGGTGAGGGTTGATGAGGCTTTGAGCAACCTGATGTAGCTGGGGATATTCCTACTTACTGCAGAGGGGTTGGACAAGACGACCTTGCAGGGCCCCTTCTGACCCAAAGCATTCTCTGAAATAGCTGCACACACTTCCAGTAAGTCAGTGGTGAGGCAGCAGCCCCAGGGCAGAGCTGGAGGCAGCGGAGGGCACATTGCCTCCGTTTTCGGTGTGCATGAGAACGGCAGAAGCAGGCTCTGGTCAGCTGTTGAATTCCACCCAAAAAGGCAAGGCAATTTGTGAGTGGATGTGCCCCAAAGCAGAGGCAGTTAACTGATCAGCTGTGCTTGGGAACAGCAGCGTGCTGCTGAGGAAGGTGACTTCCCCTCTGTTCCAGGAGGAGCTGAGGGACTTTCCAGACAGGTAAAGGACTGAACTAACCTTCACCTTCAAATACAGCAGGTCACTCTTCATGCCTTGCTGAATAACACTTAAAGAGAAAGCTCTGCCCCAGCTCTGCTGAAGGATACTAAAAACATGTGAGGCCACATTTGCCCTTGGGTTGACATGCTGCTGTGCCCTGCTGGCAGGTACCTCTGCCCCTTGTGTAACTGCACATTCACACCATTTACTCAATTTAACAGAGGGTTTGCATATCCAGATACCCACCAAAGAATTCGCCTCTCGATGGGGACTTTAAGAAAAAATTTAAAATATTAAGAAAATATAAATTAGTATCGAATCTGGAAAATATATTAAGGTCTTCTTTTTTCTTCTTCTTCTTAATTCTTTAAGTCCCCTGCTGCTTACAGGAATTAAGTATGGAAACACCATCTGTGTAATATTGTGAAGGATTTCAAAAGGGCTCCTCAAAAAGGGCTGACACAATCTTACTCCTTTTAGAAGAGGATATGAAATGAATTGCTTACTTTGGCTATTACATGCACTCCCTTCCCCACCACCACCCCCTCAGCAGCACAGCCAAGAACTAGTGGCACGTTTGAAAAGTTTTCTATGTGGGGAGTCCTTCAAATATTTTTGACCGTTTGCAAAAGGAGTGAAGAGAGGTCCCCTCCCATAAACACAACAAAGGAAATCGCTGCACTGAAGCCCCACTTAAGTGAATGAATAATAGATTAATAGAATCTTATGATTAATTATTCACACCGTGTCTTCGCATATGACCCTGACAGCTGCAGAGGGTAAAGGAGTAAAACCCTTGTAAGAACTTCTAAAACGTCGTAGACACTTGTTAAACCCCAAGTAGTTATACCAAAAAATAATATTACTGCCCAGTCTCATGGGTATTAGACATAAACTGGCAACCATCAGCAAGTCCAAGGAACTGCCATTTGGTGGTGGCAACACATCCATCAGGGGAAGCAGAAATGGCTGTTGCCTTCTCTCCCTCCCTGTGTCGCCAGCAAGGAGTTATTAGCCAGAATTGATCACCTGCCCAAAGCCTTGTGCACCTCCCTTGCAAAGGCAGACACCCCCTGTCTGGCAGAGAAAGCCAAGTGTGTGTATCTGGGGTCATTAATTAAAGCCTTCAAGTCAATATGGACCTTGATTTGAGTTTAGCTTGCTTTAAAAATCACCTTAATTATACTTTTGATACTTGCCTGGGTCTAATTATATTTACTTGGTATTGACTCAAAGGCTGCTTGTGTGTGAGCACATGAAAACAACACCTTATCTTTCTTCTGCTCCCCACAAATAATGCAGCTGACTTTAAGTTTGCCTAAAAAAAGGAGGTGGCTTTGTCAGCTGAAGGACGGCAGACTGATGTGGGTTGAAGCTAGGTGTTACACGATGATGCTCCCTCCTCAGGGAAGCTAACCACCAAGATCCCACCCGCTGGTCATTAGGAAAAAGCAATCACAGTGCTCTATAATTCCAAGAAAAGCTGTGTGTCTGAGCTAGGGTCACTAAACAAGAGCACAGAATGTAGTTCTCTTGCCCTGCTTCAGCCATGTCCATCTACAGGATTTTTGCCTTTCACTGCAAGAAAGAGGTTGAGGGGCTGGAGAAGGTCCAGACAAGGGCAACTAAGCTGGGCCTTCTTCTGAGGAGAAGCTGAGGGACCTGGGGTTGTTTGGTCTGGATAAGAGGAGACTGAGGGGAGAAGGGGAGACTTTCTTACTCTCTACAGTTACTGGAAAGGGGATTGGTCTTTTTCCCTAGTATCAGGTGATAGGACAAGAGCAAATGGCCTCAAGTTGTACCAGGGGAGGTTTAGGTTGGATATTAGAAACAATTTCTTTACTGACAGAGTGGTCAGGGATTGGAAAAGGCCCAGGGAGGTGGTGGAGTCCCCACTCCTGAAGGGATTAAAACCCCACATAGACATGGAACTCCAGGACATGGTTTAATGGCCACATTGGTGTCAGGTTGCCAGCTGGACTCAATGATCTGAGAGGTCTTCTCAAGCCAAAGCGGCTCTGTGAATCTGTGTTCTTTTCCAGGGGCATGCAGTTGGCTGCAGTGTGGCTGCACACCTCTGCTCTGCTTTCACCAGCCAGCCCCAGGCAAGACTCAGTCTGAAGGAGCTGGGATGGTGAAGCTCTCAGCTCCTCTTTCTCCAAGATAAGCAGCCCCAGATCTCTCAGACTTTCCTCGTCAGGTAGATGTTGCAGTCCCTTCATCATCCTTGCAGCCTCCACCGGACCCTCTCTAATATCTATCCTCTAGGATCAAGCCCTCAGTTTGTGCACTAACACAGTGCTTAAGCCTCCAGTATATTTAACCTTTGTTCTATGAATTTCCCAACAGTATCACAAATAGTTTATGAAAAATAAATATTTGGAGAAGATAATGTATGTTAATGTAGAACCTACTTAACACTGATTCTTTCTTTCCATTACAACTCATCTAGTGCCGTGGGCTGATTAGATCAGCCAACACACATCAACAAGGCTTGCAATCATCTAATTTCTCCTCAGGGTACCAACTCCTAAAATTGTGACATTTGGGAATTATTAAATTTAAATAAAATGCTTTCAGATTTCCAGTCAACATTCAACCCTTTGTTTCAAAAAAATAAAAAGCTGGATGCTAGGGAAAAGCAGATGAGAGTGGCAGCAGTATGCTCAGAGGGCTGCTTCTTCACCTGCTTCAAGGACTTCAGAAGCAGGAAAACACAGTGCAAGTGCCTTGTATCCACTCAGCCTTTTCAGGAGGTTGTGGTAGGCTGCCCCATGCTGTGTGAGAGCATGGATCAATGTTCAGGCAGTTTGCAATATCTGGCAGTTGGAAAGACTTTTCCACCAGCAGTGCATGGTAGATTGGCCAAAGCAAAGGTTAGGCTGTGAGCATTTGCTCTGCTTTGCAACACTCCTTGTGAAAGAGCAGACCTGTGCCCAGAAGGTCAAGAGGACCATGATGCCCCAGGGACAAGAGCTACCTTGTCACCTGAGAGATGCTCAGTGCCCTATTGGGGGACAAGAGGTACCTTCTCACCTGAGAGATGCTCAGTACCTTTTTGGGTGACTTTGGTGCCTCCCTGACTCGTGGCTGCTGGCAGTTTCTTCAAATGGGCAGCCCTGGTGTTGGAAGTGGTTGCCTCACAGCCCTCTCCTTGCTGCAGCTCCTGTTGGATTGGGTGTGGCTCTAAACTGGCATCACTCCCCAAAATGATGATGCCTTTAGTTGGAAAGAAGAGGAAGTGAATTGTTTTGGGAAACCCTCAGCTGGAGCCCCGAGGCAAAATGTCTTGGAGTCAGAAGCCCAGATTAAAAAGTTAAAGAAGCCTTTGAGCCCAGAAAAAGAATTAAATGGATTTACTGGGTCCAGAGAAAAGCCAAGTAGAAATAAGATCTCTTCAGCTCAGTGCTGATCAGGAGGAGTTGCAACAAACTGTGAAAGAGTTTCTCTGAGTGCCTGGAAGAAAAACAAAAAATATATCTATTATTCTGCTTGTTTGCTGGAGCCCAATAAAGCAGCCTGGGCAAGGGATAGCTGTAATTGCTTGCAGGGAGCAGAGGAACTGTTTCAGCCACCCAGTGCAAGCTGCTGCTGCAGAAGCAGTTTTATTCAGATGATTTTGTCAGCAGCCATTTTCTGAGGTGCAGCAGTTGTGTCCATTTGTCGATACCATGGCCATGTCATGCAGTAAGCACAGAACTGCCCAAACCCTTCCCAGCATCTGGCTTGTGCTAGGTGATGTAATAAAATTGATTTCCTCTTTCTCTTACAATCTCTGTGTTTCTTGAGCACCACTGAAATGCCCACATCTGAAAGGAGTGCCTGCATGCAGCTCTCTACTTCTATCTTTCTTCCACTTTTTAATACTCTAAGTCTGCTTATCTGTAGGAGACACTTTAATAATCTGATGGGAAAAATGTTGACATGTAAGGATGAAGGGAAATTCGTGGAGCCTATTCTCTATTCTGTTATTCTAAAGGAGGTGCTGAGACTGTGCATTTCTGCTACCACAATCATTATTTGTTGGGAGAACAGGGTCATATAGACTTCCATTCCTGTTTAAAGATAGGGAAAGATTAATAAAGACTAATTTATCAGAAAGCATCATAAACAGAGCTTGGAAACAGCAGAAGTTGCTCAGTGGCTCTCAGATCTCCCAGTGAAATCTTTGTTCACTCCTCTGGAGTCTTTCCTTTCTTTCTTTGGGTTTTCCCTCCTCCTCATTTCTGCTGCACTTCAACATCAGCCCAAGCATTTTGCATGTGAAAAGCTGATTTTGTGTCTGTGGATGTCTCTCTCTTGCCCTTTTTGGGCTGTCACTCTTTTAAAGCCTGGGCAGGGGTGCACCTCCAGGCATCTTTGTATACTCCAGCCCACCTTTGTTTGCAGCGATTTGCTGCATGGGCAGGTGCTTAGTTCTTCATTTTCCACTTGACTTAATGCCTTTCTATAAGGCTGAATGTCTGGACTATGGACTCTCCTTTATCAAAGTGTATATTTGTAGGCTGAGATATCTCTGAGTACACAGATACCTGATTAAGTAACATGTTTGCATTCAGGCAATTTGTGTAGCAGTTGAGCACCGGCGCGGAGTGCCCAATTTGCTGAAGTCTGACAACCATTTATGGCTCCAGATAGTGATGCTTTGCTTCCCACTCGTGTACACAGCAGATAAATAAGTTATTGTAGTGTTCTCCATCACCAGTCAAACAGAAATTACGTTGCCATCACATGGCTTTAGCAACAGGGTATGTGCATGAGGACTGCCTTACTGACCTAAATGAGAACCACTGATGGGACCAGCTCTTGAGTCTGGCCCTCTGCTGCTTGTCTCTACTCGGTGTGCTTAGACCTAGCAAAAGTTGATGGAAAATGGTTTCTATCCACTCTGCACACAGTAAGCAAAGTCAGGCATTGGAACAGGCTGCTCAGGGAGGTGGTGGAGTGGCCATCAGTGGAGGTGTTCAGACATGGCACGCCAGGGCACACTTCAGTGGGCATGGTGCTGTTGGGTGGGTGGTTGGACTCAGTCACCTTAAAGAGCTTTTCCAACCTTCATGATTCCATGGGTTTAGGGCTTAGTGAGCATGGTGGCCTCAGGGTGATAGCTTAGAAGTCTGCTCCAACCTTGATGATTCTATGATTCTATAGCAGAGGAAATGTGACTCTGGGAGCAGGTCTGTCCTCACCCATGATGTCATAACCCATGCTATCTTGGAAAAGCTTACATAATCGCTTGTTTTGTCCTTTAAAAAAAATTCCTTAAATTCCAAACCAGACAAAATAGATATTAGATAGAACAGACAGTTTCTTCTGCTTTCTTCACTGAGAAAAATTCTTTTTTTTTTTTTCTTCTACCAGGAGTAATCAACAATGTAGGAAAATAACCCTTCAGCAAAGGTATTTTCTCTCATGCCATGCTCCTCACAGACTTTCCCCATTCCTCCTCACCCCACCTCAAAGGAATAATTAGCTGTTAAGAAGATGTGTTCCATTTTGGCTGGGAGAAGACAGAGCATGTTTTTAATTAAGGAAGTGTTATTAAAATAACCTTTTCTAGGAAAATGTGCACAGGGTAATATATAACATAATGAGACAAATGCATACTTTTCTTTCAAGCAATGGCTGACTGAAAAGTTGTCAGCCAACTCCAGTATCGGCTCCATCTACCCCTGAAAGCATTTCCCCCTTGTTTTCATTCTCCTCTCGGGCGTACCCACTTCTTTGGCTCTTTCTTTTCCTCAAAGAGCAGTTTCCTACTTTTTGCTCATTCACTTTCTGTCTCAATTTGCATGCAGAGAAAGTATGAGCATTTTTCTGCCTCTGATCAATATGTGCCTGCCAGCCTGGAGTCTTGCCTCTACCACGTTCCTTTTAATGCTTCATCCTTCTCTCCAATTCTCTGTTCTCTGATTCTGCTGCATGCAGTTCCACTGTACTCACAGCTGCTTGGGCCCCTCACTACAAAAAGGACACTGAGGGGCTGGAGAAGGTCCGGAGAAGGGCAACAAAGCTGGGAAAAGGTCTGCAGAACCCAACTGGTGAGGAGTGGCTGAGGGACTTGGACAAAAGGAGGCTGGGGGGAGACCTCAGTGCTCTCTACAATCCCCTGAAAGGAGGTGGGAGCCAGGTGGGTGTTGGTCTCTTCTCCCAAGTAACACGTGACGTGGTCTCAAGTTGCAGCAAGGGAGGATTGGGCTGGCTGACCTTAGAGTCCTTTTCCAGCTGCAATGCTTCTCTGGCTGTGAAATGCCAGGCTTTCAGTGGAATGTGAGTCCTGCTTCACGTGCTTACTCCCACCAGGTTTGCAGCCTGGAATCTCTATGCTAATTCACTTGACTTCAAAACTGGTGTCATGCTGATGACTTTATTACCACCTTCAGCTTCGTGTTGATTTATTTTCTGAAGTCTGAGCCCCTCATCAATAACCAGAGGCTGAGGTTTATAGAAATGTTATAATTTGTGCAAATCTTGTATTAGCAGGGCCCTGGGGAACCTTCAAACAGCCCAGCAAACTGTGTGTTTCCTCCTGTAAAATGCCATTGAACTCTAACTCTTCTCTCTTCTGCTGTCTCATTAGGTTTCAAATACTGCTTCAGCCTCTGTATCTACATTGGCCAGGTCTCTCTGTAAACTGCTATCAAAAGGCATCGGTTTCTCCAATATTTTCTGATACACTGTCAGCACAGCTGAGCAAGTTCCATTATTCAAACCACATGGCAAATGCTGCTTGGGTGGCAATGGTAGGGAAAGCAGCAGGCTGGGCCACACCAAAAAGAGATGTGAATGGTAGGGCAAAGGAAAAACAGAAAAACAGAAAAAGGTATGCAGCCAGCATACCTGGCAGACTTTTGCTTCTAAAATAGGCATTCACTGATTCTGTGACTATTATCAGGGTTGGGTTTTTTACTTAGAATAACCAACAATGAATAATAAGACCTATAATTGAATAACAATAGCCTAGAGCAGGGTAGACTTTGAGAGTGGTGAGATGCTGGGATGGGTTGCTCAGAGAAGTTGTGGATAATCCTGCAAGTGTTTAAGAGTAGGCTGGATGAGGCTTGGAGTAAGCTGCCCTAGTGGGAGGAGCCCCTGCCCATGGCAGGACATCCAGAACTAGATGATGTGTAAAGTCTCTCCCAGCTCAAGCCATTCTGTGATTTACATGAGGATCTGTTGATGTCTTGGCAAAGCACATCCCTGGAGTTGGAGTTCACCTAATTTGCAGGCCAGGGTCAAATGCAGGTGAATGTCCATGACCATATGAGGCAAACGTTACCTCTGGATGAAGCCATTAAATGGAATGCTTAAAGAAATTTCAATAGAGTGACTAAGTAGATTGGCATATGCTCACATTTTGGATTTGGTTTACTGCTAAGAAGAAGCAAGAGATATTATTTCCTCTCAGGAGTGGTTAAAGATGACTGTAGAAATGGCATTAGGCTGTTGAATATTTGCATTTCATTCTCTTCCAGCTGTGAGGTTCTTCTCAGTGTATAAAGAAACATTCTTTCTGGACTGTCAGCTCAGCACATGCAAGCTGTCCTCCAAGAGCTGGACATCTTTGTGTCCCAGAATCACCCAGTCTTAGAATCATAGAACCACCCAATCACAGAATCTCCTGCTTGGAAAACACCTTAAGATCACCAAGTCCTACCATAACTTAACATCGCCCAGTACACAGCTGTGGGACCTCATCCAAACATCCTTTAAACACCCACAGGAATGGTGACTCCACCACTGCCCTGGGCAGCCTGTCCCAGTGCCCAGTGACCAGTTTAGTGAATAGGTTTTTCCTAAGAGCCGACCTAAACCTCCCACAATGAGTCCATGTCTGACCTGGCCAGCAATGGCAGTGATGTTGTACGTCCCTAACCGCTGCTGGAGTGTGGTTTGCATGCCTGGTTTGGGTAAGGGAGTGCATTTAGCCGTGACTTGTGCACACAAATTATGGCTTGAGCGAACAAAGGAGGTCACCAGCTATACAAATAAACATGTATGCAAACTCTCCTCGTGCAGCAAACTGCCTTCTGGTCAGCAGCTTGCAGAATATGACCAAAAAGACCCTACAAAGCCCGATCCTGCCTGTTCAGATCTCTCTGGAAGGCAATGTGATGACTTCCCTCACTTCTCCCCAGCACAAGGCTCAGCCTGCCCCTAGTATACAAGGTCCCATCCAAAGAAAATGTGCAGGGAGGAATTTCCAGGAACTAATTTATTCTTTGTTGCCTGTGTCTCTGCCAGCTGACACATGTGGGAAGGGATGGATGAAAACCTGGTGAGTAAGTGAGGGTGATCTGCCCCAGCTCCCTCTGCAGTCACTCAAGAGGTGGGGATCCTCCCTCACGGCCCATGTGGGCAGCAGCACCTTCCCACGAGGGAGTCTGGAGAAATCAGGGATGGCCTCTGAGGAATCTGGCAGCAACCTTGTCACTGCTCCCCATGGGACAAGGGAGTCAACTGGCCAGGAGCCCAGAAGCTCAGGAGCTTCTTCAGTAGGTACCACCAGATACAAGATACATTCCTTGCAGTTCCATCCCACACCCATGGTCCCAATCAACAAATGAAGAGAGGGGGCCCAAGTAACAGGATGTGGTCAGGTTTGAGTGCTCCATGGGAGAGGCAGAGGCTTCGGCATTTGAGCTGGGTTTGCCTTTGCAAACCTAGCCTTCACACTTGAAGAAAACACGTTCTCAAAGTTGCCTGAAAGAGTCAAGAGTCATTAAAATATGCAAATGGTAAAATTGTACATGGATAATAGTCTGATTACCATTTCACTGACAGATGTTCCAACACAGAACCAGATTTTCAAAGGAGATCCGGGTTAAATTTTCAAGTATTCAGCCCCACATCTGGAGTTGAATTTTCAGATGAGCTCACCTCTCACTGAGGCTCTCTAAAGCCCTAGATGTGTAGTTCCCAAAGTAGTTCTAGTCAGATCCTTTTTTTGGTTTATGGCTGCAAAAAAGAAGTTGTAAGCAGTTGCACTAGTTTGAAAATCCAGCCCTGGCTGTCTTTGCTGAACACTTGTGGAACTCCATCTTCTCATCTGCACTTCAGCCCCACAGGCACTCCACTCATCTTCTCCTGAGGGGTCCCCACCCTGGACCTTGGTACAGACCTTGTCCTCCTCAGGACAGACAGCCTGCTGTGCAGCAGGCTCTCTAGGCATCAGAGAAATCAAAGAACTGGGTAAAATGGTGAAAGCCAAGACAGGCTTCCAGAACATTGGTGTAGTGAACTTTAGGTGCCAGCATCTGATCTTGGTCTCAGCAATTCAGCAGCTACTATCAAAGTCAGAGGAAACCAAGTGTGACTGGGAACTGGCTTGCTGTGTGCATGTACATATTGTCCAAAACGTGACAGAACCTCCCAGGCAACCTCCATCTGTCTCCTTGCAAAGTTTCAAGTTAAAAAAAGGAGCTTGTAATGACAGCTAACTTCAGGAAGAGCATCACCATTTGACTTGTGCACCATGCAGCATTTGCATGGAGCCACTTCCATTCTGCTGAAGTTACCGCAGAAGGAAAAAGACACTCCTTAGCTAAGCTACTGCTGAGCATCTGTGCAAAGAGGACCATATCCCTAAATCACAGAGCCTGAGCCTACATCTTGACCTGTCTAAGAGCATGAGCCAGCATGTGCCCAGGTCCTTCACCTGCATTCTGAACAGCATGACAGTGGGACCAGAGACTGGGACTGCTGAGCCACACCTTCAGTACTGGCTTCAGGTCTGGGCCCCCTCATTATGAGAAGGACATTGGGGGGCTGGAGAGCATCCAGAGAAAGGCAACAAAGGTCTGGGAAGCAGATCTTATGAGGAACATCTGAGGGAACTGGGGTTGTTTAGTCTGGAGAAAAGGAGGCTGAAGGGAACCCTCCTTGCTCTCTACAACTCTGCAAAAGGAGGCTGGAGTGAGATGGGGTTGGTCACTTTGTCCTGGCAACCAGTAATAAGACAAGAGGCAATGGCCTCAAGTTGCACCAGAGGAGGTTTGGGTTGGATATTAGAAGAAACTGCTTCACCAAAAGGGTTCTTAGACACTGGAACACGCTGCCCAGGGAGCAGGTTGAATGCCCATCCCCAGAAGTGATGAAAAGAGACAGAGATGTGGGACTGAGGACTATGTTTTAACTCCAGCCTTGGCAGAGTTAGAGAATGGTAGGACCCCATGATCTTAAAGGTCTTTTCCAACCAAAATGATGCTACAGTTCTAAGAATAAACATCATCAAGGCTGCTGCCTTGGGGAACTGCTACAAGGAAAAGCACAGAGAAGTCAGGACGAAGCCCCCTGGGAGGGACAGCCGCAGCCACCTGCACCATCAGCTCACACTGGTGACATTGCCACCTATAGAAAAAGAGAGTGGCTATGCATTTCTGCTCTTAAAAATAGGCATCTTTGATGAGAGTGCAAGTGGCCCCAGGAGGAGGACACGTGCTCGAGCACCATGACTCACTTTCACATTCACAACTCAGAGCATACGACTAAGAACCAACATGCAGGAGCTGCTCTTGCACATTTGCTTTATTGTGAGTTCAGATTCCAGAGTGCACAAAGCACTTTCATAATCACTGACTGTCTGATTTGGGTTTCCTGATTACTGGGAGGCAAAACTTGCTTGCTCTTTTGCCTTAGTGCCTTCTCTTGCACCAGTGACCTTCACAGTTCAGAGTCATTCTAAATTGGTACTCTGGGGGGGCAATTCCCCTGCCCTTCAGCTGCTGAGCTTTTCTTTCTTTTTCACTGTAATTTAAGTTTCTCACAGAATTGCAGAATAATGAGGATTGGAAGGGACCTCTGGACATCATCTAGTCTAACCCCCTTGCTAAAGCAGGTTCACCCAGAGCAGGCTGCAGGCTGCCAGCAGGACGTTTCCTCAAACCTGTGACTTCTTTTTAACTAACATTTATTTCAAAGTGATACATCAATAGGGAAAAAATGCATTTGGCAGGCACCCCCTGAAAGCTCTTTGTGTTTTGCCAGCACCAGCAACTGCTGGCTGCCTCGTGTCAGAAACCAGGCAGGTGTGTGTCCTACAAGAGCACCAACAAGCTTGATTGCTGCAGGATTATGACCATCCCTGTTCACCATTTGGGGAGGGTGTGTTAATCTCAAATGTCATTAATTTTTTAGCAGCCAGGATTGTCTATCAGGAAGTCTCACATTGGAAGGATTTCATTTTGAAGGGCTGAGCTCATAACTCTTTGCTCTGCTGTGACAGCAGCAGAAAATGTGGTGTATAATTGTTGCCCAGAAGCAGCGGCCAGACACTTGGCAGCCTGGAGAGATGGCCAGGACCTGATGGCTCCCATCTGCATAACACTGATGGACATATTTATGACAAGCTCCTGGAGGAATTGGTCTGAAATTTGGCTGTCCTAGCTTAAGGTGATTCTTACAGCTAGAGTTAATGACAGGGAAGCAGGAGTTAATGAAGTTGTCAGATGGAGGAGAGATTAGGAAACTGTTCCAATGTCCAAGCAAAGGCAGGTAGCCCACAGTGCCTAATTGTCACAATCATATACAGAGCACTTGGAAAAGACCTTTAACTTCAGTAAGTCCAACCACTACCCTACTCTACCAAGGCTGGTGCTGAACCACATCTCTGCCTCTTTGAAACACCTCCAGGACTGGGGATTCAGCCCCCTCCCTGGGCAGCCTGTGCCAGTCTTTGAGAGCCCTTTCACTGCAGAAGATTGTTCTAATATTCAACCTAAACCTCTTCTCGTGCAACTTGAGGTCATTTAAGACCTTTAAGATTACCAAGTCCTACCTAACACTATCAGTAGGAATCTTTTCCAAGCTAAAGCACAGATCCCCACACCTCAGCTGAAACAACCCTGTTGGGAGGCTGAGAAGAACTGGGCACTTGTGAAGCCCCTCGGCAAAGACTCAGTGTGGTAACAAGTCCCCATAAGCCTGCTGTATTTCACTGGGGCTGCTGTCAAACCGCACAATGCTTTCCCACTTTGTCCAAGCAATCCAAGAGAAATTTGATGGCTCATCCTGAGCAAATTCATTTGGATCAAGAAAAGCCTTTGATCAGAAAGATGCTCTCTTCCAAATGCACATCTAGCTGGAGAGAGTTCACCCGACCTCACAGCATCCCCAACTGAGACAGGCAGCAGCTCAGACAGCACACACCGTGGTTATGCCTCTGGGGCACCTCCTTCTGGAAGTGCTCAGCAGGGATGTGCAGGAGGTGATGCCATGGGAAATCACGTCTTGCCCACCCCTGAGAAGCCCGCAAAGTCCCCACATGTACCGGCCTCACTTATCAGCATCTGCTTGCATTTGGCTCGGATGCTGATGCTACACTTGGCAGAGCTGTGGGAATGAGCTCAAGCTGCTGGGAATGGCGGAAGGAAGGAGAAGCCTGGGGTTCTGCTGCGACCTGCTTCAGTCAGCAGCTCGCTTGTCAACTTCTACACGTGCTGGTGGTAGGACATGGGGGTACCCTGAGATCAGAAACAAGCCCCAGGATGAAGACAGCATCCTTGGTTCAGACAGGAGGGGAGACAGGCTGGAACCCACACCAGGCATCATGCCAAAGACCTGCTGACCTTGCCAGGGCTTACTTACTTATCTTACTCCTTTTATTTGGTGCAAACACCATGAAGTGAATAGCAGAGGGCAGTCCAGTGCTGGCAGAGCAACCCTTGGATGGTGAACACCGGTGTGGGTGGGACTGGAGACCTCTTTCCCGGTGCTGGCCCTGCCCTCAAGATGTTGCACTACTTGTCTCTCTCTTCCTCTCCTGTTTATGTTCACCAGCCATAAAATATGGATAGGGCTTATTTAGCTCTTAGTCACGGCGTGAGCATTGCTTTATGAGCGTGTTACAGTGCTTTGAAAGCCAAAGTATCCCTTGAATCACTGTGCTAGAGATCAATGACACTGATGAGCCAGGTCACCTGCTCCTCAAGCCCTCAGTCTGCCCGGCACACCACTGCTGGCAGGGCTGGGAGCTCTCCTGTCTTTCAGACCATCGCCAGAGCGAGAAGCTGCCCTGTATTTGCTGAATCATCTGCTGGAGCTTCATAATCGATGTGTTTGCTCTAGATACTATTTCCAGTGAAAATAACTGCCCAGCAGGCCACACCTCACACTTGTAGATAGATAAGTGGTTAACCATTGTCTTAACTAAAGATCCTCATCAAGCTGATAAAGCCACCGAGCTGAGTGGTGACTTCATTAACTCTTTGCATGCCAAGCAGCTGGAGAGTTTTAACAGTTGACCAGAGGCTGCCTGAGCTGCACTGGAGGCATCTCCAGCTGAGCCTGCCTTTTCTCCCCTACAGGTGCTTCACCCAGCAGCTGCTTGCTGCAGCACCTAAGCCTAAAGAGGCTACAAGAGCCTTGTCCAAAAAACTCCTTTGCCTTCAAGATTCAAATCCAGCTCTGTTTATGAGTATCCTACAGTTGTCTTTCAGCCTAGTCCCTCAGCAGCTCTCTGCAGAGGTGGTTTTTTTACCAGCACCTGCCAGGGCAGCCTGTCTGGGGCAGCCCTCTGCTGCCCACACTGCCCTACCATGCCTGTGCATCACTGGGTGCCCACACACCTGCAGCCCTGCCCTGTCCTGCTCCTCCAGCCCACCAGCCTGTCAGCTGCCCAGAAGTAGTTCAGCTGAAGCTTTGTGCCTGGCTGGTTTGTGGTCTCAGAGATGACCCAGCTAGAAATTGCCAGGCATTTGCCATCTTGGTAAACCATGGGCTGAGTGGGCATAACAACCTCTCTGAGATGTCTTCTCAGGTCAGGGCTAAGGCACATTGCCAGCATAACATAACACCCAGATGTGTTCCAGGGAAAAGCTTTGAAATCCCATTTGAATTCCAAGATTGAGGTCTCCCTCCTGTAAAACCTCCAGTCCCTGCTGTGTGAGCTGCTGAAGGTTGGAGGCTGATGAATGCCAAGTTTTAGCTTCACAAACTGCTCATCCAGAGCTCCACACGGGGCTCTAAACCTACAGTGTGTACCTTCTGCTGCTTAAAATACAGCACCTTTTTTTCCCCTGCAGACTTAAGAGCCTGAGAAACCACTTGATGTATACTATAACAGTCTCAGATCTGTAGTAAGTCCTCAATTACAAAGAGAAAATACTTGACAGCTCCCATCCTGTTGAGTAATCAGCATCTTACCCTTGGACTACATCTGCAGCATGCCTTTGCAAAGCACGCTCTGCACAGGGATCCCTGCCTCCTTGGACTCCTACTACATCCTTTATCCTTCCCATGGATGAACTCTGAGTTCACACCCCAATAGATAAAGCAGGAGGTGTTTTTTTCTGAAGGACGTTGCAGGGTAGAGGAGTTCCTTACCAGGGTAATGATGTATGGGTTTGGGGATTTTTTTTTCAGTCAGTAAATGTTTCTAAAAAATCCACCTCTTAAGAACATATCAAAACCTGTGATGTGCACATCAACTGGAAGTAATGCAAATAATTGCTGGTATTATTAGCTCCAGTCTAGAGATGGTTTCAGGTTCCTGGTATAGTTGCAAGCTCTCTGTCCACCTATGAGCAAACCAATTAATCTTCCCTGTGTCTTCCTTCCCTTTAAGTGTAATGAGCAGAATATTTCTCCCATCCAGAGAAGTTCTGCAGCTCAGCAGAGCCTCAGCACACTTCCTCCCTGCCCCAAGGAGGACTTGAGCAGGACCAAATAGCTTCCAGTGATTTCACATATTCCCAAGCCCATGGGCTTACCCCAATTACTAAAAGGAGTTTCCAGGCAGCTTGTGGTTTGGCTGCTGTTTATCTACACCAAAGACTCAAGTTAAAGTCTGACTTGATTAGCAGTGTTTGCTTTCATACTGCTCTAGCACCATTGCTGCCCACAGGAGCAAAGAAGAACCTCACAAGTCAGGGTTTTCATGACAGCCACATCCCACAGGTGCCCCCAGGGCTCTGGAGCCCTTTTGTGCTTTGGTAATGTGCAGATTTGTGCTCTGTAGGCGCTGGTGCAGCACTGACAGTTAAAGCAGGGCTTGTTTGGCACCCGTTGGTATGGCATCTAACTATCCTCCCATCATTAAAGTGCAGGGGCTCCTTCCCCCTTCCCCCCACCCGCTTGCAGGAAGCATCTGAAAATCTTTGTGTGTCTACAGGCAGACACAAGCAAGCCTTGTGCCGAGCTGGTGATCTTGTTGTCTGCACAGGAGGACAAAAACACTCATTTTCAAGGAGAATGAAAAATGGATCTCTGCAATTATGAGGGGCTCACCTCCCTGTGCTTCACCTCTCGGTGCCTTCACTATCATGACAGTGGCTACCTAGCAACCATGCCTTTCCACTCAAGCCAGCTTCAGTTTTAGACATTTCTGTATCTACTGGCATGGGGGAAAGGTGGCCATAAAAAAAAATACTCATTCACTTGGACACAGTAAGCTAAAAGCATTTCCTTTCAGAGAGCTGAAGATGATATTTCAGCAGCAGCTTGAAGAAACACCAATGTTGTGTTTGTTTGGTGGCATGGTGGCTGTACCTGCCTAAGCTCACTACTTAGACATGCTTCTACACACGTTAAGAAGGTCCATAAAATACTGAAAAAGAAAAGGAAGGGAAAAAGAAAAAAAAAAAAAAGAAAAGAAAACTATAAGAAAAAGAGGGAGGAAAGGAAAGAAAAAATAACAAAAGGGGGGAAAGAAAAGGGAGGGGGAAAAATAATTTTTTTTTTAAAAAAGCAACCACCAAAAAAATAACACACCTCATAAAACCTTGGAAATCAAGAGCTTAGAGTCTGACAGGAGCAAACCCTCTTCCCAGTAATGCACAGTAGCAATCAACCCCCATCAGTGGGTGGTTTCTGGGCTTACCTTAAGGTAAGAATTACTTAAGCTTTAAATGTACGTACTTAATGCCAGTTACTTTTTGCCCAGAAGACAGGGTGGAGTTAAGTGTGCTTGAGATTTGTAGACAGAGGCAATCTAAGGCAATAAATAAGTTCTTTTGCCTCCCTCCTGTCTGAGGGCAGAACTCAGTTAACCTTATAAAGCTCTGTAATTGTTCTGCTTGTTTGTATTTTAGATCACTGCCCTCCCTTCCAGCCCTCCCTCCTCCCTCCTCATCATCTCTGAAAAACAAAATTAAGCAGAAGCTGTAAATCACTGCATGGAGCTTTCCCAACTCATCCCTTTGCAGCTGACAAGAAGTAAAACCTAGTAAATACATTTCCTGCCCATTTTCACATGGCAACAGTTCTGTCAATTCCTCAGATGAGGTACCCTTCCAAAAAGGTTTAAACACAGCTCTGTATTCCTCCCTGTCGCCCTCTGCTCCCAGCTGCAGCCTTGTCACAGCTCATCTCAGCCTCCAGACTGCTGTATTAGCTTTTTACCCATTCCAATGTTTCTTATTCAAGCCAAGGGGCTGTGGGTTTCAACTAGAGCAGGGTGGATTTAGGCTGGACATTAGGAAGAACTTTGCTGTGCCAGTGGTGAGACACAAGAATGGGTTGCCCAGGGAAGTGGTGGAATCCTTATCCCGGGCAGTGTGTAAGGCCAGGCCATTCTTTAATTCCACTACAGAATCCTGTGATTCTCTATATATATCTATCTTAGAATCACATCATTTTATTATACACTTGTGGAACTCTTCCAGTTGGAAAAGAGCTCTGAGATCATCAAGTCCAACCCTCACCCTGTGATTCTATGCTTTGGCTTTACCTCACTAGCTTTGAGGTTTTCAGGATACTTATTGATTACCCTTCACAAGACTTCTGTGAAGTAGCAAAGTGCTCTTGGTCCAGCATAAGACAGGACAAACAAGTATCTGTTATAGAGCATCAGGTAGATTTCTTGATCCTGCTACAATAAGGTACTGAATAAAAGGACAGGCAGGATCTGGCCAGCTGAAAGATTGAAAGGCCAACAGGCAGCAGGCAAGCCAAAGGAAGGTTCAACAATGTAATAAACAGTCATCAAATAAACTAGAACAGCATTTCTGAATAACAACCTACTCAGCCTGGATATTAGAGATGTGAATCCAACCTCAGATTCCTACAGGAGACTAATGAGGATACCCAGAGGTCCCTCCAAGGCAGTGCACTCTGTGATTCTGTGATTCCATGATCTTACTGAGGCAATGTGTCACAGCTCCAAGTCTGCAAAAGCTCACAAAGTTGCTTTGCAAAGTCCAACTCCACATCTTTAACAGGCTCTGCAAAGGACAGCAGTGACTTGCCCTTGCCACCCTTTCTGCCTTCAGTGGAACTGATACAGGACAAGCCAGGTGGAAGAGGACAAGGAGCCTCTGAGGCTCAAGATTGATGTGGGTTTTATTCTGCATCTAACCCACAGGACAGCTGAAATTTGCAAAACACTCTGCAGAAGTCAGAAGAATTATGATGAGCATTAATTACAAAATGATCACTCAGCTTAGTCTTTGATTCTAGGCAGATTTCATCCTCTACTCTTTCTTAGTACAACTGTTGAATTGCTATTTCCTTTATCTCTGTTGTCTGCAGTTTTGAAGTAATGGGAGAAGTTCACAGTGAAGGCTTTGAGGTGCCTGCCTGTTACCAGGGCTTCCTATTCAATCCATCACATTGATTTAAGCCTATTAGTTTATCAAAAGAGCATAAGCCTATCCTTTAGCTTTCAATGCAAAGCAGCAACTATCTCAGTTAATTACTGTTTCCTTGCTGGTACCCCGGAGCAAGCAAGTGCTACATGGTCCAAAGTAATTGGTAATGTCTGGGAATGAATAAGTGTGTATTGGTCCTACTGACTAAAAAGGTTAATTGGAAAACCTGGGGAAAGTGGGGGTTGTTATATAGCTGAATTTCTTTCACAAAAGGACATGAATCTTCCTGCTTGCAGAAAACATACACACAGAATCATAGTATCCTTTCAGCTGGAAAAGACCTACACAGAGTGATAGGGGTGTGGAGGGATCTCTGGAGATCACAGAGTCATGAAATCACAGGATCACCTGGTTGTAAAAGACCTTGAGATCATCAAGTCCAAGCACAACCTAGCATCTTCCTGCACAAAACTGTTGGGCCATATGTCTAAGCACCTTATCCAAACAGCTTTGAAACACCTCCATGGACACTAAATCCACTGCCTGCCTGGGCAGCCTGATCCAGTTCCTGATAACCCTTTCAGTGAAGAATTTTTCGCCTAATATCTAATGTAAACCTCCCCATGTGCATCTTGGGGCCAAGAGATCACCCAGTCCAACCCCTCTGGTAGAGCACATTGACCAGAATTGAGTCCAACCATTCTCTAGCTCTAGCAAGACGTGGTCCTTCTGCACCACATCTCTGCATCATCGTTTTACTTGCTGCTTCATAAAAGACAGGTTAGGGAATTCCCTAAATGTGACTTATGAGTCACCCAATCCAGTTTTGACCAGCTGTTGGCCTTTTTCAGTGCACAAGAGTGATGCCAAGTTGAAGAGCAGCCCTACACAAGAAGGGCTGCAAAGAGTTCAGCTACCCTTCATCACAGGTATTTTTAAGGCTCTTCTTATCACAGGATTGTGGAGTGGCTTGAGTTGGAAGGGCCCTTTAAAAACACTGAGTTCCAGCCCCTCTGCCATGGGCTAGGTCAGGTTGTTCAAAGCAGCATTGAGTCTGGCAGATGAGGCATCCACAGCTTCCCTGGGCAATTGCTTCCAGTGTCTCATAGTAAAGAACTGTTTCCTACTGTCTGCTGGAGATTTTCTGTGCCTTTTCATGGAGAGGTCACCTGCACCCCACCATCCATGTGGTGCTACTGCAAGGTGACAGCACATGCAGAGCAAAAGTGGAGTTTGTCCTTGCCATGCTGCCCCTGAGACATAATTAACTAAGAGGGGAAAAAAGTGGTTCCTCCTTAGCGTGTGGGATCCTGATGCAGATCAGCCTGGGTGGGTGGGTGGGGGAAACATCCCACGGAGGGAGAGACAGAGGACCAAAGAAATGAGAGGACAAACAAGCTGGGTGCAGGGAGAGGCTGGTGGGCCAAGAGGAAGCAGTGCATTTGTCCTGATCTGTGTGTATCCGAGCTGCAGAGACACAGAGAGCTTTCTGAAGTATATTTCGACACATTTCCCCAGATCCTTCAGAAATTTCTAATAAAACAATCCTGTCAACTTCAGTGACTCTTTGATTTACACTGACTGGGGATTTATCCTTCTGCTGGGCTGTTTCTAAAGTACCTGCAATTTTCTTATATTGGCAAGTCGGAGTAATTCTGATCTATGTATTATTGGTTATTATGGACTGTCATCAACCCTTCAGTCAGCTGGCCATGATTCATGAAAGAAAATCACTCCTAATTAAACATTCATCTAATTATTCTTGCCAGAAACAAATGAAATATGCAACCAATATGTTCCATAACAGCTCCAGAAGAGCACCACTAGAATTTGTGAAGCCAGATGATTGAATGCACAGGGAAGCTCTTCAGCACATGCTACATGAGAAAATGATCCATTCCTACCTTTTAACTGTCTGCTGAACATTTCCAGCAGTATTTAATGTCAAACTCCATTTCGGATCAAGGCACATTAATGACTGCAGCCATTGCTCTTTGGGAGAACAGATTTGAGTGACAACACTTTCTCTAACCTCCAGGGTCTTCCTTTCCTATGAACAGCTTAGTGTTTAACAAAACCATTTCTCAATATTTAAGAAAAAAAAAACCAACACAAAAAAAAAAAAAAAAAAAAAAAAACCCACAAACCCACAAACCACCAAAATTATATTTAAAAAAAAAAAAACCAAACAGACTCCCTGCTGTTCCTCATGGAACTGTGTTTCTGTGTGCAATTAAAAAGAAAAGACCTAGCACAATGTTTTCCTTCTGTGTGTCACCGTGCTCCCAGTCTCTTTCAAGCATGCATATGCAGCCAAGTGGTAGGATGTTAACCTCTACAGAATGACTCCAAAATGCCTAGAGCTTGTCTTTCCCCACCATGTCTGAGAGTATAAATCTAATTACAGAGTGCCTGGAATAGTTTTGTGAGTCCTGCAGATTTCTTTCTTGCCCTTACTTATCTTGACTTACAGGTTCTTGGACGTGCAGCAGCTAAAGATTTCCATCCCAACATGATGCAAACTGCTTACATACATTTGATTGAAATCAGGTTAACTTCCCTGGTATTAAAGGAGGGTCTGTCTGAAGGGAGAGGACTGAAACGAGGTTCAGCAATATTTGCCTCATCCAAAGGGCAAATGGATAAGGTGAGTGCATGTTTCCACTTCTAATTCACCCCAAAAGTCTGGCCTTTAACATTTTTTTACTGCTCTAATCTAATATCCTCTAAGAGATGGGTTGCCAAAAGATACATGGTGCCTTCATAAAAACCAGAGAAATGCCACGGAGTACTCAATGCCTGTTCACAACTGTAATAAAATACTTTCTGGTAGGATATCTCCTCATCAGCCTGAGGAAAATGCAACGTGAATTACAGGACAATAACAGCAATTTGTGGGGCTTGTGCTGTTCAAACACTTGGCAAAAGCTGAGAGATTCGGGAGGTTGCTTATGGTGCCTTCACATATGCAGGTTGTCAGGTTCTGGCATGCTACCTCTCTGTAATTATTTATAAAGACCTGCAATGCATGTTTCAAAAGGATCTTGCAGAGCTGTTGGAGTCTGGGGCTGTCTCTCAATCCCACCACAGATTTATGCACAAGAAATGTAGAAGCACGCTGGCTGGAGCAGGTAGGTGCTGATCTCCCTTGGAAACCAAGACTTATGAAATCAATGGGAGGTAGACATCTAAGAGACTTTCAAAGTCTAGTCTCTGTGCTCTCTAGAACAGCCTCCATGTCAAAGCAAGCAGTTCAATGCTTGATGTGACCTGAGAGTCCAAAGGAGTTGATTGTATCTTTGAGATTGCTGAAGAGCAGCTTGACAAATCGTAGGCAACTCAGAGTTCCAGGGACTTCTTTCAGTAAATATAAAATACTCCAGTTTGTCACTAGAAAGAGCTATATCTGAACTCATGGAACTGACTGTTTAATCATATTTTGGTTCCAAACACAATTCGTCCCATATTTGCCAGAAACAGGTAATTCAGGAACAAGAGCAATGGCTCTTTGGAACAAGGATTGGAGTCAAGAAATTGAATAGATAGAGGTGATGCTGTTGTCTTATACATGGGAAATAGCTGTTCTCTGTGACTCAGAGAATCATGAGTGCTGGAGGTCAGAAGGGGCCTCTGGAGATCATTTACTCCGACCCCTTTGCTAAAGCAGAGTCACCTAGAGCAAGGTGCACAGGAATGTGTCCAGGTGGGTATCGAAAGTCTCTGCACAGCCTCTCTGGGCATCCTCACAGCAAAGAAGTTTCTCCTGAAGTTCAGCTGAAACCTCCTGTGACTTTGTGCCCATTGCCCCTTGTCCTGTCATTGGGCACCTCAGAAAAGAGACCAGCCCCATCCTCATGACCCTCACCCTTTAGCTATTGATAAGGTCCCCTCTCAGGCTGCTCTTCTGCAGGCTAAACAGCCCCAGGTTTTTCAGCCTCCCCTCGTCAGAGAGATGCTTCTGTCTCCCCAGCGTCTTTGTGGCCTCCTGTTGGACTCTCTCCAGGAGTTCCTTGTCTCTCTTGAACTGGGGAGACCAGAACTGGACACAATAATTGACAATAATTCCCCAAGGGGTGAATCTCCCTTCAGGCAGACAGGTTTTCAATACCAGGCAGGTTCAATTGATTTCAGGCAAATGTATGTAATCAATTTGCATCACAATAACCCACAAGGAGAGTGTTTGGGTTTGGGGCTCAGACACTGCTTTTCTCAAACGCCATGTGTGCATCACCTGGAGCTGGCAGTCACAGCACGGCCAGCACTTCACTAGTATATGTCAATGCTATAGGATTGTTCTGCCACTCCTGAATGCCACCATCAAAATTTCCTCTATCTCGTTCCACAAATACCATCAATATAGCTTTATTTTTCAGTTATGATAACCAGGGATTACTGCTGACCTTATTTTGTAAATCATGTCTGCTTTACCACATTGACCAGATTAGTCATCAAATACTCAGATCCGTAGTGATCTTTCTCTCATGGTTTCCTTATTATCATTTTATTAGCTGCAAATTCCTGTGAAACCACACAGACTTCCTTTCCAGATCTGACTACCACTGTTCCCATAAGATGAAGGAGTATTTTAGCAAGCTGTGACCGCAAGGAGAATGGCAATTAAGAAATTGTGGCCATGGTTGCATCCTTCTGTGACTGCCAGCAGGCACTGGTGGGGCACTGGCATCTCACACAACACCCGAAAGTGTGAAAAGCAGAGGAAGCATGAAGGCACTAAACCAGCAGCAGATGGGTGCACTGGGAGGCTGGAGGTGCTGGGTCCCTGGGGAAGCTTCCCCACATGATCGCTCTTGCAGCCAAAGCACCTTTGAATCACAGAACCAGAGTCCAGTCCTTGAGTTTGGAAGCAAGCATTGAGATCAAGTCCAACCACTCCCTTTGAGCTCCCTCTGAGGCTGGATGGGGCACTTACTGCCATGGGTTGGTTAATGAGAAGGGTTAGGTGATAAACTGAACTTGATCATCCTAGAGGTCTTTTCCAGCCTGCTTGATTCTGTGATTCTGTGATAATCCCATCACTACTGCTAAGCCTCTACAACTGAACCATGTCCCTCAGCACAACATCCACACCTCCAGGGACGGTGTCTCCACCACCAGCTGGGCAGACTCTTACAATGCCTGAGAACCCTTTCAAGGAAAGGTTTTTTCCTAATATCCAGCCTGAACCTCCCCTGGCACAACTTGAGGCTGTTTTCTCTTACATGTGAGAAGAGACCAAGCCTCACTTTGCTCCAAGCTCATTTCAGAGGGTTGTAGAGGGCTGCTTTTCTCCAGACCTCACAAACCCTGTTTCCTCAGTTGTTCCTCACAAAACCTGTGTTCGAAGCCCTTCCCCAGCTTCACTGAGGCTCAATCATAAGCGATTTGACTTCTTCTCCTGCTGCCTCCCTCAGCTAGCAGCAGCAGGGCACAAGTTCTCCCATGGGAGAGCTCTCCTTTTGCATGTGCTGCAGCAGGTGAGAGTTGAACTTGTGCCTCACTTCCAGGGCAGCAGGCACAGTGCTCTCTCCTTCACTGCAGCACTGGCAGTGATGCCTGCTGTCCACATCTGCTCTCCACTCACCACCTTCCAGCTCAGCAATGGGGCCAGCCCTGGCTTCAGTCCCTGGGAGAACAGAACTACCTCCACGGGTTCTGGGTCTTGTTAGATGGACAATTTAAAGGCCTGTGCTTGGTGTTTCCAAGTAGCCAGCACCAGCTGGGTCCCTGCTTGGCTGAGAGGTTTTCTGACCAATCTTTTCTACATGCCTGTGTGCTGTCTGAAGGGCCCAAGTGCTTAACTTCAGATTTGTGCTTCTATTTTGGGGATCAGTTGGCGAAATATTCACTTTGCAGCATCTAAACATATGGGCATCTACATTCTTTATCACATGGAGCTGAGAGTCCACTGAGCAATAAGGAGACTTATTTGTGCTAACTGTTCATTTTGCATTGTTTTTAATACTGCAAAATGCAGATTTGAATTTGTTTGCATACAGAAAGCAAATTATTTTTGTGGTGTGCTGCCAGTGTAAAATTTCACTGCATGTAGATTTCCTCTTCTTTTCTAAGAAGTTGTCTAAAAATAAATGCTGTACACCTGCCTTGTCTCTATATTCCATCCAGCAACTCCCAAACTAAACAGGCATGCAGCACCGTGCTGAGAGCCTCACTGAAGCCTGCCTTTGCCAGCACTCTCACTTGCTTCCCACATCAGAGTGTCCTAGCCCACGCTTCCCTCGGAAAACACCTTTGATATAACACATTTCAGCTTCAGGTCAGCCACAGAGTGGTCAGGCAGCTGAACTGGATGATTGCTGAAGGTCTTTTCCAATTGAAATATTCTCATTCTTCCTTTCCATTCTCTTCTCTTCTCTTCTCTTCTCTTCTCTTCTCTTCTCTTCTCTTCTCTTCTCTTCT